>OX451735.1:78635090-79102590 GCA_948472305.1 Vicia faba
TTTCTGGGTTGTGTACTGAATGTCGTATTCCGTCAAGATCATTTGCCATCTTGCAATTCTCCCAGACAGAGCAGGCTTTTCGAATATGTACTTTATAGGATCCATTTTTGAGATCAACAAGGTAGTGTGAGTCAGCATATACTGTCTCAGCCGGCGAGCAGCCCATACCAAAGCGCAGCAAGTTTTCTCGAGCAGTGAGTATCGGGTCTCACAGTCGGTAAACTTTTTGCTAAGGTAATAAATGGCATGCTCTTTTCGGCCAGACTCGTCATGCTGCCCCAGCACACACCCCATTGAATTGTCTAACACTGTCAGATATAGTATCAGAGGTCTCCCTTCAACCGGCGGCATAAGGATAGGTGGTTCTTGGAGATACTCTTTGATTTTGTCGAAGGCAGCCTGACATTCATCGTTCCAACGTACTACCTGATCTTTCTTCAGCAGCTTGAAGATTGGCTCACAGGTAGCAGTCAAATGAGATATGAATCGAGCGATGTAATTCAGGCGTCCTAAAAAGCCTCTGACTTCCTTCTCTGTCTTAGGAACTGGCATCTCTTGAATAGCTTTGACCTTAGCAGGGTCCACTTGAATACCTTTATCACTGACCACGAAGCCTAGTAACTTTCCCGATCTTACCCCGAAGGTGCACTTGTTTGGGTTCAATCTCAGCTTGTACAGTTTCAACCGATCGAACAACTTCTGTAGATGATCTAGATGTTCTTCCTCAGTCTGGGACCTAGCGATCATGTCGTCCACATACACTTCTATCTCATGATGGATCATGTCATGAAATAAGGCAACCATGGCACGTTGGTAGGTTGCCCCAGCATTCTTTAATCCGAACGGCATGACCTTGTAACAGAAGGTGCCCCACTGAGTAACAAATGTAGTCTTTTCCATGTCTTCAGGTGCCATCTTGATCTGATTGTAACCTGAAAAGCCATCCATGAAAGAGAATACTTTGTGCTGAGCTGTATTATCCACAAGGACATCAATGTGAGGTAAGGGGAAGTCATCCTTGGGGCTAGCACTGTTCAGATCCCTGTAATCGACACACATTCTGACCTTACCGTCTTTCTTAGGTACCGGCACCACGTTAGGAACCCACTGAGGGTATGAAGTCACTGCAAGGAACCCGGCATCAAACTGTTTCATGACCTCGGCTTTAATCTTCTCAGACATCTCTGGACGCATCCGACGGACTTTTTGTTTAACTGGAGGGCAGTCTTCCTTAGTCGGCAAGTGATGGACCACAATGTCAGTATCCAACCCTGGCATGTCTTTGTAGGACCAGGCAAAGATTTCCATGTAGTCATGTAACATCTTGGTTAACCGTTGCTTCACGCTGAGCTCTAGGTTGGCACCAATCTTTACCTCTCTTCTGTCTGCCTCAGTACCCAAGTTTATGGTTTCCACTGGCTCTTCATGGGGTTGAATTGCCCTCTCTTCCTGAAGCAACAGTCTTGCAAGCTCGCCAGGCACTTCGCAATCATCTTCACCTTCGTCTTCGGCTAAGTTGATCAGATTTTCGAAGTCATAACTGGCATTAGCAGAGTTGTTATCAGTGAGATCCAGAGTGGATTGGAACCTGTATGAGTGAGTGTGTGTGTAAATACAGCTGTTTTGAAAATTTATGTAAAGGAAAAGAAAGACAGAAAAGGAACACAATATTTGCAATGCGAAAAACGTCCAAGATTTTCATTCATGATGTATAAAATGACAGTTTGTATGCCCTCACAAATAGAACCACGGTGCCTCGGGTAAGACACCGGGCCATAGAGTTTATCATTGTTTATTACAAAATATAACGAAACAAAGAAATTTATTACTGCGTCACAAAGGTAACAGGGGTATGGTCCTTTGCACTCCAATTGTTCAATCCTTCTTCGGCCGTCGGATAGATCCAGCTGTTGAATTTGGCTTCGTCCACTTCATGATCCTCCCCAACAGCATTTGCTTCTGAACCTTTAATAAATACCGGAGGCCTCCCGATCTTTGCTTTCCTCATAGCTCTCTGACCTTCTGAGGTAAAACCCAGCCCAAGTTTATCAGTCTTCTGGGTGAAGTCTGGAAGTCTGCCCCAGTCGGCACATTCACCCTTCTGTACCACAGCCCTGGCATCCTTCAGGGAAGCCATCTTCAAAGGACCACTTGCTTCTGTTGTTTCTGCTGCAATTGGGAACACCTCCTCGAAATGCTGAAAGGGGGTTTCAATGAACTCCCCATCCATCTCAATGTATCTGAACGAGTTTAGGTGGCTCACCATATATTCTTCCTCTCCTTGCACGGTGACAATCTTCCCTCTGACGGGGTACTTCAGCTTTTGATGCAAGGTAGAGGTCACTGCCCCAGCCTTATGTATCCAGGGTCGACCCAGCAGACAAGAGTAAGATGGACGGATATCCATCACATAAAAAGTGGAGTCGAACACCTGAGAGCCCACACGAATCGGAATGTCAACCTCCCCATGGACCATCCTCTTTGAACCGTCAAAGGCCCTGACGATGATGTTGCTGGGTTTCAAGTCCAGGCCTTCACAATCTAGACGATCCAGAGCCTTCTTGGGTAGCACATTCAAAGATGACCCAGTATCAACCAACACATGTGCCAAGGTGGTGCCCCTGCATTCGATTGAGACATGCAGAGCATCATTATGGTCCCTCCCCTTTGCGGTCAAGTCAGCATCTGAGAAACCCAAGCCATTATCTGCCGTTAGGCTTGCCACGCAATCGGTGAACTGGACTGCAGAGGTTTCATGTGGCACATGGGCCGTCTTGAGGAATGAGATGAGGGCCTTTGCATGGGCCTCAGAGCACAGCAGTAAAGAGAGCATGGAGATCTTGGAGGGCGTATGCCCCAGCTGTTCCACAACATTAAAATCACTCTTCTTTATAATCTTCAGAATCTCCTCCATCTCTTGTGGGGAGGCCTCAGCAGCTATGGGTATGGGTGCCTCCATATGGGCAGGCTCAGTTTCAATTCCCTTGCCCCGAGCATTGGATGACTCGGCAGCAGGAGAAACAATCGGATCAGCAGCAGGAACAACAATGGGAGTAGGTGTACTTGCAGGAATTATCAGGAGCGGTCTTCGGGCAGCAGGCGGTGCAATGTCAGGCGAGAAGAGCCTGCCACTGCGGGTAACTTTGGCTGGGCCTGTGATGTCACAGATGCTGGCGCCAGCGTTGAGCTCTTGTTTGATCCCGTTTATATATACATCTGCCCCATAGTGCCAAGGGACAGCTTTGTTAGATACATAGGGCAGGGGCCCAGGAACAGTGATAATAACAGGTGCAACGGTCGGAATTTGAGTGGGCTTCTTCTGGAGAGAAGGGATGGGGTTGTTGAAAATAGTCACCACAGAAACTTCTTCCACTGGGACCAACCGAACGGCAGACTTCTTGAATAGAATCTCCTTGCTATCCATTAAGCTTTGGATGCCTAACTTTAGCAAGGGACAACCAGATGGGGACACAACACAGAACAGGCAACCCTCACTACAACCCAGAAATAAACCGGCCTGCAGTAGGTTCTTCTTAATGATCTTTAGAGGAGTGGCTAGATCATCCACAGAAACAGCATAAACGTCTTCGTCAACAGCATTTACCCCGTGCTGAGGCATAGGGGCAGTAACTACATTCGGCTTTGCAGGCGTCTCGAATTGTATCTCCTTTGCATCGATAAGGTCTTGCACCTTATTCTTTAATGCCCAACAGTCATCAGTAGAGTGCCCCAGACTTTCTGAATGGTAAGCACAATGGGCATTCGGGTTGTACTTGGGAGATGTTGTATTGGGGAACTTCGGGGCTTCCCTGACAGTCACTAAGTTGGTGGCTAGCAACTGTGGCAGAATCTGCGATAGGGTCATGTTTAACCGGGTGAACTCTCGCCGGGGTCTTTCAGCCCTTTGAGCATTATTTGGCCGAGGAGCGGCAGCAGGCTTAGCAATCATCACCGCACTGACAGATTGGCGGTGCTCAGGTCTTTCTGATTTCCTAGAACCATACACGGCACTAGACTCCTTCTTGAACGGTTTTTTTTCCGAACTAGATGATGATGCACCCTTTGCAATCTTCCCAGACTTCAGCCCAGCTTCAATTCTCTCTCCAGTCAAGATTAAATCAGTGAAACCAGCAGAAGAATTCCCAATGAGATGGTTGAAAAATGGCCCAGATAGGGTCCCCAAGAACATGTCAACCAACTCCCGATCAGTCAATGGTGGCTGCACCCTGCCAGCCAGGTCTCTCCACTTCTGAGCGTACTCCTTAAAACCTTCGCTTGCACCTAACGCCATACCCTGGAGTTGGGTACGTGTGGGGGCAAGGTCGGCATTATACTGATACTGCTTGTAGAAAGCAGTAGCCAGCTCCTCCCAGTTACGAACTTTGGCCCCATCCAGCTGATAGAACCATTCGAGATGAGTCCCTGAAAGACTCTCCTGGAAGAAGTGGATCCATAGATTCTTGTCCGCAGAGTACGGCTGAATTTTCCGAACATAGGACCTCAAATGCAGCTTGGGACAAGACGCCCCGTCATATTTGGAGAAGGTTGGTGCTTTAAATTTATGCGGGATAATCACACCAGTCGACAAACCCAGATCTCCGAAATCCAGCCCAGGTGCCTGTTGCACCTCCATAGCCTTCAACCTGTCCTCCAGTTGCTTGTACCTGTCATCTGCAGGAGGGTACTGCTCTTCATCAAAATCTGTCTCGTTGTCGGAGACCACTGGAGTAGGAACCTTTACCTCTGCCTGAGAAGGACTCTTGCCAACAGAAGAACCAGCCTCTTCATGCTGCAGAGTATTACCAAACCTTCGGCCCGAGTTGAACAGAACCGTTCTTCTTTTCTTCTTCTTCTCCTTCTTCAGGAGCATAGCCTTTAGCTCTTCTTGGCCTTTAGCCAGACCCTTGATTAATTCTTGAAATTGTGCATTCTGCACCTGAAGAGCCTTGATTGATGTCTCGGTTGATTCAGATCCGGGATTCATGATGCTGAAATAAACAGCGAAGAACTGTAAGCAACCTGAAAAGAGAAAAAACCTGCTATGCACATGATGTATGAAATGCGTATGGATTATGTTTTCAAAGACAATCGGGAATCAACTTCGTAAACAAAAAGAGAACACACTTCATTAGATTCAACTTTGTAACTGAAATTATTCAACAAGTTGCCCTTAGGCGTTTACATGAAATGAAACAACTGGAAAGGAAATAAAAACTGTAAAGGCACATTCAGAATTCCTCATTGATCCCATGGTCTCCTCTTCTCAGTACGGATGTATGCATTCAGAGCTCTCTCATTCTCCAACTGCTTTGTCAGCTTCTGGATCTTTGATTCCTGCTCATTGAACTTTTCCCGGTAATAATCCCGTTCTTCTTGCAGTTGCGACCAAGATCTCTTCAATGTCTCATAATCAGTAGGTATCTGAGGAGGAAGGACAGTTGGAGGAACACCATCTTTATCAGGACATTCAAGAATGACGGGTCTGACAGCTTCATACGGCATACCTAACTTCTGGGCACGGATGCGGACCCATTTGCAGTAGGCTTCCATAGGTAGAGAAGTCTTTGGCCCTAGCTCTTGTGGGTCAGCTTTATGAACCTTGTCCCAAGCCTTGATGAACTTACGACGCAGCTCGTCACTATCCACCTGAAATTCAAAACTGATGTGAGGCACTAACATCTCATGGGGGCCTGCTCTTCTTGCTCTTCCAAACTGACGGAGTGCTAGACATGGATTGTAAGAGATCCCTCCTTGAGTACCAATCAGAGGAACATTAGGATACTCCCCGCATCGATCAATAATAGCTATCTCATCCAAACCTCTGCAAGTCCAAATGATGTCTTTATCGGTGAGAGACATTAACCTGTGAGCCCAACCTCTTCCTTCTTGGTTCTTCAGTACGAACTTAGGGAGGTGCGAAATAAACCACCTCACCAACAAAGGGATACAACACCATAGGGTTCCTCGTCTTCGGGTAGTACGGGCATGAAGTTGTTGCAAGATGTCACCCAAGAGTGTGGGCACTGGATTCTGAGACATAAAGATCCTAATGGAAGT
Organism: Vicia faba; assembly: GCA_948472305.1. Taxonomy (NCBI): domain Eukaryota; kingdom Viridiplantae; phylum Streptophyta; class Magnoliopsida; order Fabales; family Fabaceae; genus Vicia; species Vicia faba. The sequence goes on from OX451735.1 coordinate 78,641,148, forward strand.
GACATTGATGAAGTTGTCAGGATTAGGAAACAGGACTAACCCATAGATTAGGAGAGCCAAGATGTCTTCATATGCCCTAAAGTCCAGGTCATTCCAGAAATTGTTAGCTTTGCCAATTAGGAACTTGGCCAAGAAACCCTTAACTCCGCTTCTAGTTACCCAGTTGTCTGTTACCTCTTGATGGGTCAAAGGAAGAGCTGCAGCAATGTCCTCAAGCCTGAGGGTCTTTTCCCAACCAGTAAAGGGAGTCTGATCCAAGATAGGGATGCCAAGTAAATCAGAGAACTCTTCCAGGGTAGGGACCAGCTGGAAGTCTTGAAAGGTGAAGCACTGGTACTGAGGGTCATAGAACTGGGTCAGAACACTCATCAACTGTTGATCCCGCTTTGCAGTGACTAAACTGAGAAGGGAGTCATGCCTCTGAATGAAGGAAGTGGTATTTGGAATTCTGCTAACCAACTCATCAAGCAACTCAGGTGAACGAACAAAGTTGAACCGGATAGTATTCCTTCGCACATGCATCATAATGTCCTACAAAACAGAGCAAAGATGAAACCCTCTTGTCTATGAAACAGTCAGTTCTTATGCAGGATGCATGCAATGCTCATGATGCTATGATGTTATGATAAAGCACACCACATACAGATACAAAGGCAAACATAGTAAGGCACACAAGTCACACAAGGCAAGCCCCTAAAGTTTAGGCCAGCATGAGGTCTAGGTACTACCCTCAATCGGTCATAACTCCAGCATCGCAATCTTTTCTTGCGGCCAGAACCATCACGAGAGTTTAGCCACAATGGGCGTAGCATACTGCTACAATTCTAAAGGCCAAGTTGTGTCAATTAAGGTTCTAAGGTTGTTGGTGCTTAATGACTCCTTAGAAGACCCATATTCTCCTCGTTGCAACACAAGGGATATCGGTACAGACTAAGGTGCCACACCAACGTAGCCACTGCTTCACCTGTGTCGGTCTACGCCGGACAGGTCCCTCACAGCTTATGCTACCTAAACAGGGTATCCCCAGATCCGGGTTAGGATCTATGTATCTCCGATGCAACCCACAATAGTAAAGCAAGCAAATCAATACAAGTGAAAACACAGTTATGACCTAGCCCTAAGGTACACCTCACTTTATAAGTAGTCCCCAAAAGAGTCGCCAGTTCTGTGATCGGTGGATCTGGAACTGACTGTTTAACGCTGGTTCGCGAAATGTCGCGGAAGCAAGAGTCGCCACCGTCTTTTATTTTCTCCAAATGGAAAGGACAAAAGCACAGAAAAATTCCTTTAAAGAGATTGCCCTCGGTTCGGGAGGTAGATTATAGAAAGGGAAGGTGTTAGCACCCTTTCTATCCATGGTTATCCATGGGCTCTTAGATACTTGCTCATTGTATTTTCAAAAATGTTTTGTTTGCTTTTCAATGTGGGTTTAAAAAAGTTTCTTTGAAAAATTTCAGTTCGACTCGTACGTCAGAGTGTTTGAAAAATTTGCTTTGAAAGCTTTTGAAAATGTGTTGGTGTTAAAAGATTTCAGTTTGTTTTGAAGAGAGAAAGTATCCTTGAGAACCTACCTACCCTAAGGAATTCGTCTGTGTAAATGTCCTTTAAAGTAGTGCCATCCCACCATTGAGAGGTAGGTAGCACCACCGTTGGAGGTGTTCGGGTCAATTCGAGGTTCGGGACATGGTGATCACCGGAGCAATGGGAAGATACCTTAGAAGCTACCCTCATGCCAGGTTCCCGGATCATGAGGACTTACTAAGACATCCTCTACTCGACGATCACCTTTCGAAAGGCAACAGTGAGGCGTACCCTAGGGGTGGTGTGTGCGATTCGTGTGTCATGTTTCAGTTATTTGTCTTGTCATGTTTATTTGTGTTCTACGCTTGATTTTAATTAAGACATTCATTCTTGCATGCTTTTAACAGTTATAAAGTTTGCGGGAAAATAAATCTAAAGCTATTACAAATGGCGCGGGTCCACATCGCCAAAATTAAACCGGACCCGTTTTGACGGAAAAATAAATAAAGCGAATAAAAGTGCGAGAAATAAAATTGTTACAAGGCTTTGGGACATGTACATAATTATAATAAGCGACAAAGTAAAATGCGCGAAATTAATAACTAAAAGAATGGGCGTTGGACCCTTTTGCAAAAATAATAAAATTAATGAGAATAAAAAATTAAAAATTACATGTTTTTGGTATTTTTGTATTTTTTAAGATTTAAAAGAAAAAGAATTTATTGAAATTAAAATAAAATGCCAAACCCTAGTTCTAATGGTTTTTAAGTTTATAGTGAAAATATTAAGTTTTATCCTAATTCAAATCTAAATTAATTTACATGCAAAAATTTAATTATAGAAGAATGAATAAATAATAATATTATGATCAAAAAGAAAAATTAAAAGGAATGAAAATTGTTAATTAAACCTAATTCTAATTTTTATATTTAATATGAAAGGAATTAAAATTGCAAAATCCTAATTAAACTAAATATTTACATGTTATTATTTATACAAAAACAATATTTAAAATAAAATAATTATTAAATTTTTTTACTTTTCTGATTTTATGATGTTTTCCATATTTTGTAAAAAAATAATTATTGAATTAAAACAACAAAACAAATAAAATAATAATTAAAAAGATATAAGAAAAATAAGTAAAAGTAGCAAACCAGGGTGGGGTGTAGTCCCCAATTCAGGAGGTATAGGCCTAGCATTCTGGCCCAATAAGCATGGCATTCTTTGACTTTTCTAGGCAACATATGCGTTGGTTGACTTGTCCTTATGGTGTTCTTTAATTCTGAATCCTTGATCTGCTCTCACTGGACGCGTGTATGATAGGATGATGATGGAATATGGTGGTCCACAATAGGCGCGCTGCATAAGAATTTACATTGAAAAATAATATTGCAATTTTCCAGACCTGGGACTTGAACCCAGGTCATGAGGGTTATAAGCACGTCCACCTGCCAGCTGAGCTATCACGTTTCAATTAACCTATTATATCAAACAAATAACAAAAAGCAAAACCCACGCGTAATGGTTAAAAACGCGCGCAATTTCAAAACACCCAACCACTGCTTGCCACCACATCATCGTCCTCATTGTTTTTATTTTTGCCTGAAACACAAGCCTATGGAAACGGTTTTGGATGCGTGGTCTTAGGCTGGTTTCAAGAAAATAGCGATTAGGCTATCCTTGAATATAAATCCATCGCGAATAGTGCTTCTTCTTCGTCTAGGCTTGCTGAGTATGACTATCATGGTCTGGAAGGCTAATTTTACAGTATTGTAAAAGCCCTAAAATCACAACCTGAAAACCCTAAAATATGAACATGGTGAAATCGCGTATGGTCAACAAAACAACAATCAAACACAATGGTTAGCTTGGAAACTTTGTAAGGAACATGAATATACAATTAAAATGCAATGATCATGCTTCAAAACCAAAATACGATTAGGCAATTTTCTGGGTACAGTTCACGTTCAATGTACCAATTCTGGAAGCTTTGTTCGTTGTTCTTGATTGGCACACGTTCAGGAATGCCTAAGGAAGCTATTGGAAAAGGAATGGAGGCTTGAATCCACCTATAACCTTGAAATCAGTTTTCAATTTTTTGGACAATTTTTCAAGTTTGTGTTTAGCTTCTGAGCGCAGCTGAGAGTGTTATGCAATTAGGTTTTGATTCCTGATCATATAGTGAAGCTTTTAGGTCAATAAGATTGAACAAAATCTCATGAATTCAATGATTTGCATATTTGATTTTGTAAAATCTTTTTATATCTTTTTTCATGTGCAATTTTGTTCAATCAGCTCAAATCAAACCAAAACTTGCCTAATTAAGATGTGCACGAAATCTTGAGTCTAGAATGTGCATAAAAAGATTTTTTAGGTCAAGCTTTATATTTTTCATGTATTTAAATAATTTAAATGAATTAATATTAATATAAATTCAAATAAATAATTAAAAAATGAGAAAATACTTCCCTTTGGGCCTAATGGTCGTGCATAGGCTTGGCATGAAGAAACTTGGAAGAAAAATGGGCCCATTTGCATTTTTAGGTCATTTGAACCATTGTTGACTTTTCAAAATTCCCAAAAATATCCCAACTTCCACAAGGCATAACTTGCTCAATTTTTAAGCTTTTCACATGTTCTTGGACATTTTGGAAAGATCTTTGAGTCCTTTAACCAATGCCTTTGGTCCCATGTCATTTTGATTTACCAATCTCAAGTTATGGCCTTTGACCTAAAGTCCCTTTTTGTTGACTTTTGAAAATGACCTATAATGTTGAAATTGATAACTTTTTGTGAGAGCATTTCTTGGACTTGGAATATGAAGATGAGTTGTAGGAAATGTCTTTCTCTTCAAAATGAGCTTTGGATGGAATTTTTCTGATAATCCATGTGAAAGTTATGCCCTGGTCAATTTCAGTTGACTTTTTCAGCTGTCCAAATATAGTAACTTTTGCATCTTTGATGATTTCTGAGCCAAATTTTGAGAATCATGATCAAGCATTGATCAAATGATTTTTGTGGCTTCAAAATGATATGTTGACCAAAAATTTGAACTTTTGACTGTCAAATGACCATTTTGCCCCTACAGTTGACTGTAGTGCAATCTAGGGTTTTGACTGTGCAATTTTGAGCTGAATGCCTTGAAACTTGATATGAGGATACTTGACCATCTTTGTAAGCACATGAGACTTGATTGGGCCTCTGAAACCTTCAATTTCTTGATCAGAACACAAACCCTAGTTTTGACTGTATAGGAGACAGTTGAGCTGCACAACCCTTGGGGAACTTTGTGACTTGACTTGGCAATTTCTTGAAGAATATGGGAGGGCAAATTTTGGGGTACAACATTGGGGCATCCAAAATTAGTCCCAAGGGCAATCCAGATTTGTCAAGATATGTTTTGCACACATTATCAGAGGGTGGTGTTCCCAGTATCTCCAGCTAAGTATGACTTTTTCCAGCTGAAGCATTGTTCGTGTTGTTATCCTTTCAATGGATTGCCGATAATAGAAGACTGGACTTTGGGTTTTCTACCTGAAAATATCTTCCTCTCCAGAGATTTAAGCCTTGTAAAAGGACCTTGCTCCAATGATGGCCTGTGTTTTATCTCCAGTAATGTTACCATCCTGTTGAGATTATCCGAGTGTCGAGTTGTACTGTGATGTCTTATCATTTTCTGTCTATCTCCCCTGTCTGTTTTGGCAGCATATACATGACATTCATTCGTTCATTCACACTTGCATCATGCATGCACAGTTGTATTTGTTGATGTCTTTGAGTACATATACCTTGGTTATGTCTATTCAAATAGTGTATTTGATCTTTCCAAATAGAGTGTCAACCTAAGCAGAAAGTGCGCCTCTTTTCTAATTCCCCACTGAGTTAACTCTCGTGGAAGAATCTTGATTTAGCTTTCCTTTTCCATCTCTGGATAGGATAAATCCCCATTTGAGTTGTTTCCTCATTGGGTGGAGTCTTGTTTGACTGTTTTTCTCTCCAGTTTATTCCTGGATTGAGCTTTGTCTCTTGTGAACGATACCCTGTGGATCTCTCTAGGCTGTGAAACCTAGATGGAGAGTGCATTTATTTTACAATGTAAATACTTGGTCTCCTCAGAAGGATTTATTCATGGTTCCCCATTGAAGATGAACTTTATTCCCCAGCAGTGTTATCACAACCTTCTTCTGGAATATTGACATGACAACAAGCGACTGACTCTTTATTTGAGCAGTTTGATTATTTCTGATTTCTCTACGACAAATGGCGGTCTCTTCATGAGCAGTTTGTCCATCCTCGATGAAATTATTGGTTCTCACCTCCGGCAATATCTTCATGATATTTTATGGGTGTCATTGAGAAAACAGCAAGCGGCAGTCTCTTCATGGACAACTTGTATGTTATCAACACCTTTGAAAACAGCAAGCGGCGGTCTCTTCATGAGCAACTTGTGTGTTATTGGTAATTTTGAAAAGAAAACAACAAGCGGCGGTCTCTTCATGAGCAACTTGTGTGTTATTGGTAATTTTGAAAAGAAACAGCAAGCGGCAGTCTCTTCATGGACAACTTGTATGTTATCAACACTTTTTTGAAAACGGCAAGTGGCAGCTTCTTCATGAGCAGCTTGTACGTTAGTATTTTTGGAAGACAACAAGTGGAAGCTTATCTATTTGAGCAACTTGTGTGTCATTGTTCCCTTGAAAACAGCGAGTGCAAGCTCTTCATGAGCAGCTTGTGGGTTATAAGCAACAAGCGGCGGACTCTTCATGAGTAGCTTGTGTGCTTTAATATTCTTTGAAGATGGCAAGTGGCAGCTCTTCATGAGCAGCTTGTGGGTTATTGGCAACAAGTGGCGGACTCTTCATGAGTAGCTTGTGTGCTTTGATATTCTTTGAAGATAGCAAGTGGCAGCTCTTCATGAGCAGCTTGTGGGTTATTGGCAACAAGTGGCGGACTCTTCATGAGTAGCTTGTGTGCTTTGATATTCTTTGAAGACAGCAAGTGGCAGCTCTTCATGAGCAGCTTGTGGGTTATAAATAGCAAGTGGCGGCCCCTGTATTTGAGCAACTTGTATGTTATTAATATCTTTGAGAAATAGCAAGCGGCAGTCTCTTCATGAGCAACTTGTTTGTTATTGTCACCTTTGAAAACAACAAGCGACGGTCTCTTCATGAGCAACTTGTGTGTTATTGGTAATTTTGAAAAGAAAACAACAAGCGGCAGTCTCTTCATGAGCAACTTGTGTGTTATTGGTAATTTTGAAAAGAAACAGCAAGCGGCAGTCTCTTCATGGACAACTTGTATGTTATCAACACCTTTAAAAACAGCAAGCGGCAGTCTCTTCATGGACAACTTGTATGTTATCAACACTTTTTGAAAACGGCAAGTGGCAGCTTCTTCATGAGCAGCTTGTACGTTAGTATTTTTGGAAGACAGCAAGTGGCAGCTTATCTATTTGAGCAACTTGTGTGTTATTGTTCCCTTGAAGACAGCAAGTGGCAGCTTCTTTATGAGCAGCTTGTGAGTTTTTGGCAACAAGTGGCGGACTCTTCATGAGCAGCTTGTGTGCTTTAATATTCTTTGAAGACAGCAAGTGGCGGTCTCTTCATGAGCAGCTTGTATGTTATTGGCACCTTTGAAAGGAAGCAAGTGGCGACCTCTTTATTCGAGCAGCTTGTGTATCCCCAACAATAATGTCTACTCAGCAAATGGCATCCCTTTCGGAAAAGTCCCGTGGGGAAGTTTGTTATTTTATCCTTTTCAAGCGATATCTTGGTTAAAGAAGAAATGTGTTACCGTTCTTGGTAAAATTCAGAAATCAGAGATGTTTATCTCCAGCCACAGTGCTGATGTCAATCATCATTTTCCAGTCTCAGTACTGATGTCAATCATTTTGTTTTCCAGCCACACTGCTGATGTAAATCATTTCTTTCCCAGCCACAATGCTGATGTCAGTCATTTTCCAGTCTCAGTACTGATGTCAATCATTTTGTTTTCCAGCCACAGTGCTGATGTAAATTATTTCTTTCCCAACCACAATGTTGATGTCAATCATTTTCCAGTCACAGTACTGATGTCAATCATATGCTTTTCCAGTCTCAGTACTGATGTAAATCATTTCCTTTTCCAGTCACAGTACTGATGTCAATCATAAGCTTTTCCAGTCTCAGTACTGATGTAAATCATTTCCTTTTCCAGTCACAGTACTGATGTCAATCATATGCTTTTCCAGTCTCAGTGCTGATGTAAATCATTTCTTTTTCCAGTCTTCGTACTGATGTAAATCATCTCTTTTCCAGTCTCAACACTGATGTAAATCATTCAAGAGTCTCTCATTTGAAGTCTATGACTTTGTTTCCCCAGTGGAGTTACAACCTCTTCCTCTGTGGGATTACTGTATAATGTGCTTGGTTTCTCCAGCATAGTCTGTCTCATATGGCGTCATTCCCCATAAAATTCAAAACATCACATTCATATCATATCGTAAACATAATCGCGATATCTTAAGGCCAAAAATTGTGTATTCTATATTTAAGTCCCTTCAATCTCGTCGAAATGAAGATCCCAATCTTTATATCTCCAGACAGAAGAAACTTAAATAGGGGCAGCTGTCATACCCCAATTTTTGACCTAAGATCCCACTTGCATTTTTTCATTTTTTATACATAAGTCAAGGTCACGAAATACAGTCGGTTTTAACCTCTCACCTTTGAGCTTTGACTATGCGAAGATTGTCAAGTGTTTTGAACATTTTTAGCCTATGTATCACTAATTTCTAATCCATAAAAGGTGTATGTTCATGTCTTCTTTTGCTTCATGTGCAGAGACAGGTCTGAATCAAGAGCATCAGGTGTCGCGCCTCAATTAAAGTTTTGAGTCTCCCAAGCCCGAAGTACGGTTGATTGTGGATTCTCGAAGACTGATTCATCAAGGCACAACTGTTGCACCCTAAATTTCGCCCCTAATATGTTTTAGTCGCACTTTCATATCATATTTTGTTATTTAGTCACAATCATTAGTAAATATCTTCATTCATCACATTTTGCATCATTAGTCGTATTTAAGTTGACCAGAAAAAGTCAGTTTAAATCAAAGTTTGCATCGTCTTTCAGTTGTAAAATACCTGACATTTCACTTCATGCATTTTTATCTATTTACTCATTTGTTGCATTGCTCCAAGTTGTTTATATGTTGATAATAAAAATATTTTGGTTTTTATAGACAAACTGTTAAAAGCGATTCGACACTATGCGGGAAAGTAGCGAGAAAATATTTCAAGTTTTCACCTTTTACCGATCATTTTATGAATCTGTGCTTCGCGTAGATTATGACGGTACGCTCGCTTTATTTTTTGGTACAGTTTGAAGTCTCGTTTTAACCTTAAACGTCTGTTTAGTCTGATATTTCTATTATTATTTTATTTTTGATTTTTGACTTCTTGAATATTTTTTTCTTTAATCTTTGTGACATGTAGTTTATTTTAATGTGTTCATTTTATTTTATCGGATAAATTTTCGTCCGTTTTTTTTATCGTTTTCGGTCATTTTGTGTCTTTATTTTTAATTCAGAAAAAAAAATTCAAAAAAATCATTTTAAATTGAGTTATATTTTATACTTTTAGGTTTTTAAGTTATTTTTATCATTAAAGGGTTTTTCTGTCATAAAAAAATGTTTGTTACCCTTTGCTTTGCCCTTATTGGTTGTAAGCAAGAATTGAGGATTGATACATAAAAACAAAACCAAAAAGCAATTCACAGTATATGTTCTTTCCCTCTACTCCTCTCTCCTCACGCCTAATCCTTCCATCACACTCACTTTTTTTTTCTCTCCTACCCACTCATCATCTTTATTTAAGCTACCTCTTTGCTATGTCTAAAAAAACACAGCTCCTGTATATATCAATCACACTGATAATATCCAAACCAATTCCTCTCATAAATTTTCCGCCCTCATCAACAAAACAACACCAACAGTAATTCCCATTCCCACTATCTCTCTCTCACCATACCCCGAGAACTTCTTGATGCATCAACTGTTGCAGAAGCCATAAGTGTGATCTCATGTTGGTATGAGGACAAGACCGAATGAGGACAGCGTGTTGGATGGATCTACGGGTCGGTTACTGAGGATGTGGTCACTGGTTATAGGATGCACAACAGAGAATGGAAATCTGTTTACTGTGTGACCAAACGCGATGCCTTCCGTGGAACTGCTCCCATCAATCTCACTGATAGGCTGCATCAGGTTCTTAGATGGGCTACTGGTTCAGTCGAGATATTCTTCTCCCAATGACCGGCCAGCTGCTGCTTATGTCCTTCTTGCTCGGCAAGATTTGGCGATGTCAACTTTGGCACGTAAATGCAAGTATAAGGAAGTTGAAACACCGACCAATGTCAATGTAATCTCTATGTTTACACCTTATATGCTTAATCTGCACCCAGTGACAATATCTTCTACTATTTCCGATGCAATTGGATTGGAAGGAACTAAACTTGAGGACACAGATTCAGTTGATGGGTCTTTGTTAGATGGTATGGAGCATATTTTTGACTCTAGCACACAACTGCGTTATGGTCGTGATCTGAGGTTGAATGAGGTTAGACGCCTTTTGTACCCTTCAAGACCTGTGGCAATTCAAACATCAGTTAAACACAGTGCATCAGATCAGGACCTCCAGCAGACTCAATTGTGGCATCTTGCCCAAAGAACCACCTTCACCACCACCGGTCACAACACCGACTTCACCACCACCGGTGACCTCCGCTCATAGCCTTACACCTCCCTCAATTTCTTCCTTTTGCACACAGTAACAAATCACCCTTCATCCTCGTCAAACTTCATTCTCTTTGTTAACAACACACAAATCCGCTTCATCTCTATTACAGTCGTTCAACGCTATTATCCGTCACCATCCAAACCCAAAACAAACTAGTTAAAACTAGATCAGAACCCGAAGCAATCAAATTCTCATACCCTTTCAACACAAATCGGAATTGAAAAAAAACAACAACAAAAGAAAGAATAGAAAGCTATCGTGTTCTTGTCGGTATCGGGTAGAGAGTAGTGGATATGAGGCGTAAATGGGTTGCTCGTGGATTGAGGAGGCGGCTTGATTCGACGTACAGGGGTGGTGCGAAGTGTCGTGTATCAGATGTAGTGGTCGGCGGGTTCGACAACAGAACAGTGGATGTCATAGCAGAGGACGACCTTGTTGATTCTTGCAAGCCTGGGGATCGTGTGGTTGTTGTTGGGATATGTAAGGCTCTTCCAGGAAGCGGCAAAGAAAAGAGAGATGAGATATGCTGACATAAAGAAAATCAACAATTACGGTTTGTTTGGCCCATTTACTCATTTCCTTTTCTATGTGTTTTATTATTTATTTTGCTATTTGTTTTTTTTTTAAATGTTACAAAATACAAAAAAATACATACTTTACAAATTAGTTTTTTATTTAATTTTATTTATTTAGTTGTTCAAAAAATACATGCTAGTATAAATTAGTTATTTACTTAATTATTCAATTGTCATTCCAATTAACTTTATTCTCAATCATTTAATCTTTTCTTTTCGTTTGTCTAAAATCCAAGGGAAATGTTTTGTTAACTTCATAAGTAACGCGATTGCGCGAACCCCTTCATTCATTTTTTGCTTATTTACTATTTTTCTAAGCTCAAGATAATTTTCCCAAAAGACTCCATTTTCAAACTCACACCTTTTAAGTCAAAACTTCGACACTAGGTCGTCGTGTCTTCAAAAATGTCGTTCATACCCATCTTTTAGCCAAACGAATCATTTTAATCAAACAAACAATTTTAAACCAAAATAACAGATATTTCAAAAGGTTCCTGCGGAGTACCACGGATGCACTGGGTGCTAATACCTTCCCATTGTATAACCAACCCCCGAACTCTCGATCTCTTTCAAAAAACGCATTGTATTTTTATTACTTTTAAGTATTATTCTACACTGCATATTTTAGGGTTTTATTTCGCTCTTTTCCCTTTTCCCTTGGAAATAATAAAGCGCGGTGGCGACTCTTGCTTTTGCGAGTCAAGTTAATTAATAGCTTGATCTCCGATTTTCACCGCTACAGAATTGGCGACTCTGCTGGGGAAAGATTGACCTCTTGCTGGTCCATCCCTAAGTGGGTTAAGCCTAATTTGTTTTACCTGTTTTATCATTATTTGATTGTTTGATTATATGTATATATTATGATTATTTGGGTGTTGATAATAGTTACAAAGGACAAGTCCTATACCCGGACTAAGTTACATTTAGGAATAGGACGGGCGGTATAGTCATGTTAACTTTGAGGGAGTAATCCCGAAGAAGGAGGCATGAGATCCCCCACTCAGTGGAAGGCCCTTTTGAACGTAATATTTGTTTATCGAGTAATCGGGAAGGCATTATTATTTTCGACCTGGGAGCCAGAGAAGCTGGGAACCGTAGAACCCTAACCCATATTTGCCTTTTAGGTGTAGCGCGGAGATTATAACGGAGTAATCCGGAAGTAATTGTTACGCGATGCTACGCTCGGATGAGTTTCTCTTGAGAATATTGCTGATTATTGAGTAATCAAGACGTTGGTAATATCCGAAGGAGGAATGTAGACTCCGGGAAATCTTAGAACCTCGTTCTACAGGTGTGATTAAACCGTTAGTACATACCTTGGGGGTGTTCCTTACCTTTACTCCATGCTCGTGACGTTGAACCTTTCGACTTTATTTGTGACCTTGCTTGTGGTTGTTGCATAGCCATGCATTCATGCATCCATAAAACCCTTTTCACTTGACTTTGAAGGAATTTGGAGGTCTTTCTTTGTAAACATCACAAGTTTCGTCAAGCTCAATGGATCTTGGGTGTTGATAGGGCGAAAACCCTAATCCACCAAAATGGATGATTGATCTTGATGATAACTTGATCAATGTTCGGAGCCAATTAAAAATTCATCTTCTATCTTCATACTTTGATGTTTACAACTTAATATCTTGAGCTCCTTGAAAATCAAATAAAAACTCTCTTTTGCATATCATACATCATTCTACATTTTTGGTTTCACTTTCAAAGGTCTTTTTCCGAGTCTTATTTTTCCTTTGGTCTCACCAGTACAACACTCGCGCTAAGAGAACAATGGAGAATATCGAGCAAGAGATTTCTGAACTCCGCAGAGAGGTGACTAATTTGAAAGCTGGTATGGATCACTCGACTGTTTTGGGTTGAAATTTTGGTTACCGCCCAAGTCAATCCTTCTAGGATGGAGGAAGCGATGATAAAAGTCTTCACTGAAACTCTGAAATCATTCATTCATGAGAAGATGATAATTAATGCGCCTAGTGACTTTCCTGACAAGGTGAATGTGGGAGTGCGTCTAGAAGAAGATGTCTGAAAGGGATGTTCATATGAAGATGGTAGCTCAGCTAATGGTGTGAAGAAGTTTGATAATAACTTTTCCAAGAAGAGAACTAGAGGAAGAAATAATCATCGTCAGAATCATCATGTTTCTCCTATTCATCAACAGAATCGGCAAGTTCCTAATCGGAGGAAAACCCAGTTTGATCCAATTCCAATTACCTATAAAGAGTTATTCCCTATCCTGATGCAGAGGAATTTGGTTTAGACCCGACCTCCACCGAAGGTTCCTAAGAAGATACATTGGTACTACAAAGCTGATTTGGCTTGTACCTTTCATTAAGGTGCTCCTGGGCATGACTTGGAGGGTTGCTTTGCTTTGAATATTGAGGTTCAGAAGTTGGTCAGAAGTGGTATCTTGTCATTCAAGGACGTTGGTTTTGAAGTTCAAATCAAGCATGTGCCAAAGAGTAAACACGATTGATGGTCACTTTGATTTTTGAAGGATGTTTTCGGTAATTCAAGTCCAGATGGAAAGCCTTCCCAGATTATTAACTTATTTATGATTTTTGTAACTTTTCTTGTTTATCAAAACATTGTTTGCATGTAAGAACTTGTTTGCATCTGAATGATTATCTTAATACAATGAGTATGTTTGTCTTGAAGAAATTCATTCGTTTCACTCATATTTGTTTTCAAATTTTAAATTTCTTTTTGCATTATGATACCAACTTGTTGCCCATTCTTTTGCCTAGGCAGAGATTGAAGGGAGGATGATGATCTAAAGAACACAAAATCTCTGGTTGCATGCTTTTGGATAAAATCTTGCTGATGATGTACAGGCATTGTTTCAAATCCCTAAACACTGGAGATATAAGGAAGATAATCCCTTGCTAACCCCTTTTGAGCCTTTGAAGCAGAAGTTTCTTTTCTATACAAAAAAACCTTGAATTTTAACCTGGGGCAGGGTAGTTTTTTTTAATCTGACTGAGTGTTCAAAATTCATAAGGAAGATGTTTTTTGAAGAGAAACTACGAAGGCTATCCTTCATGTATAATGAATCTAGAGGATGTGGAACCACAATGTTATCCCTCATTCATCAAGAAATGAGGCAATCACAATCCTCTCAACAAGCAAAGACAAGCTAATGTCACACATTTTGTTCAAAAAGTCAAAAATCGAGAAAAAGAAAAAGCCTGCTAAGTCAAAAAACATGAAAACATGTGACTTAGGCAAAATTAAGGCATCCCGCTGGACTATCAATTCAAAAGAATTAGTTCAGGCAAAAGTTAGGGAAAATAAAATCGCAAAGAAAAGGACTGCAAAGAAAAGTCCTCAGCAAAGAACAAATTGGTGACTACAAACACGAAGACATGAGGGCGGTTTCTACTCCGAAAACCTTGTCGTTTCCTTAATCGTCACAAAATCCTTTTGAGTGATGAACACTCATGTTGAATTAACTGAACATAGGGTTGGAGAACATCATGAAGAATGGGTGGGCACCAAATATTTTGAGCATTAAAATCTTTTTTCTAAAAACCATGAACCAGACCACGTTACAACCTTCAAAAGTCCTAATTGAAGCAAGGTTATTTTGAAAGCATACTTCAATGAGATAGTGTTCCTGACTCCCATGAATGTTCTAAATAGTTATGTTGGTATCATATGTTTTTCCTATACAAAAATAAATGATGCATTAACTCGCAAAAATTTGTGCGACATCTTTTCAAAATCTTCAAGACTTACATAACTGTTGCATTAGAATTTTCATTCTCATAATAAAATTTTCTAACTGCAAAACATTTGTTTGATATCAAGGAAGCTCACATAAGCACCAGTGATGAGTTTATTCTTTTAAGGCCTGAAGCTCTGTTGAGTAATTGGCGGATCATTTCAAGAAAAAATCATATGCAGGGGCATGTTACCTGAAGACCTTAAGCACGGACATGTTGCTTCTCCCAGTTAATGCTTTTCCCAACTTGTTTGCTTGTTTGGGGCAAAAATTCGAAGACTTTGTTGTGCCAACTACAGTCAATCCGGGGCAATCACGTCGAGACTTGATGAATCTCTCTAAGAGTTTGAAGACACCAGAGCATAGTGAATGCCAGGTCTTTTGTAAAATCCTCTTGAGACGATTTCTCCTTATCAACCATATAGCTTGGGGCATGTTAAAAGTGAAGCTATTCGCAAGAATTGTCGTGCAACATGCAGCTCATCAGCAGTAAACTTGGGGCATCCAAAATTAGTCCCAAGGGCAATCCAGATTTGTCAAGATATGTTTTGCACACATTATCAGAGGGTGGTGTTCCCAGTATCTCCAGCTAAGTATGACTTTTTCCAGCTGAAGCATTGTTCGTGTTGTTATCCTTTCAATGGATTGTCGATAATAGAAGACTGGACTTTGGGTTTTCTACCTGAAAATATCTTCCTCTCCAGAGATTTAAGCCTTGTAAAAGGACCTTGCTCCAATGATGGCCTGTGTTTTATCTCCAGTAATGTTACCATCCTGTTGAGATTATCCGAGTGTCGAGTTGTACTGTGATGTCTTATCATTTTCTGTCTATCTCCCCTGTCTGTTTTGGCAGCATATACATGACATTCATTCGTTCATTCACACTTGCATCATGCATGCACAGTTGTATTTGTTGATGTCTTTGAGTACATATACCTTGGTTATGTCTATTCAAATAGTGTATTTGATCTTTCCAAATAGAGTGTCAACCTAAGCAGAAAGTGCGCCTCTTTTCTAATTCCCCACTGAGTTAACTCTCGTGGAAGAATCTTGATTTAGCTTTCCTTTTCCATCTCTGGATAGGATAAATCCCCATTTGAGTTGTTTCCTCATTGGGTGGAGTCTTGTTTGACTGTTTTTCTCTCCAGTTTATTCCTGGATTGAGCTTTGTCTCTTGTGAACGATACCCTGTGGATCTCTCTAGGCTGTGAAACCTAGATGGAGAGTGCATTTATTTTACAATGTAAATACTTGGTCTCCTCAGAAGGATTTATTCATGGTTCCCCATTGAAGATGAACTTTATTCCCCAGCAGTGTTATCACAACCTTCTTCTGGAATATTGACATGACAACAAGCGACTGACTCTTTATTTGAGCAGTTTGATTATTTCTGATTTCTCTACGACAAATGGCGGTCTCTTCATGAGCAGTTTGTCCATCCTCGATGAAATTATTGGTTCTCACCTCCGGCAATATCTTCATGATATTTTATGGGTGTCATTGAGAAAACAGCAAGCGGCTGTCTCTTCATGGACAACTTGTATGTTATCAACACCTTTGAAAACAACAAGCGGCGGTCTCTTCATGAGCAACTTGTGTGTTATTGGTAATTTTGAAAAGAAAACAACAAGCGGCGGTCTCTTCATGAGCAACTTGTGTGTTATTGGTAATTTTGAAAAGAAACAGCAAGCGACAGTCTCTTCATGGACAACTTGTATGTTATCAACACTTTTTTGAAAACGGCAAGTGGCAGCTTCTTCATGAGCAGCTTGTACGTTAGTATTTTTGGAAGACAACAAGTCGCAGCTTATCTATTTGAGCAACTTGTGTGTCATTGTTCCCTTGAAAACAGCGAGTGGCAGCTCTTCATGAGCAGCTTGTGGGTTATAAGCAACAAGCGGCGGACTCTTCATGAGTAGCTTGTGTGCTTTAATATTCTTTGAAGATGGCAAGTGGCAGCTCTTCATGAGCAGCTTGTGGGTTATTGGCAACAAGTGGCGGACTCTTCATGAGTAGCTTGTGTGCTTTGATATTCTTTGAAGACAGCAAGTGGCAGCTCTTCATGAGCAGCTTGTGGGTTATTGGCAACAAGTGGCGGACTCTTCATGAGTAGCTTGTGTGCTTTGATATTCTTTGAAGACAGCAAGTGGCAGCTCTTCATGAGCAGCTTGTGGGTTATAAATAGCAAGTGGCGGCCCCTGTATTTGAGCAACTTGTATGTTATTAATATCTTTGAGAAACAGCAAGCGGCAGTCTCTTCATGAGCAACTTGTTTGTTATTGTCACCTTTGAAAACAACAAGCGACGGTCTCTTCATGAGCAACTTGTGTGTTATTGGTAATTTTGAAAAGAAAACAACAAGCGGCAGTCTCTTCATGAGCAACTTGTGTGTTATTGGTAATTTTGAAAAGAAACAGCAAGCGACAGTCTCTTCATGGACAACTTGTATGTTATCAACACTTTTTTGAAAACGGCAAGTGGCAGCTTCTTCATGAGCAGCTTGTACGTTAGTATTTTTGGAAGACAACAAGTCGCAGCTTATCTATTTGAGCAACTTGTGTGTCATTGTTCCCTTGAAAACAGCGAGTGGCAGCTCTTCATGAGCAGCTTGTGGGTTATAAGCAACAAGCGGCGGACTCTTCATGAGTAGCTTGTGTGCTTTAATATTCTTTGAAGATGTCAAGTGGCAGCTCTTCATGAGCAGCTTGTGGGTTATTGGCAACAAGTGGCGGACTTTTCATGAGTAGCTTGTGTGCTTTGATATTCTTTGAAGACAGCAAGTGGCAGCTCTTCATGAGCAGCTTGTGGGTTATTGGCAACAAGTGGCGGACTCTTCATGAGTAGCTTGTGTGCTTTGATATTCTTTGAAGACAGCAAGTGGCAGCTCTTCATGAGCAGCTTGTGGGTTATAAATAGCAAGTGGCGGCCCCTGTATTTGAGCAACTTGTATGTTATTAATATCTTTGAGAAACAGCAAGCGGCAGTCTCTTCATGAGCAACTTGTTTGTTATTGTCACCTTTGAAAACAACAAGCGACGGTCTCTTCATGAGCAACTTGTGTGTTATTGGTAATTTTGAAAAGAAACAGCAAGCGGCAGTCTCTTCATGGACAACTTGTATGTTATCAACACCTTTAAAAACAGCAAGCGGCAGTCTCTTCATGGACAACTTGTATGTTATCAACACTTTTTGAAAACGGCAAGTGGCAGCTTCTTCATGAGCAGCTTGTACGTTAGTATTTTTGGAAGACAGCAAGTGGCAGCTTATCTATTTGAGCAACTTGTGTGTTATTGTTCCCTTGAAGACAGCAAGTGGCAGCTTCTTTATGAGCAGCTTGTGAGTTTTTGGCAACAAGTGGCAGACTCTTCATGAGCAGCTTGTGTGCTTTAATATTCTTTGAAGACAGCAAGTGGCGGTCTCTTCATGAGCAGCTTGTATGTTATTGGCACCTTTGAAAGGAAGCAAGTGGCGACCTCTTTATTCGAGCAGCTTGTGTATCCCCAACAATAATGTCTACTCAGCAAATGGCATCCCTTTCGGAAAAGTCCCGTGGGGAAGTTTGTTATTTTATCCTTTTCAAGCGATATCTTGGTTAAAGAAGAAATGTGTTACCGTTCTTGGTAAAATTCAGAAATCAGAGATGTTTATCTCCAGCCACAGTGCTGATGTCAATCATCATTTTCCAGTCTCAGTACTGATGTCAATCATTTTGTTTTCCAGCCACAGTGCTGATGTAAGTCATTTCTTTCCCAGCCACAATGCTGATGTCAGTCATTTTCCAGTCTCAGTACTGATGTCAATCATTTTGTTTTCCAGCCACAGTGCTGATGTAAATCATTTCTTTCCCAGCCACAATGCTGATGTCAATCATTTTCCAGTCACAGTACTGATGTCAATCATATGCTTTTCCAGTCTCAGTACTGATGTAAATCATTTCCTTTTCCAGTCACAGTACTGATGTCAATCATAAGCTTTTCCAGTCTCAGTACTGATGTAAATCATTTCCTTTTCCAGTCACAGTACTGATGTCAATCATATGCTTTTCCAGTCTCAGTGCTGATGTAAATCATTTCTTTTTCCAGTCTTCGTACTGATGTAAATCATCTCTTTTCCAGTCTCAACACTGATGTAAATCATTCAAGAGTCTCTCATTTGAAGTCTATGACTTTGTTTCCCCAGTGGAGTTACAACCTCTTCCTCTGTGGGATTACTGTATAATGTGCTTGGTTTCTCCAGCATAGTCTGTCTCATATGGCGTCATTCCCCATAAAATTCAAAACATCACATTCATATCATATCGTAAACATAATCGCGGTATCTTAAGGCCAAAAATTGTGTATTCTATATTTAAGTCCCTTCAATCTCGTCGAAATGAAGATCCCAATCTTCATATCTCCAGACAGAAGAAACTTAAATAGGGGCAGCTGTCATACCCCAATTTTTGACCTAAGATCCCACTTGCATTTTTTCATTTTTTATACATAAGTCAAGGTCACGAAATACAGTCGGTTTTAACCTCTCACCTTTGAGCTTTGACTATGCGAAGATTGTCAAGTGTTTTGAACATTTTTAGCCTATGTATCACTAATTTCTAATCCATACAAAGGTGTATGTTCATGTCTTCTTTTGCTTCATGTGCAGAGACAGGTCTGAATCAAGAGCATCAGGTGTCGCGCCTCAATTAAAGTTTTGAGTCTCCCAAGCCCGAAGTACGGTTGATTGTGGATTCTCGAAGACTGATTCATCAAGGCACAACTGTTGCACCCTAAATTTCGCCCCTAATATGTTTTAGTCGCACTTTCATATCATATTTTGTTATTTAGTCACAATCATTAGTAAATATCTTCATTCATCACATTTTGCATCATTAGTCGTATTTAAGTTGACCAGAAAAAGTCAGTTTAAATCAAAGTTTGCATCGTCTTTCAGTTGTAAAATACCTGACATTTCACTTCATGCATTTTTATCTATTTACTCATTTGTTGCATTGCTCCAAGTTGTTTATATGTCGATAATAAAAATATTTTGGTTTTTATAGACAAACTGTTAAAAGCGATTCGACACTATGCGGGAAAGTAGCGAGAAAATATTTCAAGTTTTCACCTTTTACCGATCATTTTATGAATCTGCGCTTCGCGTAGATTATGACGGTACGCTCGCTTTATTTTTTGGTACAGTTCGAAGTCTCGTTTTAACCTTAAACGTCTGTTTAGTCTGATATTTCTATTTTTATTTTATTTTTGATTTTTGACTTCTTGAATATTTTTTTCTTTAATCTTTGTGACATGTAGTTTATTTTAATGTGTTCATTTTATTTTATCGGATAAATTTTCGTCCGTTTTTTTTATCGTTTTCGGTCATTTTGTGTCTTTATTTTTAATTCAAAAAAAAAAATTCAAAAAAATCATTTTAAATTGAGTTATATTTTATACTTTTAGGTTTTTAAGTTATTTTTATCATTTAAGGGTTTTTCTGTCATAAAAAAATGTTTGTTACCCTTTGCTTTGCCCTCATTGGTTGTAAGCAAGAATTGAGGATTGATACATAAAAACAAAACCAAAAAGCAATTCACAGTATATGTTCTTTCCCTCTACTCCTCTCTCCTCACGCCTAATCCTTCCATCACACTCACTTTTTTTTTCTCTCCTACCCACTCATCATCTTTATCTAAAGCTACCTCTTTGCTATGTCTAAAAAAACACAGCTCCTGTATATATCAATCACACTGATAATATCCAAACCAATTCCTCTCATAAATTTTCCGCCCTCATCAACAAAACAACACCAACAGTAATTCCCATTCCCACTATCTCTCTCTCACCATACCCCGAGAACTTCTTGATGCATCAACTGTTGCAGAAGCCATAAGTGTGATCTCATGTTGGTATGAGGACAAGACTGAATGAGGACAGCGTGTTGGATGGATCTACGGGTCGGTTACTGAGGATGTGGTCACTGGTTATAGGATGCACAACAGAGAATGGAAATCTGTTTACTGTGTGACCAAACGCGATGCCTTCCGTGGAACTGCTCCCATCAATCTCACTGATAGGCTGCATCAGGTTCTTAGATGGGCTACTGGTTCAATCGAGATATTCTTCTCCCAATGACCGGCCAACTGCTGCTTATGTCCTTCTTGCTCGGCAAGATTTGGCGATGTCAACTTTGGCACGTAAATGCAAGTATAAGGAAGTTGAAACACCGACCAATGTGAATGTAATCTCTATGTTTACACCTTATATGCTTAATCTGCACCCAGTGACAATATCTTCTACTATTTCCGATGCAATTGGATTGGAAGGAACTAAACTTGAGGACACAGATTCAGTTGATGGGTCTTTGTTAGATGGTATGGAGCATATTTTTGACTCTAGCACACAGCTGCGTTATGGTCGTGATCTGAGGTTGAATGAGGTTAGACGCCTTTTGTACCCTTCAAGACCTGTGGCAATTCAAACATCAGTTAAACACAGTGCATCAGATCAGGACCTCCAGCAGACTCAATTGTGGCATCTTGCCCAAAGAACCACCTTCACCACCACCGGTCACAACACCGACTTCACCACCACCGGTGACCTCCGCTCACAGCCTTACACCTCCCTCAATTTCTTCCTTTTGCACACAGTAACAAATCACCCTTCATCCTCGTCAAACTTCATTCTCTTTGTTAACAACACACAAATCCGCTTCATCTCTATTACAGTCGTTCAACGCTATTATCCGTCACCATCCAAACCTAAAACAAACTAGTTAAAACTAGATCAGAACCCGAAGCAATCAAATTCTCATACCCTTTCAACACAAATCAGAATTTAAAAAAAACAACAACAAAAGAAAGAATAGAAAGCTATCGTGTTCTTGTCGGTATCGGGTAGAGAGTAGTGGATATGAGGCGTAAATGGGTTGCTCGTGGATTGAGGAGGCGGCTTGATTCGACGTACAGAGGTGGTGCGAAGTGTCGTGTATCAGATGTAGTGGTCGGCGGGTTCGACAATAGAACAGTGGATGTCATAGTAGAGGACGACCTTGTTGATTCTTGCAAGCCTGGGGATCGTGTGGTTGTTGTTGGGATATGTAAGGCTCTTCCAGGAAGCGGCAAAGAAAAGAGAGATGAGATATACTGACATAAAGAAAATCAACAATTACGGTTTGTTTGGCCCATTTACTCATTTCCTTTTCTATGTGTTTTATTATTTATTTTGCTATTTGTTTTTTTTTAAATGTTACAAAATACAAAAAATACATACTTTACAAATTAGTTTTTTATTTAATTTTATTTATTTAATTGTTCAAAAAATACATGCTAGTATAAATTAGTTATTTACTTAATTATTCAATTGTCATTCCAATTAACTTTATTCTCAATCATTTAATCTTTTTTTTCGTTCGTCTAAAATCCAAGGGAAATGTTTTGTTAACTTCATAAGTAACGCGATTGCGCGAACCCCTTCATTCATTTTTTGCTTATTTACTATTTTTCTAAGCTCAAGATAATTTTCCCAAAAGACTCCATTTTCAAACTCACACCTTTTAAGTCAAAACTTCGACACTAGGTCGTCGTGTCTTCAAAAATCTCGTTCATACCCATCTTTTAGCCAAACGAATCATTTTAATCAAACAAACAATTTTAAACCAAAAAAACAGATATTTCAAAAGGTTCCTGCGGAGTACCGCAGATGCACTGGGTGCTAATACCTTCCCATTGTATAACCAACCCCCGAACTCTCGATCTCTTTCAAAAAACGCATTGTGTTTTTATTACTTTTAAGTATTATTCTACACTGCATATTTTAGGGTTTTATTTCGCTCTTTTCCCTTTTCCCTTGGAAATAATAAAGCGCGGTGGCGACTCTTGCTTTTGCGAGTCAAGTTAATTAATAGCTTGATCTCCGATTTTCACCGCTACACATTGGACGTTCTTTGCAAAACAAAACAGAAAAAGGAAAAACAATTGGCAATTTGTCTGGAAAAGTGGATTTATATTGATTTTTGGATCTTGCCTGTAAATAGGCATTTGTGTACAAGAGGCTGACGTCCTAGTAAGAGAACGCCGCCGAACAACATAGAGTTTATACATTTTGTGAAAAGGAAAACAAAAACAGCTATGTGAAAAATCCCACTGGGTTCCAACTCTGCTATCGCCTTTATGTCTTCAAGCGTCTCATCACTTTGCTGCTTAGTTGGAGATGAAGCTGATTGATCGATGCCGTCTGAACCTGATAGTTGATGCCGAATTCTGGATGCAATGTGATCCAATGAGACATAGTATTACGCTTATCCCTAATTTTTTCCTGGACCGCCCTTTCGGGTTTTCAGTCCACCGGGATACCCATTTTTGCCCAAGCCGCCTTTTCAGGTTTTCGACTTGCCGGGTGTACAGATTTTTTTCATTTCATCCCTTATTTTTGCCCGAACCCTTTTGGTTCTCCGGGAAGCCCTTATTTTTGCCTAGGTGTGTCAACCTAGCGGGTCTTTGATTATGCGTAGTATCTTTTTACTATGTCTGCATTGGCAGGGTGAGGAAGGTCGTCACCATCCATGGTAGTTAGAATCATCGCTCCTCCTGAGAAGATGTTCTTAACCACAAATGGCCCTTCGTACGTAGGGGTCCATTTGCCCCTGGGATCACTTTGAGGAAGAATGATGCGCTTGATTACCATGTCTCCGACTTGATACTCTTGTCGTCGAACTTTCTTGTTAAATGCCTTGATCATCCGTTTTTGGTACGTCTGACCATGACAAATAGCAGTGAGTCTCTTTTCGTCAATTAAGTTTAATTGATCAAGCCGAGTCTGGATCCAGTCATCTTCGTTCAAACCTGCATCCTTCATTATCCGGAGAGAGGGTATCTGGACTTCAACAGGCAAGACTGCCTCCATGCCATATACCAAGGAAAAGGGTGTTGCCCCTGTCGACGTCCGTGCTGAGGTACGGTACCCATGAAGAGCAAATGGTAACATCTCGTGCCAATCTTTGTATGTCACTGTCATCTTCTACACAATCTTCTTGATATTCTTATTTGCCGCTTCGACAGCCCCATTCATCTTTGGCCGGTAGGGAGAAGAGTTATGGTGTTGTATCTTGAATTGCTCGCAGAGCTCAGTGATCATCTTATTGTTAAGATTGGTACCATTGTCCGTAATAATCCTCTCTGGTACACCGTATCGACAGATCAGGTTATGCCGAATGAATCGTGCCACGACATTCTTGGTTACGGTAGCGTAGGAAGCTGCTTCAACCCACTATGTAAAGTAGTCGATCACTACCAGGATGAAGCGATGCTCGTTGGATGTCGTAGGTCTAATTTCGCCGATCATATCAATTCCCCACATTGCAAAAGGCCAAGGTGCCGTCAAGACGTTCAGAGGAACTGGAGGAATGTGTACCTTATCAGCATAGATCTGGCATTTATGACACGTCCGAGAATGTTGGTAATAGTCAGCTTCCATTGTGGACCAGAAATATCCTGCCCGAAGGATTTTCTTTGCCATGGTATGTCCACTGGAATGTGTTCCGAAGGTACCTTCATGCAGCTCTGTCATGATCCTTTCTGCTTCAGTCTTGTCCACACAACGCAGTAAGGTTGAATCATGGTTTCGCTTGTACAGAACGCCGTTGCTGAGGAAGAACTTTTCCGCGAACCTTCTCAGAAACTTTTTGTCAATAACAGATGCACCCTCGGGGTATTCTTGAGCTTCCAAGTACCTCTTCACTTCATGATACCAAGGTTTTTCAGTTACTTCTTCAGCCTCAAGATCACAGCAATGTGCAGGTTCATCCAATTTCCAGATAATGATCCGGGGAGCCTCGTTGTCCCATTTGACTTTGAACATGGAAGACATCGTAGCTAGCGCGTCCGCCAACTGATTCTCCTCTCTTGGGTAGTGTTTAAAATTTATCTCTTCGAAGTGGGGGATCAATGTCAACACATACTCTTTGTAGGGAATAAGATTCGGGTGTTTCGTATCCCACTCGCCTTTGATCTGGCTGATCACGAGAGCGGAATCTCCGAAGACCCTCAGAAACTTGATCCTTAAGTCAATTGCAGCTTGAAGACCTATGATGCACGCCTCATACTCCGCCATGTTGTTGGTGCAGTTGAAACATAGTCGGGCAGTAAGTGGAGTATGAGTGCCTTTTGGAGATATGATTACAGCGCCAATACCGTTACCCAAAGCGTTTGAGGCTCCGTCAAAGTGCATAGACCATAGGGATCCTTCCTCAGGTCCTTCATCCGGTCCAGGTACTTCACAATCAGTCACTACCATGATATTCTCGTCTGGAAATTCAAAGTTCATCGACTGGTAATCATCCACTGCCTGGTGTGCCAAATGGTCTGCCAATACACTTCCCTTGATTTCTTTTTGAGTCGTGT
This sequence comes from Vicia faba, assembly GCA_948472305.1. NCBI lineage: Eukaryota > Viridiplantae > Streptophyta > Magnoliopsida > Fabales > Fabaceae > Vicia > Vicia faba. The sequence continues at coordinate 78,666,125 of OX451735.1, forward strand.
ACTGGATGTCATATTCGGTCAAGATCATCTGCCATCTTGCTATTCTTCCGGACAGAGCAGGCTTTTCGAAGATGTACTTGATTGAATCCATTTTTGAAATCAACAGAGTAGTGTGAGTCAACATATACTGTCTCAGCCGGCGAGCAGCCCATACCAAAGCGTAGCAAGTTTTCTCGAGCAGTGAGTATCGGGTCTCACAGTCGGTAAACTTTTTGCTAAGGTAATAAATAGCATGCTCTTTTCGGCCAGACTCGTCATGCTGCCCCATCACACACCCCATTGAGCTGTCAAGTACCGTCAAGTATAAGATTAGAGGTCTCCCTTCAACCGGTGGCATAAGGATGGGTGGTTCTTTGAGATACGTTTTGATTCTTACGAAAGCGGCCTGAAATTCATCATTCCAACGTACTACCTGATCTTTCTTCAACAGCTTGAAGATTGGTTCACAGGTAGCAGTTAGGTGTGAGATGAATCGGGCAATGTAGTTCAGCCGTCCTAGAAAGCCTCTGACTTCTTTCTCTGTCTTGGGAACTGGCATCTCTTGTATGGCCTTCACTTTGGCAGGGTCCACTTGAATACCTTTATCGCTCACGACGAAGCCTAGCAGTTTTCCAGATCTCACCCCGAAGGTGCACTTGTTTGAATTTAATCTCAGCTTGTACAACTTCAGACGGTCAAACAGCTTCTGTAGATGGTCAAGGTGTTCCTCCTCAGTTTGGGACCTTGCAATCATATCGTCGACATATACTTCGATCTCGTGATGGATCATGTCATGGAACAAAGCAACCATGGCACGTTGGTAGGTTGCCCCAGCATTTTTCAACCCAAAAGGCATGACCTTGTAGCAAAAGGTGCCCAACTGAGTAACAAAAGTGGTCTTCTCCATGTCTTCAGGAGCCATCTTGATCTGATTATAATCGGAGAAGCCGTCCATGAAGGAGAACACCTTATGCTGAGCAGTGTTATCAACCAAAACGTCGATGTGAGGCAAAGGGAAGTCATCCTTAGGGCTCGCCCTGTTCAAATCCCTGTAATCAACACACATTCTGACCTTACCATCTTTCTTCGGCACTGGAACCACGTTGGCAACCCACTGAGGGTAAGAAGTCACTGCTAGAAACCCGACATCAAATTGTTTCATAACCTCAGCTTTGATTTTCTCGGACATCTCTGGACGCATACGACAGACCTTCTGTTTTACCGGAGGGCATTCTTCCTTGGTAGGCAAATGATGAACCACAATATCGGTATCCAACCCAGGCATGTCCTCGTAAGACCAGGCAAAGATTTCAACATAATCATGCAACATCTGAATCAACCGTTGTTTCACACTAGACTCCAGATTGGCACCAATCTTTACTTCCTTTCTGTCTGTCTCAGTACCCAGATTTACCGTTTCCACTGGCTCTTCATGTGGCTGAATGGCCCTCTCTTCCTAGAGTAGCAGTCTCGCAAGCTCACCAGGCACTTCGCAATCATCTTCACCTTCGTCTTCGGCTAAGTTGATCGGATTTTCGAAGTCATAACTGGCAGTAGCAGAGTCGTTACCAGTGGGATCCAGAGTGGATTGGAACCTGTATAAGTGAGTGTGTGTAAATATAGCTGTTTTGCAATATATAATAAAGAAAGACAAGGAGCGCAAGATTTGAAATGTAAAAAACGTCCAATGCTTTTATTAATGATATATGAAAGTGACACACAAAAGCACTCACAAATGAAGCCACGGTGCCCCGGGTAAGACACCGGGCCATAAAGTTTCAAAATTATTGTCTGTTTACAAATTCAAAACAAAGGAGTTCATTACTGAGTGACCAAAGTAATAGGTACGAAGTCTTTTGCAGTCTAGTTGCTTGGTCTACCATTGGTCGTTGGGTAGATCCAGCTGTCGAATTCAGATTCCTCCATGTCGTCTTCAATAGCATTCACTCCCGGGTTGGTGATGAACACAGGAGGTCTTCCAATCCTTGCCTTACGAACAGCCCTCTGAGCTTCTGCAGTGAAACCCAAACCAAACTTGTCAGTCTTCAGAGTGAAATCAGGAAGTCAGCCCCAGTTTGCACACTCACCCTTCTCAATCACAGCCCGGGCATCCTTTAAGGAAGCCATCTTCAAAGGAGAACCCTCTTCAGTCACAATCTCTGCTGCTGCCAATGTCTGAGGCACCTCTTCAAAGTGTTGAAAGGGGGTCTCAATGAATTCCCCATCCATCTCTACATACCGGAATGATTTGAGGTGGCTGACCATATATTACTCTTCCCCTTGAACTGTTACGATCTTCCCTCTGACCGGGTACTTAAGCTTCTGATGTAATGTGGAGGTCACAGCTCCAGCCTTGTGGATCCATGGACGACCCAGCAAACAAGAATAGGATGGTCGGATGTCCATCACATAGAAAGTAGAATCAAAAACTTGAGAACCAACCCTGATTGGAATGTCAACTTCCCCATGTACCATCCTTTTGGACCCGTCAAAGGCCCGGACAACGATGTTACTAGGCTTGAGCTCTAAACCTTCACAATCCAGCCTGTCTAGAGCTTTCTTGGGTAATACGTTCAACGAGGAACCACTATCAACCAGCACATGGGCGAGGGTAGTGCCCCTGTATTCAATGGAGACATGCAGGGCATCATTGTGATTCTTCCCCTTGGCAGTCAGATCGGCGTCAGAGAAACCCAAACCATTATCAGCAGTTAAGTTGGCCACACAATCGGTAAATTGATCAACAGACGTTTCTTGTGGCACATGGGCCGTCTTCAGGAAGGAAATCAGGGCCTTGGCATGGGCCTCTGAACACAACAACAGTGATAGCATAGAAATTTTAGAGGGGGTGTGCCCCAGCTGCTCAACTACATTGAAATCACTCTTCTTGATAATTTTGAGAATCTCTTCCATTTCTTGCTTGGAAGCTTCAACAGTGGTTGTCCTCGGTGCCTCCATCTGGGCAGGCACATCAGTAGCAATCCCTTTGCCCCGAGCGTCAGATGACTCGGCAGCAGGGGTAGAAACAGGAACTTGGTCAGGAAGGGAAGCAAGCATACTTGCAGGTGTAATGACAAGAGGCCTCCGAATAGCTGGAGGCGCAATATCTGGTGAGAACAGCCTACCACTACGAGTGACTTTAGCAGGCCCGGTAATGTTACTGACGCCGATACTTGTATTGAACTCTTGTTTAACTCCAAGCACATAAACGTCTGCCCCATAGTGCCAAGGGACAACTTTGTCAGACGTATAGGGGAGGGGCCCCGGAACAGTGATAATGATAGGTGCAATCTTGTGAACAGGCATAATTTTGACAGGCTTCCTCGGGGGAGCCTTAGGAGGGTTGTTGAAAATAGTGACAATAGAAACTTCTTCGGTACGGGTAGCAGGAACAACAATCTTCTCGAACAAGATCTCTTTGTTATCCATCAGGTTTTGGACGTCTGATTTCAACAAAGGACAACCAGCAGGTGAAACAGAACATATAAGGCAACCTTTACTACATCCCGAAAATAAACCGGCTAGCAACAGGTTCCTCTTGACAGTCAACAACGGAGTAACAATCTCATCCACAGAGGCTACATACGGGTCTTCTTCCACAACATTCACTCCATGCTGGGGCATGGGAGCAGTCACAACATTGGGCCTTTCGGGCGCCTCGAACTGTATTTCTTTAGCATCAATAAGGTCTTGAACCTTATTCCTCAGAGCCCAATAATCATCCGTAGTATGCCCCGGGCTGTCAGAGTGATAAGCACAGTGGGCGTTGGGATTGTACTTCGGAGATGTTGTGTTCACTACTTTCGGAGCTTCCTTCATAGTTACCAGATTGGTTGACAGTAGTTGCGGCAATATCTGAGACATGGTCATGTTGAGCCGAGTGTACTGCCTTTTGGGTCTCTCACCCCTTGGTTGGTTGTATTGCTGAGGAGCAGTAGCAGGCTTAGAAATAACCACCGCGTTGACAACTTGGCGGCGTTCCGGTTTATTTTGTCTTTTGGGACCATACACAGCACTAGCTTCTTTCTTGAAGGGCTTCTTTTCAGTACTCGAGGAGGCACCCTTTTGTATCTTCCCAGACTTGATACCAGCTTCTATCCTTTCACTTGTCAGAATGAGGTATGTAAACCCTGCAGAAGAATTACCAATCAGATGGTTGAAGAACGGACCAGACAGGGTCCCCAAGAACATGTCCACGAGTTCACGGTCAGTCAACGGTGGCTGCAGCCTGCCAGCCAGGTCTCTCCACTTTTGCGCGTACTCCTTAAATCCTTCTCCCTTCCCTAGCGACATACCCTGGAGTTGGGTACGCGTAGGAGCGAGGTCAGAATTGTACTGATATTGCTTATAAAATGCAGTAGCCAAGTCCTCCCAGTTTCGAATACTGGCTCCATCCAGCTGATAGAACCATTCGAGTTGAGCCCCTGAAAGGCTATCCTGGAAGAAATGGATCCATAGGTTCTTGTCTGCAGTGTAAGTTTGGATCTTCCTTACATATGATCTGAGATGCAGCTTAGGGCAGGAAGCCTAGTCGTATTTTGCAAAGGCAGGTGCCTTGAACTTGTGTGGGATCACCACCCCAGAAGATAAACCTAGATCTCTAAAATCCAACCCGGGCACATGTTGGATCTCCATAGCACTTAAACGATCCTCCAGCTGTTTGTACCTGTCATCAGCAGGAGGGTACTGCTCATCATTGTAATCTGTCTCGTTGTCGGAGACCGCAGGACTAGGAACCCTTCCCCCTTGGGACTATCCTTCCCTACAGAGGAAGTAGCCTGATCAGCCTCATTCTGCAGTGTATTCCCAAACCTCCGTCCAGTGTTAAACAACACAATCCTCTTCTTCTTCTTCTTCTTCTTCTCCTTCAAGAGCAAAGTCTTCAACTTCTGTTGACCCTGGGCTAAGCTCATGACCAGCTCTTGAAACTGGGCGTTCTGGGCCTGGAGGGCCTTGATAGCTTGTTCAGTAGTAGGTTCAGGATTCATGATGATTACTGAAATAAACAACGAAGAAGATTAAGCAACCTGTAGAAAAAGAGTACCTGTTATGCACATGATGCATGATATGCTATTTATGCAATGCATTCAAGGGTTCGAAAGTTAAAATTCCTTGTAGACAAAAAGGGAACACACGTTATATTAAGAAATAATCTGTTCAGTACATCAATGCCTCATGGGCGAAATATTACAAAATACTTAATCCCAAAAGACACTGCGCATCCTCTTTGGAGCGATGTAGGTGTTGAGGGTCTTTTCCTCATGAAGTAGGCGGGTGAGCTCCAAGACCTTCTTCTCACTGGCATGTAGACTGGTTTCAAGAGAATTCCGTTCTTCCTTGAGTTGGATCCAGCTTTTTTGCATTTCTTCCCATGATGTCGGCATGTCAGGATGTTGAATGGTGTATGGCACCTCTCCTTCCAAAACTGGCTCTTTGATCACGGGGAGAACATGAGGATATGGCATCACCAGCTTCTGGGAGCGGGCTCGTACCCACTTGAGATAAGGTTCAAGGGGGATGGAGTTCTTGTGCCCTAGTGTCTTACTATCTACCCGGTTGGGCATCCTCCAAGCTCTGATGAATCTCTGGCGAAGTCCTTGTGCATCGTTGTCGAAGTCAAAAACTATGTCAGGAACCAACATGTCATGAGGGCCATCCCTCCGAGCATATCCAAACTGCCTCAAAGCCAGACACGAGTTGTAAGTGATGCCTCCTCTGATTCCAAGTAAACTAACATTAGGAAACTCTCCGCAACGATCAATGATAGTGACATTTTCTCTGGACCAAGAACACCAATGTATATCAGCATGTGTAAGAGTCATTAACCGTTGTGACCATCTCAAACCCCGCTCGTTCTTCAAAACTGATTGTGGAAGGTGCGAAATAAACCACCTTGCCAGGAGAGGAGTGCAGCACATGAGAACACCTCTTTTTCTCATGGTTCGAGTGTAACATGAGTGGAGGATATCCCCAAGCAACGTAGGTATGGGATTCCTGGACATGAAAATCTTGACGGCATTGATATCTATAAGCTGATCCGGATTCGGGAACAACACCAACTCATAGACAAGGAGTGCCACAACTTCTTCAAAGGCTTGTAGGTCAAGGGAATTCGAACATTCTTGTGCTTTCTCAAGCAGGAACTTTGCCAAGAATCCTTTGATACCACTTCTAACTTCCCAATGCCCCTTGATGTCATATGGTTGTAGACGTAATGCTTTAGCAACCTCTTCAAGTTTTGGTTCCCTTTCCGTACCGTTGTAGGGTAGTTGACTGAGAATGGGAACCTTCAGAAGCTGAGAAAACTCTTCCAAAGTAGGCACCAATTGATAATCCGGGAAAGTAAAACAGTGGTGCAAAGGGTCAAAGAACTAGAAGAGGACTTTTATCATATCTTCTTCAATGTTGGTGTTGACCAAGCTGATGAGTCTACCATGCCTTTCACTGAAGGAAGAGTTCTCGGGAATCCTGGATGTAAGCTCCTTAAGCTGAGGAGGGATCCTTACAAGGTTGATCTGAATTGTCTTTCTACGAAGAGATTCCATGTCCTACAAAACAAGAACAAAGATGAAGATTCGAACCCTTGAAGTGGTTAGTAAGTGCATATGATGTTGTATGATTCTATGATGTTATGATAAGGACACACCACAAGTATTCGCAAAAATCAAACATGATAAGGCACACAAGTCACACCAGACAGCCCTTAGAGTTTAGGCCAGCATGAGGTTTGGGGTACTACCCTCTTGAAGTTGGTGGGCTCAAAACCTGTCCTATCAAAAGTAACCGGGTTCTAAGGAGCTCAATATCATTGGGTTGTTTTCTATGTTCATTGTTTTGATTTAGCCACTAAACTGGCGATCAAAATATTCCAAGAAAACAACCCTCAATGAGTGTAGTATCGAGTATCTACCAACTTCGGACTGCACCAAAGTCGATCATCTCACTACCCCTAAAGAGGCCAGGATGGTCAAGTAAGGTTCCTAAGGTCAGTTGATGCTTCACGACACCACGCGGCGGCCCCGTACTCTCCTTGACTTGACTCCAGGGTTACCGGTACTCACCAAAGTGCCACATCAACGTAGCAACTGCTTCAACCATGTCGGTATACCCTGCACAGTTCCCTCACAGTTTATTGCTACTTCTAAAAGGGTATCCCCCAGATCCGGGTTAGGATCTATGAAACTCCAAGACAGGCCCACAATATTAAAGCAAACAAAGCAAGCAATTGAAAACATAAGAGTGGTCTAATCCTAAGGTACACCTCACTTATTTATTGTTCCCCAGCAGAGTCGCCAGTTCTGTGATCGGTGGAAATAGAACTGACTGTTTTGAAATGCTGGTTCGCGAAATGTCGCGGTAAGCAAGAGTCGCCACCGTCTTTTATGTTCTCCAACATGGAAAGGACAAAAGCACAACAAAATTCCTTTTCGAGAATGTTTCTCGGTTCGGGAGGTAGATTTATAGAAAGGGAAGGTGTTAGCACCCTTTCTATCCGTGGTTATCCACGGGCTCTTAGGTACTTGCTCACTATGTTTTCAAAAAATGTTTGCTTTTCTTGTGTTCGTGGGTTTTGAAAAAAATTTCATTTTGAAAACTTCTAGGTAACTCTTGTATCAGTCCTCAAGAGTGTATGAAGTGTTTGTTTGAAAACTTTTTGAAAGTGTGAGTGCGAAAAGATGTTTTTGTTTTTTGAAAGAGCAAGTACCCAGGAGAAATCTACCTACTCTAAGGAATTAGGCTGTGTAAGAGTCCTTTAGACAGTACTATCCCACTATTGAGAAGTAGGTAGCACCGTCGTTGGAGTTATTCGGGTCAATTCGATTAAGGGACATGTGTGGTCACCAAAGCAATGGTAGGACGCCTTAGCGGTAACCCTAATGTCTTAGATCCTTTTTATCCGAGGCAACCGTTTCGAGGCAACTGGATCTTTAGACAGGAGGGCGACCTCTAAAACACCCTATACTTGACGACCACCTCAAGGAAACCGAGTGAGGCGTACCCTAGGAGTGGCATGTGCATGTGTGTTGTTTCGATTCATATTATCTTTGAACATGCATCTTTATGAGCTACGAGTTGGTTTTATTTGTCAGGCAAATCTTGTCATGCATAATTAACAGTTAATAAGTGCGGAAAGTAAAGTGCGGAAAATTGAATCTATGCTATTACAAGGCACGGGTATATACATCGCCAAAAACAAAACCCGTTTGGAAAATAAATGCGATAAAAGTAAATAAAGCGGTAAAATCCTAATTAACTATTACATCCTCGGAAACAGTTACATCAATATAATCAAATAAATAATAGAATGCGAAAGAAATTAAATCGGGAACATCTTAGGGTTTTGACCCTTTTTGAGAAAAGAATTGAAATTTATCCTTTTTGAAATTAAATTAAATATTAAACCTAATTTACTAATTAATTAATTATTTACAAGAAAAAGTATCTTTTTGGTTTTATGTTTTTAATGAAATAAAATAAAAAAGAAATTAAAAGTGTCAAAAGAAAAACCCTAAGTCTAACTCATTTTTATTTATTGTAAAAGAAAATTAAAATTAAACCTAATTAAACTAAATTAATTTAAGTTAGTGTTTATTTACAAAATAAAAGAGTGACATTAATAATAATAGTAATAAATAAAATATTTACATCTTTTAATAGGTCTGAATTTTATTGTGAAAAATAATTTATGAATTAATTAATTAATAGTAATAATAATTAATAAAAGAAAATAAAAAGAAAGAAAAAAGAAATAGAAAGAAAACCAGGGGGTGTGTTGGACCCATTAGGAGGTGGATTAGTAATTCCTGGCCCATTAAGAATCAAGCCATGGTTGACTTTTGTAATCAGATGTACCAACATTGATGGAGGATCATGGTGATTATCATCTCCTGGCCTTTGGATGCATGCCTGTAGCAACTTGGCATGTTGAGCGCTGGAGGTATACGGTGGAACCTTATTGGGAATCTGCATAGGATCATGTTAAACAAAATATGAAACAATTATTTGGGGGACCTGGGAATCGAACCCAGGTCCCAATAGTTAATGCTTGTTTGCCCTTGCCACTACACCAATATGCGCGCTTTGATAATATAATGGAGAGAGAATATAATGTAGTAAAATCAATGCATATGCTATTAAAACAAAAAAACGCGCGCCTCATTCAAACCAACCAAACACGTATGAACACGTATTGTCTTCTTCGCTGAAACTGCAAGAAACAAGGTTAGATAGCGGGGGGTTTTAACCCCCACAACTTGCATCAATAAAAAATAGCGAATAGGTGTGTGCTGTACATAAATTGTTTGCGAGGGTTGGGTTTGATTCGTCTGGCCTTGACGAATTCAACCATATGCGTTAGGGGTTCTGATTTTACTGGATGTGGAAAGCCCCAAAAGTAAAGCTTCGGAACCCTAAAATTCTCCAATGGCAACTTGCGTTTCAGGGCGTCTTAATGCAATTAAATCACACCAATAGCTTCGTATGAATCCTATTAACACAAAACAACCACAAGAATATGTTAAATATGCATGAATCGATATATACAATTATGGAAAAAAGCTTCAAACCGTAAAACTGTTTGCCACGATTTCTTGAGCTATGAAGCTTGCTTTTGTTTGCAAATCGTTCCTGGGAAGCCTAGTAATGTGTTTGAATCGCTCTAAGGCTTTGAATTGGTTTGAAATATGAAAAACAGTTTTTAGTTTTCTTTGAATTTTTTGGAATTGGTTATGGCTTTTGCAGCAGCTTTTTCACGTGAATAGCATTAGGGTTGGCTTGCTTGCATATATGGGAATAGAATTAGGTTAAGTCTTGGCCCAAAGATCCATTGCATTCATGTTTTCAATATTTGATTTCCAATCAAATCTTTTTGCATATTTTTGATTGGTAAAACTTGCCAAAATTGGAGATCTTTGTCCCCTTGATGTGCACACGAATTTGCCAGCTCATATTGGTCATATTTGCTTCATAAAAAGATTTGAAAACCATATCTTTGAATTTCCTACATTTTAAATCAATTAAATGAATTAATATTAATAAAAAATTCAATTAATTAATTAAAAATAAGAAAATAAATCAATTTAAGCTCAATGGGTCGTGCATAAGCCTTGGACAAAGTTTCAAGAAGGAATTTGATGCCCATTAGCAAAAATGATGTTTTTTGAGCAAAGTTAACTTTTGCAAATTCATGACAATTTCCCAACTTCTCCAATGCATATCTTGCTCAATTTTGTTCCTATGAACATGTTCTTGGACATTTTGGAAAGGCCTTGAAGTCATCTAACCAATGCCTTTGGTTCCATGTCATTTGGATTTACCAATCTCAAGTTATGGTCTTTGACTTAAAGTGCATTTTTGTTGACTTTTGAAATTGACCTATAATGTAGAAATTGATAACTTTTTTTGAGAGCATTTCTTGGACTTGGAATGTGAAGATGAGTTTTAGGAAATGTCATCTCCTTCAAAATGAGCATAGGATGGGATTTTTCTGATGAACCATGAAAAAGTTATGCCCTGGTCAAGTTACAGTTGACTTTTCAACTGTCCAAAAATAGAAACTTTTGCATCCTTGATGATTTTTGAGCCATGCTTGTGGAATCATGATCAAGACTTGATCAAATGATGATTGTGTGCTCAAAACAAGATGTTGACCAAAAATTCTGACTTTTGACTGTAAAATGACCATTTTGCCCCTACAGTTGATTGTGAACCAAATAGGGCTTTTGACTGCGCATTTTGACATTGTGAATCTTGAAACTTGGCATGTAGATGCTTGACAATATATAGAGGCATATGGGACTTGATTGGACCATTGAAAATCTCAACTTCATTGAAGGAACCAAAACCCTAATTTCAGCTGGCTTAGGAGGCAGTTGGGTTGTGCAATCCTTGAGCAAATCTTGAACCATTTGAAGATGATTCTTGATAAACTTTGAAGAATATGGAAGGGAAAATTTTGGGGTGCAACAGGGAGTAATGTCAATCTTCTTCCTCATGTACAAAGTTTACATGTTTAGGATGTTGCTTGTGTTTGTGTAATTGTTGTATCTTTGAGACATGTTTTATGAAGTTTGATTTGTGGTGTCATTCCTCTCTCCAAGTGTATTTGGTATTTGGTTATTTTATCCAGAATTTTCAAAAGTGGAAGATTGTTAGTTCCATGGTTTTAGGATTGGCATAATTTTGCTAAAACCTGGTTCTATACTGATGTTGATCAAGATGGTGCAAAATTTGTATCAACTGTCATAACAGGTTTGATGTTATGAGCTTTTTCAGCCAGATGTCGAAGCAAATGTCATGACATCTTGTTCTGGTACAGTAGGCGCTGTTCTTTTAAGTCTTGACATATTTGAATTGATTATGTGATATTTCCTTTAGATATATCTTAGTAAATTTTGTAGGACAGTAAGATTTAATCTGGAATAATTTTATATCTCCAGATGTACATTTGTTACTAAATTGGACCTTGAGACAATTTAGGAAACTCTGTATTGTTTTTTCCAAGATTTAAGGAGATTTTGCTGCACAATTGGTGCATCACTCAACTTATGGATCAAGAAATATCTGGATGAATTTTTCGAAGCCCATGGACTATATAGGTCTATTTAAAGAGGAATCCTAACCTAAATCAATAAGTTCTTTCAAAAATTGTAAAATTAGGGGAATAAAAAATAGTCTTAGGTTTTGATAGTCTCTTGTGTAGTGTGTGGTGTAAGTCACCCTTCTATCTTTTAATACTTGTGGTTGATATTATGTTCTCACTCAAAAGCCGTTAGGCAATGAGTTGAGTATTGTTCTTGGATGACGTTTTTAAGAAAATCCAAGTATTGTTCTTAGTCAAGAGTCTTGGCTAAGTATTGTAATGGAAGTATAGTCTTCTTATTGAGTTGTTCTTGATACAGTCACTGGGATTGAGACTGTTAGCTATCACTGAGGTGATTTAGGAAGTGAGATGGAGATTTCTAATATTTATGAGGTTCCTAGGTAGAAGTTGCATTTGGTAGGGATTAGGAGAGAAGTTTTAAACTTGGACTGTTTAGGCTTTGAACTAATATTACTAATAGTATAGTTCCTTCCTGACTTGGTATCCCCCAAAGTAGGGGATGTTGCACTGAACTGGGTTAACAATTGATTGTGTTATTTATCATTTTGCAGTTTAAATTTATGTGTATGTTATAACTTGATAAATCTCTTTAGTCTATCAACAGATGTTGTAACATATGCAGTGACATTGCTCTAATGTTGGGACATCAGTATTAACATGTTTTTCATGTACCAGATGAATTTCATATTGGTTCAGGCTCCCAATATTGATTGGAATAGTGGTAGATAAGACATTAATAACTTCTTAAAGAGGTGTGGGAGTAATTTCTTGAAAAGGTTTTAGACTTGCGTGGTTGGACTCAAAATATGAAATAGACCGGTGAAGGTAACATCATCCGATGTGAGGTATTATTGTAGAGTAGGAGAATATAAAAAATAACCTTTTATGATCGATGATAACCAAGAAATACATATTTAAGTGGTCGAGCTGATCATTTATCAAATCCATGAAAGAGATTGTGAACAAAACATGTAGACCTCAATACACGAGACAAATTTTGGTGAAAGGGTGAATAGGGAAAAGAATTGAGCAAGGGATATTATATTTAAGGATAAATGAGGGCGTGCGGTTTGTAAGGTAACATGTCGTTAGTACAACATCTCGTCAAAACTGGAGTGGAACATTACTATGGAGAAGTAAAGTTTGAGTGATTTCTACGATATGCCTATCTTTGCATTTGGCTACCCCGTTTTGTTAAGGTGTATGATGACAAGATGTTTGGTGGAGTATACCATTGATAGACATAAATATTTTAAATTGTTGGGATAAGTATTCACGGGGATTATCACTTCTTAAGGTACGGACAAACACACTAAATTGAGTTTTTACTTCATGATAAAATTGTTCAAAAATGGAAAATAATTTAGATATGTTCTTCATTAATAATAACCACGAAAGGTTACAAAATACCTAGACCAGGAAGTAGATATAGTACGCGAAAGACCCCAAAATTCATAATGAACTAAAGAAAAAGGGACTGATGCCCGTTTATTTATTCAATGGGGAAAATGTCTACGAATGTGTTTTTCTAGCTGACACGAATCACAATGTAAATAAGGTAACTTTGATAGTCTTGGCACCAACTTCTGTAGTTGGTGAAAACTTTGATGACTTATTTGAGCTTGGGTAATGAGTGGAGAATCTATGTGTGATCATGTCTTAGATGACACAGATATGTAGTAAAGGCCTTGAGATTGACATCTGATGCCAATCATCTATCCACTCCGCTCTTACATGGTGTCATACCCAAATTCCCCCCCCCCCCCCCCCCCCCCCTTATTTCTAAAAGTCATATCCCTCCTTTCGCAAATAAATACAGTATAATAAAGCAGAATAAATAAGAATGTTACAAGCACACCTAGCAACCCTAAGAATGAAGTAGGTTCACATAGAGTACAATGAAGGTAAGGGGTGCCTAATACCTCCCCCTTACTTAATCGACTCCTGAATCCTTAAATTTGTCACGATGACCACCTTATCCATACATTTAGAGTTTTCACATTAGTTCTCCGTCCTTAGAACAAATAAATAATGGTGGAGACTTCTTTGAATTTTTCCAGCAGCGACACATGCTAACATTACCATTAGTGAATATGAGAATAAAATTAAAAGAACGAGTTAAACGAATGACTAAAAGTAAAGTAAATTTACAATTAGGTACATAGGGAACAAAAGTAACATTGAGAGAAGGTAGAATTCGAAAAGTATAAATCCCTTCGGATAAGGTTTAAGAACCATTTGCAAAAGTTATAGTAGGTAAGAAACCATAGTTAGAGAGGTAAGAGAGAATACTTTATCACTATTAACATGATCAGACACACTAGAATCAAGGACCCAAGGTCCAAGAGATGATTGTGAGATGAAAACAAATGAATTACTTGTATGTGCAACTGAAGCAGTGGAACCGAGTTCTAATTATTCTTACAAAACCTAAAAAAAATCATTGTAGCTTGGCATAGAGCTTTAAGGAGTATGTGATATTTGAAGAATATCAAAATGATCAGTTTTAGTCACATTCACCTACCATGGAGGTCTGACTTGTAACTTCCAGCAACAGTCAATATTATGCCTAAGTTAATTACAATTTTCACACATGGGATGAGGTTTAGAGTTGGATGGTCCTCCTCGAATGTGATTATGATTATTTCCAATAGACACACGATAAACATTGTCTTTGGGTGCAAGGGAAACAATAATAGGCTCAAGTGATTATTTTGCAGGTACTCGAAGAAAGATAACATAGGCAACATGCAGATTTGGTTCTGTAATAGAACTCAAAATATGATCACGAATGGAAGATTATTCCTAAGGCAAACCATGTAGTGAAATCATCATGAAGAGGGTGTAGTGTTCTTCATGTGACTTCTCTTGTTCAACTGTGGTGCATCCAATATGAGGTAAGAGCTCATTAATATCATGTAGTGCACTATAAACTTCACCAATATATGTTAACATAAACCCCTCAATCTTTTTAGGAATAATAATATTCAAATATATATGCCACACTCCATAAAGACATTGAGTGAAATTCGTATAGAGTTGTTCGACAAACAGCCAAAACTATTCCAGTGTGATATAGTGACGAAAGATCAGTTTTGTATCGGGATAAAGAGTGGACTTGATTATGATGCATAGTGAGCATCAATCTATTCTAATTTCTCCTTTTCAACTGCAACCACCGTGTTGGATTCTATAAAGAAATAATCCTTGTAAGCTTGACCATGAACCCATAACTTGAGATCACCATACTTATTATCATAATTGGACCAAGTAAATTTCTTTGTTAAGAGTAGATAGGTGAAATAGTTGTGAAAAAAGCTCTTCGAACCAGAGGAGTCAGTAGGAGCAACCATGAGTTTCTAAAGAAAGAGAAATATTACACTAAAGGGTGAAAATTGATATTTGAATTAGATCATAATTTTTCATGAGTGGAACATGAAATCTGAGGTCGGGTATGGAATTGAGGTAAAGAGACTAGTGAGGCAGCCAAAACTTCACAAAAGTTTATCGTCAAATGCACTATCACACGCGTTATAGATGGTGGCGCTTGAGGGACATGCACATAGGTTACATCAGCACATGGGTGTGTCTGCATAATTGGTTTATAGAAATTTTCTAGGGATAGGCTACATCAAAGAAGATGCTTCTGTGTTTGGTGGGTTGTGTGCTAGAGTTATAGCGGCAGTGGTGATAGATGGTGGTGACCGGAGGGTTACAAAAATATGATTCCAAAGTGAGTCATGACAGTGGGTGGAAGGCAAACTGGAATTGGGACTTGGTTTCCAAACAAATTTATCACTGGAAGACAGTGGATCAATCAGGTAAAGCAATGTGAAAGGTTTCTTTTCAATAAATTCTAGATACCATGTTGAAATGTGAGGGTTATATAATGAGTGTTATACCCTAATTTTTACCCCTAAGATCCCTCATCATTTTTCACCTTTGCAATACATCCAGATCACAACCTTGGGTTGCCTCTTAACCTTTGTTATCTCTTCTTTATTTATGCTTGCCTTTGAGGGATCACCCAAGCACCCTATTCTGAATCTTTTACCTTTTTTATACATGTTTTATGTTTTAGTATCATCTAATCAAAATACAAAAATATATGCTTTTTTACCTTTGTTTGTTTTGCAAGGACAAGTGAATCAAGTGGATCAACCAAAGTCCCTCAACTAGGGTTTTCAACAGATCAAAGTCAAAGTATGGTCAACATGGATTATCAAGTGCTTGTGCATTGAGGATTTACCTATGATCTTAAGTCATATCACCTTCAAGAATTATTCAATAATCAATTGATCAAGGATTAATCAAGTTTGGTTACTTATTCCTCAAGATAGGTGAAAGATTCATGTGTTTATTTCCATGCCTTCATCATCAAGTAATCTCAAGTGTGGACATGTTTAATCAAATATAAATGATGATTTCGTAATTCTAAGTTCATATGGGCTTCATCATTCCTTATATTGCAATAAAAGATCAAAGATATCAAAGTTATGGAACGTGGTTTGACCTAATTTGGCAAGTTTTCAAGTCAAAGTTCAAAAGACCACAACTCCTTTATTATTCAACATTTTTTAGTGGTTCTTTTTGAATATGAATCTCCTTGACATCCTCTCCAACTTAGCTTTACAAGTCAAGAGCTAATTATCTGAGGAAAGTCATCAAAGAATTGAAGACATTATAGGTCATTTGTGGACTTGGTGAAATTTTGACCTAATTTCAAGTGATTTTTTCCCAATTTTAAAGAATCATAAATTGATAAATATTTATTATTTGAGGCTCATTGTTTTTGCATGATTCTCTTCATGATGCTCTCTTCAAGTTCTCTTCAAGGATCTAAGTCAAAATGTACTTGGAAGACCATGTAATTTGTTGATAGATTACAAGTCATTTTAATGCTTTTATCTTAGAATTTTTTTAAGTATGGGAATCATTATTTTTTTCCAACTCCCACATGCTATAAATTTTGACTCAAGTTTCCAAATGAATATTTTCTTAGCACATTGTGGAGATCTTGATGAAATCTACAAGTTGCAAAAGGAATGAACTCATCAAGCCCCTTGGGTATTATGCCCCAATTGATTTGAATTTGGTTGCTTGGAATGGAAGTTTCACTTTTGGTTAGAAATTTGAATCAATTTAAACTCAACTATAAGCCAAATTAAAATCTATTTGCGTGTCTAAACATGATTACCAATCTTCCAGAAGATATTTAGCAATCGAAACACAAGAGATTGATGAGTTTTGACATGTTTTGAAGTCACACTTTCCTCACCTCCAAGCTTCACACAAATTAAATAAAATATGGATCCTTCTCACACGCTTTAGCAATGCATCATCCTCAAATATAAATAAGGACCTCATTCCTTTTATTTCACAAGCTTTTGATAGCCAAATTAACCTTGTTCATATCCCATTTGAACTCTGAATTTGTAAGTTTCTTTTTCATATCCACACCCTTTCACAAGCCAAACTTCTCATTCTTCAAGCTTCCTTGAACTTCATGAAGCTAACAAGATCAAAAGCAAGAAAAATCACTCATTAATTCGAGCTCACCAAGTCAGTTTGCAGAAGGTTTTGAGCATAATCCGTTTAAGTAGAACTCAACATCATTTTTCTTCAAATAAAACTCTATGATATAGTCCTTAACTTGTTGACGCTCATGCTTTTTTTAGGTTTCATTTTCATATTGATTTGTACTTCTGATTCTCAAATTTGTTTTCAAATATCTTTTGTCTTTCTTTAAATTGTGGTTGCATCAGTTTAAAGAAATTGTAATTGTGAATATGGTTGAGATTGCAAGGAAAAGACGAGTACAATAGTATAAGTTTGAGCATCTCATTTTGACATTTCATGAAATACGATTTATGGAAATTTTAGTTGAAATAGAAATGGATAGAGGTTGAAGAGGATGAGTTGTCATCAACTAACCTATCACAGCTAGACAATTGTTTTAACTTTGTTGGCTTGACCTTTTTTGATCCCACACTCGCGTTTTGACTTGTTTCCACCGTGGATCACAACCTCTGGACCGTTTGATCATGCCACATCAATTAATGAAGTGGATCTGAAGCTCCTTGTTTTTTGCTATTTCTGATTTTTTTTAATTTGATTTAACTTCAAAAAATTTTAACTCTCTCATTTTAATTCTAAAAAATACCAAAATCATTTCTAAAATTTCCTCTTCTTTTTCTTCTTCTGATCCATATTTTTGTTTATTTTTATTTTTGATTTTACTATTTTAATAATTTTTGGATTGTTTACTTGATTTTAATTGGTATTAAATTATTTTTCATGCTTTTAAAATTCTGAGAAAATTATTATATGACCCTATGATTGTTTCTAACCTATGGTGATTTTTATTTGATTTTAATTTTAATTTTTACTATTTTTTAAATATTTTTTAGATCTATTTTCTTGATTTTAATAGTTTAAAATAAGTTTCTAAATTTTGAAAATAATGAAAAATTTTATTAAAAAATTATGGATCATTTCTAATTTTTCTATGGTCTTAATTGATTTTTATTTGATGATTTGAATATAGTTTGGTATTTTACCTTTTATTTTCATTTTAAAAACATTTTAAAAATCATTTTCTCATTTTATTTTGTTCATTATGACAATTTAAATTTTGTATATTCTGGTTGGCTAGGATCTTGATCATTTAGATCATGAATTTTATCAACATCAATGAAACTTGGGTGTTGATAGGTTGAAATACCAAATCTATCAAAATGGATGATTGTTGTTGATGAAATTAGACTTAATTCTTAATCCAATTTGGTTTGTTCTTGTTGTATTTTGCTTCTCTTTCTATCTTCATCTCTTTCTTTTATTTTCTTTTTGATCAATTGGATGATTGATGATTCATCTTGTCCAGTTGAATCCAGATTAGTACTTGATGAACTTTCATTATTTCAAACCTACCTCTAAGTGATCAATTGATCATACAAGGTACTTCAGATTGATGATCTGTTTATCCTAAGGTATCTTGAAGGAATTGATTGATGTAATGATCTCATTTCCTTGACTTAGGTTTTGTTCACCTTTTATTTTTACTTGTGCTACATGTTTTAGAAGTATAGTTTCTATCATATATCTAACATGTATGGTACATACATTGTTATTGATCAGCCTAATATAGTATTTTCTTTTACATAAGTCTGTCTACGATTGCTTAATATAGCACTAAATTTGTCTTGAATTAGAAAATTAACATACTAACTCTAACATTTATTGTACTAACTTTTAGTTTAATGAAATTTAAATTTCGTCATTTACTTTATGATTTTACTTTCTTGCTCATTATTTTAGCATATTTATCATTCTTTTCTGTTGTACCGCCAAAATTTCCCTCCCATTATTCAAGACGTTCTCCTAAGGTTCTCAAATGCTCAAGGTTGTTCAAAAATTGATCAGACAAATTCTCCTCCTAAGCAATGGGCTTACAACTAGGGTTTCATTTTTATCAAGACAATTTGGGTTTCTAAGGCCTTAAGTGGTTCCCATGGTTTATCATATGTCTCAAGGAATGCTCATGCCAACTTTGAAGCCTTGCATCACAAGTTTGCTCAATCAATTGCTCAAATGACTGAAAATCAACTAAATTGAATAAAAAGTCAATTGTGGTCAACATACAGTCAAACTTCAAGATTTTTGGTCAACATCAAGATTTTGAATTCATAGTCATCATTTGATCAAGGATTGATCATGACTCATCAAAGAAACTCTTAAATCATCAAAATTCAAAAGTTGCCAAATTAGGGATTTCCTAAGGAGAAGTCAACTGAACTTTGACCAAGCATAACTTTCATATACTTCATCATATTTTCCTCAACCAAAGCTCATTTTGAAGGAAATTCAATTCTCTACAACTCTTTCTCTCTAATATCAAATCCAAAGAATGCTTCATTTGAAAGATATGAGCCAATACATTATAATTCATTTCAAAATTCAACAAAAAGACACTTTTTGTCAAGACAACTTACATCAAGATAAAGTCTTCAAATGCAAAAATGATCAAAATATAGATTGTAGAGGACATCTTGAACTTTCCAAATATTCCAAGATCACCTTCAAATGATAAAAAATGAGAGATTTATGATTGTATAAGTTGGTAAATTTTAAGGAAATGCATGAAATTCAAATGGATCAAACTCGAATTTTTGGGCTAGTGGACTAATCTTTAAAGGTCCAAACTTGTATTAGACCTTATTGTGAATCTCCAAGTCTATTCATGCACCCCTTGGATTTTTATTCTATTTATTTTTTATTTTATTTATTTAAATTCAAAATTAAAAGGATAAAACCAAGACTTTCATGACAAGGTCCAAATCCACAATGGTTTAACCTAATTCTTCTCTATATATTTCTCTTCATTCATACATAACATCACATGAAAACCCTTGCAAAGAAAACTATTCCAAAACTTCCAAAAATTCAAGAAACTAGAGTAACACAAAATCCTTATTTCCAGCCCTTCTCAATTGAAACCAAACATTGTATTATCATCTTGAAGTGCCCGTGAATCCATCCCCATCCTCAAGCAATCAAGATCGTGCCAGAACATCACGTTCATCCTCACCGGTTTTGGTAGTCTTTTTTTAAAATTTAAACCTTTGATTTACGCATTGTTATTAATTTGATACGTTTACATGTGTTCATATACATTATTAGAGTAGGTTTGATGCATAATATGTGTTCATATACATTATTAGGCAGGCATGATAAAGGCTAAGGGCGTAGGTTCAACACCCACCCCTGATATTTTGTGTGAGTTTGCTTCTAACTTGTTCTTTTCCCTTATTTCCCCCCTTAATGCAGTGTGGAAGACTAAGGGTGTGTGTTTAACACCCACCTCTGACATTTTGTGTGATTTTGCTTCTAACTTGTTCTTTTTCCCTATTTGTTCCCTGAAACCCTAAATTCACCTAACTATAAAACCACAACCCTATTTTTTACAATCCTAAAATAATTTTTGTTTTTGTAAACCCTAAAATTAATTAATTTTTAGGTTTTTTATCATTAACCTTTTTTATTAATTTAATTAATCTATTATTTTGTTAATTAAAATTATTTAATTTTTATGTTTTTTATCATTAACCTTTTTTATTAATTTAATTAGTCAATTATTTTGTTAATTAAAATTAGTTATTTTAGGTTTATTCATCATTAACCATTTTTTATTAATTTAATTAATCAACTACTTTTGTTAATTAAAATTAATTAGTTTTTAGGTTTATTTTAATCATCATTAAAAAAAAACCTTTTACATAAAAAAACATCAAAAACATTACTTTTTTTTTCTCTATTTTTATTTTATTTTATTTTCATAGATAAAATGTATGGGTTTCGCAATTTGTAATAGCTTAGATTTCTTGCTTTCCGTTTTCATTATTATGTAAGTGTTTTCCGGGTTGTAATAGCTTAGGGTTTTTACTTTCCGCTTTCTATTATGTAATTTCCCCAAAGCCGTGTAATAGGTTTAGGTTTATCTTTTCTTCTTTTACTTTCCACACCTTTACTGTCTTTTTATACTTGCTATATTACCGCTTAGTAATTAGGGTTGTATTGAAAGATAAAAACCAATCGACAGATAACCTAACTTCAAGACAAAATAACTGAATACAAAACACTTGTACATGTGCACCTCTAGGATAGCCTCTCTTGTTGCCTTTCGATTAAACAATCATGTCCCTCGAATGTGGGGACGCTTTAGCAAAGTCCCTCTGATATAAAAGGTCATAGTCTCTCGATGACCCTTTTGACGTTGCCTTCGGTAAATGATCTAGTCCCTTAACAATAATTACTAAAGCATCCTTACCAGTTTCCTTTGATGACTGTACAATTACCCACGCATGTCCCTTCACATCCAACGACAGAGCTTCCTACTAACTAATGGTATGGGTAGCGCTATCAAAAGGAGGAGGAAAATTACAAGAATGACCTTGAGTAGGTAGACCATTGTTAATCGCTTGCTCACAAACATTTAAAAACATAAACATTTCACACATAACACTTTTCAAAAATATTTTCAAAGAAATACTTTGTACGTAATCTCGAGGACAGATACGAGAATCATTAAAAAGTTGTCTCACATTGGCATTTCAAAATATTTTCAAACATGCACAACAAAAAGCAATTTTCAAAGCAAAGTGAGCTAAGCAATTAAGAGCTCGTAGATAACTATAGATGAAAAGGGTGCTAACACCTTCCCTTTTCATAACCTACCCCTGAAATCAAAATCTTCAAGATCTTTCCTGTTCTTTTCACCCTTTCCTTCTTGGATAATAGAAAAGTCGGTGGAAACTCTAGCTATCTGCAACATTTACGATAAAATGCAAAAACGAGTCAGTTCTCCCACCGTATTATAGAATTGGCAACTCTGTTGGGGAATTTACAAAAAAAAGGTGTTACTTTTAGAGTTAGATCACTTTACTGGCTTTGCTTGATTTGTCTGCTTTATCTTTATTGGGTTGCTCGGGTTTATTTTTTGTAAAGATCCTACACCCGGATCTGGGAACATTTTATGTAAGTAGCTATAGATCATGGAAAATGTACAGCGTATACTGATATGGTTGAAGTGATGGCTACGTTAGTGCGACGCTTTGGTTCGTACTGGTGTACCTTGAGTCAATCGAAGAGAACACTAGGCTGTTGTGTGGTTTCCTAAGCACTAACTTACTTTTAGAACCTTAATTGACCCAACTTAGCCATTAGAAGGTAGTGAGATGACCGACTTTGGTGCAGTCCAAAGTTGGTTGATACTCGATGCTACACTCATTGAGATTCGACTCTTGGGATATTTCGGTGGCAAGTCAGTTACACTACTGAAACAATGCCTGTGAGAAAGATCGGTGATATGAGACTCCTAGAACCTAATTACTATTCTTAGGACACGTTGAGCAAACTGAACTTCAAGAGGGTACTTACCTAATAACCCCATGCAAGCCTCAAACATAAGGCTCTTATGTGCTTTGTTTGTGTTTGTTATCTGTTCAAACATGACATCATAACATCATGACATCATACCATATCATTATGACTGACCATTTCAAGGATCTCAAGGGCCTGTGATGCAGGTTTATCATGAACCAAATGTCTAGCAAGGGCCAAGAGGGTTTATTTTCCTCTAACTAGATTCTGTCAAAGAACAAAGTACGTTATCTTGAGTCAAAGGCTAGGACCCACTCGATATGGTGAGGTTGATTCTCATAGAAGGACGTCCAAAGACACAAAGTTCATCAGTCAAAGCTGCAGACAGACTCAACTTCTAACATTTCCTTTTGTTTACCCTGCGAGATCCTTGAAAACATTGCATCCACATATCATGCATGTCATTACATAACAAATCTTTCCCAAGACAGGTTTTCTCATCTTCTTGTTGTATATTTCAGTAAAAGATGGCCCTCGAACAAACTATGAAAGACCTTCAAGCTCAAAATTTCCAATTCCAAGATACACTTCTGAACTTAGCCAAGGGGAAGCAAGAACTGATGGCGCTCATCGCCAAGAAGAAAAAGACTAGGAAACTGATTAGTATCTTCAACATGGGAAGAAGATTTAAAGGTCCCACCAAACAGGTTCGAGCTGTTGATATTCCATCAGATGAAGATGACGATCAAGAGGAAGATACTAGAAGTATCAAAACTGAGGGGAGAACCAACCTTGGCCCTGCTTAAATTTATGATGAAGAAGACTATTCTGATGAGCAGTATCCTCCCGCTGATGACAAATAAAAACAGCTGGAAGATCATATGAATGCCATGGAAATATAGAAAGTTCCTTGGCTTAATTTTTAAGAGTTGGGTCTTATCTCAGGGGTTGTCATCCCCCACAAATTCAAGGTCCCTATTTTTGAAAAATATGACGGTGTTTCTTGTCCTAAGCTACATCTGAGATCTTACATCCAGAAGATCCAACCCCATACTGCTGACAAAAAGTTATGGGTTCACTTCTTTCAAGAGAGCTTATCTGGGACACAATTTGAATGGTTCTATCAGTTGGAAGGAACCAACATACGTACTTGGGAAGACCTGGCTGTTGCTTTTTACAAGCAATATCAATATAATGCTGACCTTGCACCAACCCGTGTGCAATTACAAAATATGACTATGGGCTCGAATGAAGGGTTTAAAGAATATTCCCAGAAATGGAGAGATCTGTATGGAAGAGTTCAACCTCCTCTCTCTGATAGGGATCTGGGTTATATGTTCATGGGCTTTTTGACAGGGCCTTTCTTTAATCATCTGATCGGAAGCTCTTCATCTGGTTTTACCAAGCTGATATTAACTGGGGAACATGTCGAAGGTGGTATTAGAAGTGGAAAGATTCAAGTGGATTCATCTTCAAGCACTGTAAATAAGATGTTCAATTGAAAGAAGGAGACAAATGTTGTTTATGGCCAGAAGGGTCATGTTAGAAGTAATTGCAACCAATTTGTGGGGGAAGTGCTAATTTCTAATCACGCGCCTGTACAATAATATCAACAAAACAATCAGCGTAGGTCAGACGCACCGAAAAGATAGTTTACTAAGATCAACATGCCACTGTCTCAGGCATTGCAACATCTTTTGAAAGTAGAGATGATATCATTAAGGGATCCTCCTCAGAATCCCAACACCTCCTCTCCTTGCTAAAAATCAAATGTGAAATGTGCTTACCATTCCAATAGCCGCTGGCACGACACCAATATCTGTCGGGCTTTGAAAAATAAGATTCAAGATATGATTGAATCCAAAGAGATTGAATTTGATCCTCCCGAGACTCCCAATATGATCACTGCACCTATGCCTAAGCACGACAAAGGCGTTAATGCTATTGATGGAGTCAACGCAATAGAAGATGCTGACAGTGACTACCACCTATATAGCTGGATCTTTCCCACCACAGGTAACGGGCTCAACAACTGGAAGACTGGAGAATGTATCTCAATCTCCTTTAGTTAGGAGTAATTGCTACTTTCTATTTTATTGCTTTCAAAGTTTTGGTAACGTAATCTTTAAACAATAACTTTAAGCCTTGTGCCTTACCCGGGGCACAATGGTCCATTTGTCAGGGTTGTTACTTCATAAGAATATTGTCATTTAATAAAGCATTGGACGTTTTTGCATTCAAATTTTACGCTCTTTGTATTTATTTTTATCACTTTAAAATAGCTATGTGTTCTTACACACACCCACACAATAAATTGTAGATCCACATCCACTATGGATTCCGTTGATAACAATTCTTCTATTTCCAAATATGACCTCTAAAATACGATCTACCAAGCCAAGGACGAAGGTGAGGAAGATTGTTAAATACTTGGAGCGCTTTCCAAACTGTTAGTGCAAGAGGAAGAGGATATACAACCGCATGAAGAGCCAGTTGAAGTTGTAAACTTGGGTACTGAAGTAGACATGAAAGAAGTGAAGATAGGTGCCAACCTAGAAGACGGCGTCGAGAACAGATTAATTCAGATGTTGCATGACTATGTGGATATCTTTTCTTGGTCATACGAGGACATGATAGGGCTCGACACTGATATTGTGGTTCACCGTCTGCCGATGAAAGAGGGTTGTTCTCAAATAAAGAAAAAAGTTCATCGCATGCGTCCCTAGATGTCAGAGAAGATCAAGGCCAATGTTATGAAGAAATTCAACACATGTTTCTTAGCAGTTACATCATATCCTCAGTGGGTTGCAAATGTGGTTCTGGTACCAAAGAAAGACGGAAAGATACGTATGTGTGTAGACTACAGAGATCTGAACAGGGCAAGCCCAAAGATGACTTTCCGCATCCACATATTGATGTTCCGGTTGAAAACACCACTTAGCATACATTTTTCTCCTTCATGGATGGTTTCTCTGGGTATAATTAGATCAAGATGGCACCTGAAGACATGGAGAAAACTACCTTTGTTACATAATGGGGTACTTTCTGCTACAAAGTTATGCCTTTTGGGTTGAAGAACACTGTCGCAACATATCAACGTGTCATGGTAGCTTTGTTCCATGACATGATTCATCACGAGATAGAGGTTTACATCGACGACATGATAGCCAAATCTTAGACTGAAGAAGAACATCTTGATCATCTACACAAGCTGTTTGAGAGACTAAGAAAAACAAATTAAGGATGAATCTAAACAAGTGCACCTTTGGGGAGAGGTCCGTTAAACTCTTGGGTTTCGTCAGCAGTGGTAAAGGTATTGAAGTTAATCTCGCCAAGGTCAAAGCTATTCAAGAAATGCCAGTCCCTCATACTGAGAAAAAAGTCAGAGGTTTCTTAGGATGACTGAATTATATTGCCAAATTTATTTCCCATCTGACCACTACTTGTGAGCCAATCTTTAAGTTATTGAAGAAAGATCATGTAGTGAAGTAGAACGATGATTGCCAGATAGCCTTTGACAAAATCAAAGAGTACCTCCAAGAACTTCATATTCTAATGCCACTAGTTGAAGGAAGACCTCTAATCATGTACTTAATAGTATTAGAGAATTCAATGGGGTGTGTACTAGGCCAACATGAAGAGTCTGGTCGAAAAGAGCATGCAATATACTACCTTAGCAAAAAATTTACGGACTGTGAAACAAGATGCTCACTGCTTGAGAAAACTTGCTGCACTTTGGCATGGGCTACTCGCCGACTAAGACAGTATATGCTGACTCATACTATCTTGTTGATCTCTAAGATGGATCCAATTAAATACATATTCGAGAAGCCCGCTTTATCTAGAAGAATAGAAAGATGGCAAATGGTCCTGACAGAATACGATATTCAGTACACCACTCAAAAGGAAATCAAAGGAAGTGTATTGGTGGATCTTTTGGCTCGCCAAGGTGTAGACGACTATTAGTATATGAATTTCGAGTTCCCGGAGGAGCATATCAAGCTAGTTACAGATTGTGAATAACCTGGACCGTATGAAGGACCTGGGCAAGGATCTCGATGGACTATGGTTTTTGGAAGAGCTTCTAACACGCTTGGTAATGGAATTGGTGTTGTGATCATCTCCCCCAAGGGTTGACATAAACCCTTCACCTCCAGACTTTGCTTTGACTGCATCAACAACATGGCCGAATACGAAGCGTGCATCATGGGTATCAAAGCCGCTATTGATATGAGAATCAATTTTTTGAACGTATATGGGGACTCAACCCTAGTAATCAGTCAAGTTAAGGGAGAATGAGACACGAAGCATTCAAATATCATTCCTTGACGAGAGCATATGCTGGATTTAATTCCATACTTCCAGGAAATCACTTTTGAACATATCCCAAGGGAAGAGAATCAGTTGGCAGACGCATTAGCTACCATGTTATCTATGTTTAAATTCAGATGGGACAACGAAGCCCCTCAAATTACTATTGCAAGACTAGATGAACTGACACATTATTATGAAGTTGATAATGATGAAGTAGAAGAAAAGCCTTGGTTTCATGAAGTAAAAAGATACATTGAGTCCCAAGAGTACCCCGAGGGGGCATCTATCAATGACAAGAAATTTCTACGAAAGTTCTCTGCTAAATTCTTCCTGAGCAACAGAATTGTGTATTAACACAACCATGATTCGACTCTGCTTCGTTGTATGGACAAGAAGGAAGCTGAGAAAATTATAGAGGACATGCACGAAGGTGTCTTTGGTACTCACTCCAGCGGACATACGATGGCTAAGAATATTCTGAGAGCAGGTTACTATTGGTCGACTATGGAAACTGATTGACATCATCACTCAAGAACTTGTCACAAATGCCAAATTTATGCTGACAAAGTACACGTACCCTGGTTCCTCTGAATGTATTGACTGCTACTTCACCATTTCAATGTGGGGCATTGATATGATTGGAGAAATTAAGCCTACTGCCTCTAGTGGACATCGTTTCATCCTCGTCGCCATCAATTATTTCACAAAGTGGGTTGAAGTGACCTTTTTTGCCTCTGTCACCAAGAATGTTGTGGCCTGGTTCATTAAGCATAACCTCATTTCTCGGTATGGCATCCCCAAAAGGATTATCATAGAAAATGGTACTAATCTGAACAATACCATGATCACGAAACTCTGCACGATGTTCAAAATCAAACACCACAACTCTACTCCATATCGATCGAAGATGAATGGCGCAGTGGAAGCCGCCAATAAGAATATCTAGAAGATTATAAAGAAGATGACAATGACATATAAATATTGGCACAAGATGTTACCATTTGCTTTTCATGGCTATCGTACCTCA
The DNA here is from genome assembly GCA_948472305.1 of Vicia faba. Classification (NCBI taxonomy): domain Eukaryota; kingdom Viridiplantae; phylum Streptophyta; class Magnoliopsida; order Fabales; family Fabaceae; genus Vicia; species Vicia faba. The sequence continues at coordinate 78,693,925 of OX451735.1, forward strand.
GTCCGTACATTAACTAGGGCAACCCTATTCTCTCTAGTCTATAGTATGGAAGTTGTCCTACCCGTCAAAGTCCAGATTCCTTCTCTAAGGATTATGAAAGATGCAGACATAGACGAAGATGACTGGATTCAAACTAGGCTTGACCAGATAAGTTTGATCGACGAGAAAAGGCTTACGGCGGTGTGTCATGGTCAGATGTACCAAAAACGTATGATCAAAGCCTTCAACAAAATGGTCAAACATCGAGTATATTAGGCTGGTGACTTGGTAATAAAGCGCATCATCCTATCACAAGGTGATCCTAGGGGAAAATGGAATCCTACCTACGAAGTGCCATTTGTGATTGAGAAGATATTTTCTGGCGGTGCTATGATACTTACCATCATGGATGGTGAAGACTTTCTGCACCCTGTGAATAAGGACATAGTAAAAAAATACTACGTATGAATATGACCCGCTAGGTCGACTGGCATAGGCAAAAATAAGGGCATACCGACGAACAAAAAGGGTTCGGGCAAAAATTAAGGATATATATATATATATATATATATATATATATATATATAAAGATTGCATAGCCGGCAAGTCGAAAAACTGAAAAGGCGGCTTGGGCAAAAAAGGGTATCCCGGTTGACTGAAAACCCGAAAGGGCGGTCAAAGCAAAAGTTAGGGATTAAAGAGTACGACTATGTCCCGTTGGATCATCTATATACAACAAGCTTTATTACCAACATCAAGTCAAATGGTACAGAAGTCAACTTTTTCCGACAACAAGAGATGAGATGCTCAAAGACATAAATGCAATAGTAGAGTTGAAGCTCAATAAGATCGTTTCCACATAGTTGTTTTCTCTTTGTTTTACTTTATACTATTTTCATTTTACGTCGATTTCCTCTTACTAGGGTTTCTGTCTCTATGTACAAAAACTTCTTATTTATAGGAAAATTATCAATACAAATACAATTTCAAAATATAATTTTGTTTTACTTTGTTTTGTTTGCAAAAACGTCCAGTGACTAAATGGAATGAACATATGCATATGAATATGATTATTGTTAATAAATATATGCTTAAAAACATGAACAAGCATTTATTAAATACTATAGGAGTTGGGATAATGTTCAAGTCATCCACAAATCCCCACAAAGAATCCTCCATGGGATTATCCCCAAAGAGTTACCTTCACAAGCTCATCCCCGACGGAGATACATTCCTCTGCAAGTCTAATATAACTTCAGACAGGAATTAGGGAATCTTCCAGTAGTTCATATAATCATAATCCCCAACAAATCCCCTTAGCTGATAAAGGAGTCTGATCATTTCTCCAGCACATAGTGGAAATTTCCTCTGCATAGCCTACAGAATCCCAATTCCCATTAGAAATGATTCCCTTACTACAATTCACAAGAATTTAATTCCCCAGCTGATTTTATTTCACCAACATTACAAAATCCCCTACAGGATTCTCTTACCCAACGAAATTTAATTTTCCAAGCGGAGCTCATTCCTTTGATTACTACAAATCCCCACGTTTCTATCCCCAGAAAGTTGCTACAAAATCTGAAACCGGGCAAAAAATTATTTAATTTTGTCCCCCCATAAGAGTGGACATCCTTATCGGAAACTCGGTCATACAACACCTCTGAAGGTTATTCATCTCTTTTATCCCCATACACGGTATATAATAACTAAATTCCCCAGTAGAGCGATGAATGACCAATGTTCCTGGATTCTTTTATCCCCAAGCAGAAGTCAAACATTCCTAGCGGAAAATTCTCAAAACAGAAAGCAGGAATCCCCAGCGGAGACATTCTAAACAAGATAGAAGATTCACATTCTTCATCCCCAGCGGCAGTCAGTGATTTATTTTCCCCAACCAAGATGTTACATGAAGCTACCAATACGCCTCAACGAAATTTCACATCCATACATCATTTACAAGTATCATAGGATATGCATACGAAACGCATATAACATACTCTCATTTATTTTGAGAACATCATTACACAATGCATTATATACATCATGACATTGCATAAAGACTAATTTTATCTTTTCAGGTAAAAGTTCACAAACAAACGAATATCATCAACAACTTTCAAACAGGTTAAAGATTAATTACTGAAATAGGATAGGGAAACTATCTATATGACCAGGTCCAAGATTAATTCCTAAAATAGGACGGAGAAACTATTTGTATGACCAGGCGGTATGAATTCCTGAAACAAGACTAGTTCACCAACAAAAAGAAGGTCAAAGATTAATTCCCGAAACAGGACGAGACAACTATATATACGACCAGGAAAAGATTAAATCCCGAAACAACACGGGGAAACTATCTTTATAATCGGGCAAAGATTAACTCCTGAAACAAGACGGGGAAACTATCGACATGACCAGATGGTATGAATTCCTGGAATAGGACGAGTTCACCAACAAAAAATAGATTGTGGATCAATTCCTGAAACAGGACATGGTGACTATCTACATGACAATCATTTCTCTCAGAGACTAAATCTGACAAACATTTCCCTCAGAGGCTGAATCTGAAAAGCAGCTACTTAAGCACCTTCCCTAGAGCTTAATTATGGAAAGCATTCTTTAGATGCAACCAAGCGTAGACTCACTCTGATACTCCTATCGTCAGTTACTTTGGATGAAATCTATAAACCCATCTCTGACGACACTATGTCACCTCTCCGAATGGCACCTTTAAGCCCATTCAAGCAATATTATCAACCAACAGCGTTACCTCTTGCACATGCGAGTGCAAATTTCTGGGCACTTAAGTGTTCAATCCTCTTCTACCTTCAGATCACAAATGGCGGACATGCTAATATAAATCCTCAGGTTTAAGAAGATTGAACAGGGTCAGCTGTTGTACCCAAAAAAATTTCCTCCCATTATTCAAGACATTGTCCTAGGGTTCTCAAATGCTTAAGGTTGCTTAAGAATTGATCAGAGACTAGGGTTTCATTTTTCTCAAGGAAGTTTGGGTTTATAAGGCCTTAAGTTGTTCCCATGGTTTCTCATATGTCTCAAGGAATGATCATGCCAAATTACAAGCCTTGCATCACAAGTTTGCTCAGTCAATTGCTCAGATGACTAAAAATCAACTGTAATGAACAAAAAGTTAATTATGGTCGACATACAGTCAAACATCAAGATTTTTGGTCAACATCAAGATTTTGAAGTCATATTCATCATTTGATCAAGGGTTGATCATGAATCATAAAGGAACCTCTCAAATCATCAAAAGTCAAAAGTTGCCAAATTAGGGTTTTCCTAAGGAGAAGTCAACTGAACTTTGACGAAGCATAACTTTCACATACTTCATTATATTTTAATTAACCAAATCTCATTTTGAAGTAAATTCAATTCTCTACAACTTTGTATCTCTAAGCTCAAGTCTAAAAAATGCTTCATTTGAAAGATATGAGCCAATACGTTATAAGTCATTTCAAAAGTCAACAAAAAGAGACTTTTTGTCAAGGAAAATTATATAAAGAAAAATTCTTCAAATGCAAAAATGATCAAAATATAGATTATATAGGACATCTTTAGCTTTCCAAAAAGCCTAAGATCACCTTCAGATGATAAAAATCGAGAGAGTTATGATTGGTGCAAGTTGGGAAATTTTGAGGAAATGCATGAAAACCAAATTGATCAAACTTGAATTTTTGGGCTATTGGGCTGATCTTTCAAGGTCCAAACGTGTTTTAGACCTCATTGTGAACCTATAATTCTATTCATGCACCCCTTGTATTTTTATTATATTTAGTTTTAATTTTATTTATTTAAATTCAAAATTAAAAAGGATAAAACCAAGGCTTTCATGACAAGGTCCAAGCCCACAATGGTTTAACCTAATTCTTCTTTATATATTGCTCTTCATTCATATATAACATCACACGAAAACCCTTGTAGAGAAAACTATTTCAAAACTTCCAAAAACTCAAGAAACTAGGGCAACATAAAACCCTTGTTTCCAGCCCTTCTCAATTGAAACAAAGAATGGCATTATCATCTTGAAGTGCCCAGAAATCCATCCCCATCCTCAAGCAGTCAAGATCGTTCCCAAAACATTACGTTCATCCTAACCGGTTTTGGTATTTTTTTTTATTTAAAATTTAAACATTTGATTTATGCATTGTTAATTAATTTGATACGTTTACATGTGTTCATATACATTATTAGAGCATGTTTGATGCATAATATGTGAGCTCTAGCACAGTGGCAAGGCAGGCGTGATAAAGGCTAAGGGCATGGTTTCAACGCCTACCCTGACATTTTATGTGATTTTGCTTCTAACTTGTTCTTTTCCCCTATATTTCCCCCCTTAATGCAGTGTGTAAGACTAAGGGTGTGGGTTTAACACCTGCCTCTGACATTTTGTGTGATTTTGCTTATAACTTGTTCTTTTTCCCTATTTTTTCCCCTGAAACCCTAAATTCACGTAACCATAAAACAACAAACCTTTTTTTTACAAACCTAAAATAATTGTTGTTTTTGTAAACACTAAAATTAATTATTTTTTAGATTTTTTATCATTAACTTTTTTATTAATTTAATTTACCAATTATTTTCTTAATTAAAATTATTTAATTTTTAGGTTTTTTATCATTAACCTTTTTTATTAATTTAATTAGTCAATTATTTTATTAATTAAAATTAGTTAGTTTAGGTTTATTCATCATTGTTGTACCCCAATTTTTTCCCCTAAGACCCCTTTATCATACCATGTTGATTCCATTACAATAAGATCACAATAGGATTCTTGGTTCCCCTCCCTATATTTAGCTTTGCACGTTGAGGAATCACCAAGCACCTTGAGTTGTCTTCTTTTGTGATCATGAATGTTTTGTCTTGATTTTCTTTTAATTAATAAAATGCAATATTGTTTTTCTTACTTGTTAATAATGTAGGTAAAGGCAATGTGGCTTAGCAAGTTAATCCATGGGTTCATGAGTTTATTTCCATGCCCTAGTCAATAAAGATTGAGAAGTTCAAGCCTCACCATTGAAGTTGTTTTGGAGGAAATGGAATGAAAATCTTATTTTGGTTCACCATATTTCAAGATTATCAAATTTGATCCAAAAAGTACTAGAATTTTGTTCAAAATTGTCAAAGTTCCTCAAGGCATGTTTCTTAATCTAGGAGTTAGGGTTTTGAACTTTAGAGGAGTATATCTTGCTCATCTTTTGGTATTTTTGAGTGATTCCAAATACATCATTCTCTTCAAAGGATTATCAACAAATCACTTCAAAAGTTCCATGGAGTTTTCATGTGGAAGAAACATGATGAGGAAGAAAGATTACAAGTCCTCCAGATGAATCCCCAATTTTCCATGTGTGACTTCAAATGATCATAACTTGGTCAATTTTTATCACCTTGATCCCATTATTTTTCCACAATGATCTTAAAAATGTGAAATTTATGCCTTCTTTTATGTGAAAAGTGAGAGAATGGATGGAAGTTGCCTTAAGGATACTAAAGATTATAGGTCATTTTATGAAATTTTGCCAACTTCAACAAGTCATAACTCATTTTTTTTGCAGATTTTGAATGGTTCAAGTTTCAAAATGTCATTCAAGAGATCTACTTCATTCCATATTTTTTGGTCAAGAGCAAATTCCGAGTGGAAGGCTATGTTTGGATGCAAGACATTATAGGTCACTTTTGAAGAAAAATTTGAAATATTTCTAAGTATGGAAAGTCAACCCTTTTTCTCCAACTTTGACTCAACACAACTTTTAGCTCAAGCATCCATTCGATTCCATTCTTTTTCCATTGCAAAGCTTGTAACCTCGTCTTTCTAAATCATCAAGAATCTTGCCCTAAGACCCCTTGAGCTGAGAATTCCATTGGTTAGAAGTTGGCACTTTGAAACTGAATTTTTCACCAAGTCAGAAGTTTGAAATTTTTGTTTTGGCTTCTAATCACAAGTTTTCCACGCGTTTTTTCCTCTAAACATGATTAGTGAAGTTCCAGAATTGTTTAGCACCTCAAAACGCAAGGATTGGATGAGTTTTGGTGAAAATCATATCACACTTCACTCGTGCATCAGGTTTGCATGAATTCCCTCCAAAATGCATCATTGTCTCTTCCTTTTGATCCCATTTGCTTCTCCTATAAATGCATAAACTTTCCCATTCATTTTCTTAAGCTTGGATAGCCAGAATCACCCTGCCAAACTCATTCCATAAATCAGAATTCAGCAACTTCGAAATCCATTCTTAAGCCTTTTTCAATCCATTTTTTTTCATCAATTCACCTTCCTTGATCTTCCCTGAAAATAATCATATAACTACATTCAAGAATCATGTCCTATATTTCTCCATAAAAGTCCAGTTTCAGAGCTCTGCAACTCAACTTCAATAGGTAGATTCCTTCATTAATTCTTTAAAACTTTGATATCATTGTGATGCTCTCATTTCCCTGGTTCTATTCGCAACACTTGCTTTTTACTGGAAACAAGTTTTGACCATGAAATTTCAAATCCCTTTTCAAAACATTCTTTCCAAATTGCTTGAGTTATAGTTAATATAAATTTGGCGCGAGGGTATGGTTGTCTTCGTCTTGAAGAGACAAAGCGAATGGCATAGGTCTGGGCTCCTGATTTTACAGTTTGAGAGATATGCAATTCGCGTTGGCTGGTGCTTGAAGATGACCAACGTGTCATCTTCCAACCAATGATGGCGTGCCACTTGTTATTTTTGAATTCTGATTTAATAATTGATTCAGTGCTTTATTAACTAATGACCATGATATGCATAGCGCGCCTGATCCCTTGGATTTGATTACTAACGTGTTTTGACTCTCATCCAGTGGTCCACATATTTTTTACTTTTATTTTCTTTTCTGATTTTCTATATTTAATTGTTTTAAACTTCAAAAAATCATAGAAAATTCATTTTAAGTCCCAAAAATCTGAAAAAATTATAAAAAATATTTTTGATTATTCTCTTTCTGATTTTTATTTTTTTCACAATTTAATTTTTTTGACAAATATTGGTGACCTTATTTTATTTTTGTCCCTGACTTTGTTATTTTTTATCATTTTTTGTTTATTTTACCCATTTCTTTTAATTTTAAAAATAGTTTCTTACTTTAAAAAATTACCAAAAAATTTATAAAATCATTTGAGTCCTTTTCTGATTTTTCTATGGTTTTACTTTTTATTTCTTGATTAATTTGAACATAGTTGATATTTTTCTCTTTTATTTCTAAATTTTAACATTATTTTTAAACCTTTTTGTATATATTAAAATGTAAAATTATTTTGTGACTATTTTCTGGCTGATCTTGGGTTAAATTTTTTATCATGAACTTTATTAACATCATTGGATCCATGGTGTTGAGTCTAACTCCACAAAAATGGATGAATGATTTTAATAATAGTTTGATTAAATTTAATTCAAAAGTGGTTTATATATTCTCTCCCACCCCTCTTCATCTCATCCCCTTCTTATTGCACTAAATGTTGTTGGAGCATGATATCTATATCATGTCTCAAAACAAATGGTGCATAGATTGCTATCGATCAGCCTCAAAATAGGTGCGACTTCTATATAAGTCCACTTACGATTGCTTAACATAGCGCTAAATTTTGTCCCGATTCGAATAAATGATCATTTGTGGCTCAAACCTATGTTTGCAAGCCCAAGTATGTTAATTTGATCTCTTTGATCCAATAACCTTGAGATTCATTGTGTGGAGGCTTTGGATCTACCAATCCTCTAATGGATCTACAACACTTTTGGTCAACGCGGATCACTTAAACATCGTTGATCATTAAATGGAACTTTTGAGGATTCCAAATGGATGATATACTTGATAAAAAGCAAATGCAACTTGTTGTGTGGAGGCTTTGGTTCTACCAATCCTCTAATGAGTTCCAAATTCAAGTTTCAATATGATCATCCAACTAACCACTAATCATTAATAATTGATTTTATCCTTTATTCTTTTATTTATATGCCCTTTTATTTTTATGCAATATTTATTTTTAACATTTACATTTCATGCCATTTCCATCATTGCTCATTTGAGCATTTACTTTCTTGTCATTTTTATTTTGCTCACTTGAGCTTTTCTTTTCTTTTCTTAAGATACTTTATAATCAACATAAACCATAAAAATCCTTAATGATACTTGGACTATTTGGTTACTATCCTTGGCATTATGGAGCATTGGACTTTTTGGACTTAGGATTAGAAACCTTGGCCTATGATTGGAGACCTTGTGATCTTATCTGATTATTTTGTCTGGAGCTCTTGAGGTTTACCTCAAGACATTGGGCTGTTTGTTTGTTTTGTGTGCAGGTTACTATGATTACACCCTTTGTCTGTAATCTGGAATTCACCCGTATACAGCCGTTACTCTGTCCAATTTTTGTGAAGACTTAATACATTTAAAGTTTGGTTTTCTCAAGATGTCTAGTATCATTGCTTGTTTGGTTTCAATCAAAAGAATGGGAATTCTATCTTGGCTCATAGTGTCAAGTATTGGATTCTTGTTGGTTAGATGGTTCTTATCCCTAGATTTTATCTTATGCTTTAGGATAGCCTCTTCTTCTCCTCCCATCTTCTTAAATTTCAAAAATCTTCTCCCTCCTTTTGAAAACTCTTCTTGTTTTAAACTTGAACCACTTTCATAATAAACTTCGACTTAGGTCCATGCATTTTCAAACATTTTCATAAATAAACTTCGATAAACTTAATAATACTTTGACATTTTTGTGTGAAGACTAAAAGTCAATCAATCTCATTTCAAACCATTTTGCCACTTTGTCTTTTATCTTTAAACTTTTCTCAAAAGATTGAACTCTTGTCAATCCTTGTAGTGATGTAAATAACTATACTTCTACAATATATAGTGAAGACAAATATTTTCCACTTGGGTGTTGAGTGAGGCATTGTTGATTTTAAAATCCAAGCCATATCCTCCACTTTGATCTGATGCAAATTCTCCTTTCTCATGATTGTGGGTAGTAGGTATCTTTTCCACACGTACAATGACGATGATGTTTTATCTCGTAAAATTGACCAACACATTTGTGTTTTAAATTTTTTAAAAAGAGGAACTATGTGTACCCTGATCCCCTATTGCAAGAAAAGGTGGTACGTAGGCACTAAAGGTTCGCAACCGCGGCGGATGCAAAAAACCATAAAAAATATATTTCTTTTCTCACCTCCACCATCCATTTTTTTATACAACATTTTTTATAGCCAAAATATAAAGATTTTACAAAGAGGTTCCTGCGGAGTACCTTAGATGTTTAGGGTGCTAATACCTTCCCTTTGCATAACCAACCCCCTTACCTTGAATATTTCTCCATCTTTTTGGGTTATTCGCTCTTTTCCCTTTCCTTTGGAAACAATAAAGCGCGTTGGCGATTTTGATTTTGATTTGTATGAGTCTAGTCAATCCAATGGCTTAGTCTTATACATTTCTACCGCTACAGAAAAATGGCGACTTCACTGGGGAAAGGTTGACCTCTTGCTGGTCCATCCCTAAGTGGGTTGAGCCTATCTTTGTTTATATCTATATATGTGTTATTATTGTTTTTGTGTTATATGTTGTATATATGTTTGTTTGGATTTTCCTAGTTTTCAGGGTGCTTGGTGATTACTCATAAGTCCTATACCCAGACTTGGGCAAACTTTAAGATAGGATGGGAGGCATAGTAATGTTAACTTTGAGGGAGTAATCCCAAAAAAGGAGGCATGAGATCTCCCACTCAGTGGAGGCCCCTTTGAATGTAGTGTCGTTTACCGAGTAATCAGGAAGATGTACTGCTTTCGACCTGGGAGCCTGATGAAACTGAGGACCGTAGAATACCAAACCCATCTTGGCCTTTTAGGTGTAGTGCAGAAGGTTTGATGGAGTAATCCGGAAATAGTTGTCACGCGATACTATGCTCGGACGATTTTTTCTTGAGAATATTACTAATTACCGAGTTAATCGGGAAGTTGGTAATATCCGAAGGAAGGATATAGACTCTGGTAACCTCTAGAGCCTTGTCTGGAAGGTGATAACTTTTAGACCAAAACCTTATGGGTAGTACCTTCGACCTCATGCTCATGACGTTGAACCTATGAACCCTATATGTGTGGTCTTGTGTGTGATTGTTGTATCATGCATCCATGCACTCATAAGCATCTTTTGGAGAGATCATATTTCAAGGGATTTTAAGGTTGACAATTTGTGAATATCTCAGGTACTTCTTAACCATGGATTCTGAAAAGAGAAAGACCACAAAGTACAGTTTCAAGGATCCCAAGATGGATAAGTTGATCATTCTAATTCCCGAGATCGAGTGTTCTTCATATTTTCGGAAGAAGTATGGATCAATAATTCCTCTCATGAAGCTGAAGATGAAGGAGGGTATTCTCTCGACCATGGTCCAGTTCTATGATCCAATGTATTATTGCTTTACTTTTCCCGGCTATCAGTTGATGCCCACACTGGAGGAGTATTCTTATCTATTGGATTTACCTATTACTGATTGTGTTCCTTTTACTGGTTTGGATGGTGAGCCAAAACCACATGAGATTGCTGCTTTAATTCATCTGGTGAAGTCTGAGGTGGAATCCCATATGACTACTAAAGGATGGATTAGAGGATTACCAGCTCAATTCTTATTGGAGAAAGCTTGTTACTTTGCTAGGATGAAGAGTACAATCGCTTTTTAGGCCATCTTTTCTCTACTTGCTTACGGGTTGTTCTTATTTCCTAATGTGGACAAGTTTGTTGACATTAATGCTATCAGGATCTTCATGATTGGAAACCCAATTCCCATCTTGTTGGGTGATGCTTATTACTCTATTCATCTTCGGAATTCTTATCACGGGGGGATGGTTATCTGTGGCATGCCTTTGTTGTACCGGTGGTTTATCTCTCATATGCCTCAGTTTGATGCTTTTTGGGATTTCAAGAAGGAACCTGGTTGGGCTCCTAAGATCATGGAACTTACTCACTCAGATATTGATTGGTATCATCAATCTTACCAGGATATAGAGATTATTGACAGTTGTGGTAGTTTCCCCAATGTACCTCTTCTTGGTACAAAGGGAGGAATTAACTATAACCATGTTCTTGCACGACGACAACTTGGTTAACCGATGAGGGATAAACCAAATAGTATTCATTTGAGTAGTTTCTTTCTGAAGGAGGGGGAATACCATAGGGAAGCAAGGGATACAATTTCAAAGGCCTGGCGTCACATTCATAAGAAGAGTAGGAAGGATTTGGGACCTAGGGGTGCTGTTTCTTTGGAGCCATATCTTCAGTGGGTCCAAACGAGAGCTATTTAGTTAAAGATGTCGTATTCCTGGGAAACACTTATGCCTGATCTGTTTGTGAAGACCACTCCTCCTCTATTAGATAATCTAGAAGAGTTGCAGCTTGCTTTGGTCAGGATGCAACAGGAAAAGGACGCTTGGAAGAACAAGTTCCAAAATTTGGAGATTTCCTATAGAGCGGACTTGAAGGAGAAAGACTACTTGATTGAGATCCTTGAGAGTCGAGCTGTAGAGACTATGGAGAAGCAAGGGGGTTTATTTTCTCCTAATCCTCAATCAGGTGTTGATTACTCACTTCCTGATTCAGGTGATTGGAAGGAGGTTGCCGCCAGATATGCGGAAGAAAACCAGAAGTTAAAGGCTCAGATTGCCAGGCTCACAGGGAAGCGTCAATGTATAGAGTGATCTCCATCAGTCTTACTTCTCAGGGTTTTAGATTTTATTTTCATCTTGTACTTGGGATCATTGAAACTTGTAATCCATTTTGTAGTTGTTATAATAAAAAAATTTAGTATTTCAAATGCGTTGTTACTTTGATATTTGCAATATGTCCATAAATTTTAAGTCCCTTGAAATTTTAAATGATAAAATAAAAACATGTGCATTTCATATCATGCATCATGTTGCACATATTTCTTGCATTTGTTATGCATATCTAGGTGTCTCACCAAGCTTCTTTACTTCGTTCAGCAAGCTGACTCACCACTACAACACTCGGGCTAATTTCAGAAAGAAGATGGACAACTTAAAACAAGAGAATCGCGAGCTGCGCGAGAAGGTTTCTGCTTTGAAGGCCGGCATGGCTAATTTTACTGCTCTGATGGAAACTCTGGTGGCTACTCAGAATCAGTCACCGAGTGTCCAACCTCAACCAACAAGGGCAACTAATAAAGCTCCGACTGTTCCCGTATCTTCTACTCCAGATGTTGTTCAGAATCCCATGCCTCATGGATATCCATGGGGAATTCCAGAGAATTTTTTACCTGAAGGTTTCAATCTTGGTCCTCAAGATACTCCGATTGTTCAGATTATTGTTACTCCGGCACCTCTTGTGGTGCATGCTGCTCCTGATGCACCTCCTTCGGTGAAGATGGTTCTGTTTGTTAACGATGATGTGTGTCATCCTTTACCTCCACCGAGTGAAGTCTTGGATCTTTATGAAAGAATGTATGATTTTCAAGAGCAGTTTGACAAGATGCAAAGAGAGATGAAGACCCTCAGGGGAAAAGAGCTATTTGGGAAGAATGTTAATGAGTTATGCTTGATCTCGAATGTTAAGATACCTTCTAAGTTTAAGGTCCCGGAGTTTGAGAAGTACAAGGGCAACACTTTCCCTCGTGCTCATCTGGTGATGTACGTGAGGAGAATGTCTACCCATACTGATGATCAGCGTCTGCTGATTCACTTTTTTTAAGGATAGTTTGACCGGTACTGCGCTGAAGTGGTATATGAGTTTGGACAATGCCAATATCCATACTTTCAATGCTTTAGGAGAAGCATTCATCAAACAATACAAGTACAACATGGACATGGTGCCTGACCGTAATCAACTCAGGGCCATGGTTCAGAAAGACATGGAATCATTCAAAGAATATGCACAGAGATAGTGTGAGGTAGCTGCCCAAGTGATTCCTCCCATGGAAGAGAAGGAGATGACTAAGATTTTCTTGAAAATGTTGGGTGCTTTCTACTACGAGAGGATGATAGCAAGTGCGCCAGGTGACTTTACTGAAATGGTAGGAATGGGTATCCGCTGAGAAGAGGCTGTAAGAGAGGGTCGTTTAATGAAGAGGGAAAGTTCCGGAGGTGTGAAGAAACCATATTATGGGTTTTCCAAGAAGAAGGAAGGGGATGCAAATGCTGTTATGCAAGAGAGGAGGGTTATTACTCCTAGAAGGAATTATCAGCGTCATCAGCAAGTCGCCTCAATTACTCTAGTTATGGGTGCAGCTCCAACTACCGTTGCTTATTTAAGACCATCCCAGCAGGGGAATCAAGTGTATAATCAGAGAAGGGAGAGTTATGACCATATTCCTATGAGCTATACAGAGTTACTACCGGAATTAATTCAGAAGAAGCTGGTTCAGACCCGACCACCTCCTGCCAAACCATAACCATTGCCTTGGTATTACAAGGCAGATCAAACATGTGCTTTTCATCAGGGAGCACCAGGGCATAATGTTGAGAATTATTATCCTTTGAAGACTGGGCTGCAGAAATTGGTGAAGTCTGGTATTCTATCTTTCAAGGACGTGGGACCTAATGTGAAAGACAATCTTCTACCCAACCATGGGGGAGTAAATGCTGTGAATATGGTGGCCGGTTGTCCAGGCGACTTCCGGATTTTTGATATTAATCTGGTTACAGGAGATTTGGTGAAAATGCATGCAGACCTTTGTGAATTTAGCTACTATATGCATGACCATGCCGGTTGTTCTATTTGAAGTACAGACATACATGATTGCGATAAGATAAAGGCTGATTTACAAGAGATGATGGATGAGGGCCTAATCCATATAATCAGGCCTAGGGCAGAGTATGAAGAGGAGGTGAACATGGTTTCTGGATGTCATGGAGAATTCATAATTTTTGATGTAGAGTATATGAATGAGGATCTTATGCAATTGCATGCTACTTTCTGCCATATGGCTGGTCAGGTAGAGCACCAATATGGATCTTACCCATTTTGCTGTCGAGATTCCCGAGGATGTTCTATTGTGAGGAAGGGTGTTCAGTCGTTGTTAGATAACGGAATTATCAAGGTTACAAGTGAAAGGGATGATTACCATGAAGTTGATATGGTTGTGGTTTGTTTGACGGAAGAAGAGTCGGATGAAGAGTATGCCTCTGCAGATGAGTATTTTTCCTTAGATGAGGATTTATTTTCCATAAATGACTCAATAATGATTGATTGTGTTGAAGAAGGGGTAAACATCATTGTACCTTGTTTTAGGGAACCCTCCTATCTTGAAGTTGAGTATTATAGCAAGCCAGCTGTTACCCCATTGATGATTAGTTTGCCGGGTCTTATCCCCTACAAGTCAGATAAGGTTGTGCCTTACAAATACAACGCTACAATCTTAGAAGATGGAGTGGAAGTTCCCATTCAGCCAATGCCTGATGTTAGGAATATTGCTGAAAATAGCAGGGTGACCCGCAGCGGTCCTGTGTTTGCACCAGTTGTTCGAAGAGATGTTAGTGCTGGAAAGAAAATTGCTGAGAATGTTCAACCCAAGAAGGCTACGGGTGAGACTAGTGGGGCTGCGTAAGAGAAAGAAGTGGATTATATTTTGAAGATAATCAAGATGAGCGACTACAGAATTGTAGATCAGCTACTGCAGACTCCTTCAAAAATATCTATCTTGGTGTTACTGATGAACTCATATGCTCACAGAGAATCCTTGATGAGGGCACTGGACCAAGCTTTTGTGGAGAGTGATATGTCAATAGACCAATTCAGCAATGTAATAGGGAACATTACATCATGTAATAACTTGAGTTTCTGCGATGATGAATTACCAGATGAAGGAAGGAATCACAACCTGGCCCTCCACATCTCCATGAACTGCAAGAATGATTCATTATCCAATGTGTTGATTGATAATGGATCTGCTTTGAACATTATACCGAGGAGCACTCTTATGAAGTTAAAATATCAAGGAACACATATACGCCCGAGTGGCATCATTGTGAAAGCGTTTGATGGATCAAGGAAATCTGTTATTGGTGAAGTGGACTTGCCTATTCATATAGGACCACATTTGTTTCAGATAACCTTCCAGGTCATGGATATTGTACCCGCTTATAGCTGTTTGCTAGGAAGGCCGTGGATACATGAGGCAGGGTCTGTCACTTCAACTTTACACCAGAAACTGAAGTTTGTACGTGAAGGGAAAGTAGTGATCATAAATGGGGAACATGCATTATTGATATCTCATTTTTCCTCTTTCAGCATTGTGGAAGAGAATGAAGATTTTGTTGGAACCCAGTTCCAAGCCTTATCCATTGACAATATAAGAGGAAATGATAATTTTATGGTTTCACTTAAGGATGCGCAGCAGGTTGTGCGTAAGGGTCATAGTGAAGTATGGGGACAGATTGTGGATCCACCTGTGAACAAGAACAGAGCTGGCTTGGGGTTCTCTTTGAAGAATGACATAGGTAAGAGCATGAAGCCGAAGTCTTCTGCGAGCAAGTATCAAGATATCTTCCTTAGCGTGGGTTATCTTCATCCAACTGTTTCCAGGATTAACGCCATTGTGGAAGATGGAGCAGAGCAGGAAATGCCGAATTATGTGACGCACGCAGTTAGGATTCAGAAATGGATCACCATTTATGTTCCCTCTTGCATACATGTTTCAAATTAATTTGTTTTGTTAATATTTTTGAAAAGCTTTCACTCTGCCTAATATGGAAGTATTAATGCTGTAGGGCTTATCTGTTTGCTGTGACTTTTAAAATCAATAATAAAAGTTGTCTTTGTTTCCCAAATTGTGTCTTTATTTTTTATACTTTTTCTTGGAAAATGGTAATAAAAAAAACCTTTCAAAATAAATAATAACTGAAATTCAATATGTATGATCACTTGTTATATGTGTCAGTTTCTAAAAGCAATCATAAATCATATGTGCATATTAAATAAAAAACTTGTTGAATACAATGACCCTGCACCCTCTCCCAATTTTGAATGTCCTGTGTATGAGGCTGAAGAAGAAGATTATGATGAGATTCCATAAGAGGTATCACAGTTGCTTTAGCACGAGGAAAATACCATTCAACGATATAAAGATCCATTAGAAGTGATCAATTTGGGTTCAAAAGAAGATTCGAAGGAAGTCAAGATTGGAGCATTGCTGCATCTTGATGTGAAGAGCAGGTTGATTGAGCTGTTGAAAGAGTATGTGGATATTTTTTCTTGGTCTTATCAAGATATTCCTGGTCTAGATACATATATTGTAGAGCACCGTTTACCGTTGAAGCTAGAATGTCCGCCAATTAAACAAAATTTGAGAATAACTCATCCAGATATGGCAGTGAAAATCAAAGAGGAGGTTCTAAAGCAGATTAATGCTGGTTTTCTTGTGACGTTAGTGTATCCTCAATGGATTGCCAATATTGTCCCAGTACCGAAAAAAGACGGAAAAGTCTGCATGTGCGTAGATTATAGAGATCTAAATAAAGCTAGTCCAAAAGATGATTTCCATTGCCACACATTGATATGTTAGTGGATAGCACATCAAAATTCAAAGTATTATCGTTCATGGATGGAGTTTTCGGGTATAATCAAATAAGAATGGCTCTGGAGGACATGGAAAAAACAACGCTTATCACACCCTGGGGAACATTCTATTACAGAGTGATGCCCTTCGGGTTGAAGAACGCTGGTGCAACGTACCAAAGGGCTATGACAACCCTATTCCATGATCTGATGCATAAGGAAATCGAAGTATATGTTTATGATATGATTGCCAAATCTCAGACTGAAGAAGGGCATGTAGAAGATTTGTTGAAGTTGTTTCAGTGGCTGAGGAAGTATCATCTTCGCCTGAATCCAAATAAATGCACCTTCGATGTTCGATCAGGGAATTTGTTGGGTTTCATTGTTAGCCTGAAAGGAATTGAAGTTGAACCTGATAAAGTCAAAGAAATTCAAGAGATGTCAGCGCTAAGAAGTGAAAAGCAAGTCAGAGGTTTCCTCGGGCATTTGAATCATATTTATATATTCAATTCCCACATGACTGCAACATGTGAACCGATCTTTAAGTTGTTAAAGAAAGATCAAGTATTTGTATGGACAGATGACTGCCAAAGGGAATTTGAAAGTATTAAAGAATATCTGCTTGAACATCCTATCTTTCTCCCTCATATCCAAGGAAGACCGTTGATTACATATCTGCCAGTGTTAGATAAATCCATGGGTTGTACTCTAGGACAACAGGATGAAACAGGGAAGAAAGAGTTCTCCATTTATTATCTCAGTAAAAAGTTCACTAATTGTGAGTCACGGTATTCCATGCTGGAAAAGACATGTTGTGCTTTGGCCTGGGCGGCAAAGCGTTTGCGGCAGTATATGTTTAATCACACTACTTGGTTGATCTCTAAAATGGATCCAATCAAGTACATTTTTGAAAAGCCTGCTCTTACTGGGAGAATTTCCCGCTGGCAGATGTTGTTATCTGAATATGATATCGAATACCGCACTCAAAAAGCTATTAAAGCAGTATGTTGGAAGATTATCTTGCTCACCAACCAGTGGAGGATCACCCGTCTGTAGAATATGAATTCCCCATATGAGGATGTGATGTTCCTGAAAGTGAAAGATTGTGATGAATCATTGCCTGAGGAAGGTCTTGACCCTGAATCTCGTTGGAGTATGATATTTGATGGAGCTGTGAATGCTTATGGTAAAGGAATTAGTGTTGTGATTGTCACTCCCCATGGATCGCATGTTCCTTTTACCGCAAGGTTAATATTTTATTATACTAATAATATGGCAGAATACGAGGCTTACATCATGGGTCTCGAAGAAGCTATTGATCTCAGAATTAAAATTCTAGATGTATATGGTGATTCAGCTTTGGTAATAAATCAGATTAAAGGAGAATGGGATACTCATCACCCCGGTTTGATCCCTTACAAAGATTATGCTAGAAGATTGTTACCCTTCTTTAACAAAGTTGAATTCCATCACATTCCTAGAGATGAAAATCAAATGGCGGGCGCTTTGGCAACTCTGGCTTCTATGTACCAAGTAAATACTTGGAATGATATACCTCGAATTACGGTTCGACAACTGGATAAGCCCGCTCATGTGTTTACAATAGAGGAGGTAGCAGATGAAAAACCCTGGTATCGTGACATCAAGTATTTTCTTCAGACTCAGGAATACCCGATTGGTGCTTCGAAGAAAGATAGAAAGACATTGAGAAGATTGGCATGTAGTTTCTTCCTCAGTGAAAATGTGTTGTATAAAAGAAATTATGACATGGTCTTTCTCAGATGCGTGGATAGACACGAAGCGGACATGTTGATGCATGAGGTTCATGAAGGTTCATTTGGCACTCATGCCAATGGACATTCGATGGCTAAAAATATGCTAAGGGAAGGTTACTATTGGCTGCCAGTGGAATCTGATTGTTATAAATTTGCAAATAAGTGTCATAAATGTCAGATTTATGAAGATAAGGTCCATGTGCCTCTGTCACTTCTTAATGTGATCTCTTCCCCATGGCCTTTCTCTATGTGGGGTATTGACATGATAGGGATGAAAGAACCCAAAGCTTAGAATGGACATTATTTCATCTTGGTAGCAATTGATTACTTCACTAAATGGGTGGAGGCTACTTCATTTGCCAATGTTACTAAGCAGGTGGTTGTGAGTTTCATCAAGAATAATCTTATATGTCGGTATGGTGGGCTGAGCAGAATTATCACCGAAGATGGCTCGAATTTGAACAACAAAATGATGACAAAACTTTGTGAGGAATTAAAGATTGTCCATCACAATTCATCTTCGTACATGCCAAAGATGAATGGGGCTGTTGAAGCTGGTAATAAGAATATCAAGAAGATTATCCAGAAAATGGTTGTTACTTATAAGGATTGGCATGAAATGCTCCCTTTTGCTTTGCATGGATATCAAACATTTGTCCGCACTTAAACAGGAGCAACCCCGTTCTCCCTTGTGTATGGAATGGAAGTTGTACTCCCAATCGAGGTTGAGATTCCCTCTTTGTGTGTGATAATAGAAACCAATTTGATAGAGGTTGAATGGGTCCAAAACCAGTTTGACCAATTGAATCTGATCGAAAAGAAAAGGATGACATCTTTATGTCATGGACAGTTATATCAGAAAAGAATGAAGAAAGCTTTTGATAAGAAGGTCAAACCTCGTGAATTCAGAGAAGGCGACCCCGTGCTCAGGAAGATCATGTCTTTTAACACTGATTCTAGGGGTAAGTGGACTCCCAACTTTGAAGGCACATATGTTGTCAAGAAAGCCTTCTCTGGCGGTGCATTAATTCTTGAAACTATGGATGGCGAGGAGTTCCCACGTCCCATCAATGCTGATGCAGTCAAGAAATACTTTGCCTAAAGAAATAAAAGAACAACTCGCTAAGTTGAAAACTCGAAAGGGCGGCTTAGGAAAAAAAGAGCGTCTTAGAAGGCCGAAAACCCGCAAGGGTAGTCTAGGCAAAAGTTAGAGACATAAACAGAATAAATTTCACACTAAGCTGAAAACCCACAAGGGCGGCCTAGGCAAAAGTTAGGGACTTTCTTGGTAAGTAACTACATCAGACAAGACTTGATCATTTGAGCAACAATCTTCTCGAATCCTCATCATACTTCGACGAAATATACTGCTCAGAATTTCAAAAAATTGTTAGATGGGATAGTGGTCATTGTATCTCAATGTATCTTTTCAATTATATATTACCATTTTCCAAACTTTGTAATCATCTATCGAGTCTCGCCATTCGTAGACTACCATTCTATTAATGAAATTTGAGCTTTTACCCAATTCTTTGTATTTCTTAATTTATTTAGCTTGCAAAGACTCTGTTTATTATTGATAATTACTTTCAAAGCAAAAATATTAAATAACAAAATCGATTTTTCAAAAAGAATTTACAATTTGCTTTTACCTTGGAATTTGTGATGAAACAATGACAACAAAAATGGTGATCCCAGGAATGGACAAACTCCAGTTTGTTTTAAGAAATTTGTGTTCCCCTCGGGAAGTTTACTCAGGATGACTCGCCGTATTGGGTTCGGGACTCCAGTATCCTCGATCAAGTTTGGATTCATTTATCCTTTTTTCTGATTTTTCATGATGTGAGGTTTCAATCCGAGATTTCTCTAGTGAAGTTTTTGTTCGGTCTGATGGAGGTTCATTTTCCCGAGAAGTTGGTACCATAATCACTCTTGAAGAACGCAGGTCCCTGGTTTCTCTAGTGAAGAACGTATTATGGTTTTCCCTTTCAGGATGTGGTGTTAACCTCCCCAATGAAGTAGGCCTGAATTACCCAGTGAATGTTTTGATGATTTGGTGTCCATCTGCTTTACTTTAGACTGCTCTTGCAATCCCCAGTAGAAGTGTTACTTTTGAAAACATTTGTTTCCCCAGTGAAGCCTGGAGAAGGATGTTCTATCCCTATATCTGTACTATTCTGTCACTTTGTTTTGTTTACTTCCAGATTATATTTCTCCCCGATAAAGCTAAAGCAGGCAGTAGGTTTTGTTTCCTCAGTTGGCATTTATTTATTTATTTATTTATTTTTGGAATGATCATCTTGGATGCGGTTTAGCCGAGTGTTGTTTGTGCCAGAGTTGGTTTTGCATGGTTATTTCCAGTGTTATATATCTTTTTTGTCAGCATACGCACGATAACACTCATACATTCATACATACATCATGCATAGCTAAAATTGGAAAGTCATTGTTCATTAACATTTGTTAATATTTTTTGTTGACATATCACCCTATTTTGCAGAGTTACGTTGTCCTCTCTTCAATAGAGTGTTGGCTTTAAGCAAAAAGTGTATATTCTTTCAATTTCCCCACTGATTCGTCCCTCGTGGAAGATTTTTTCTTTAGCCTTCTGGTACAGCTCCTTGTTTGGATGGATTTGGTTTTCCCTCTTGATTTATTTCTCAAAAGATGCATTTTGGTTGACTGTTTCATTCCAGTTTATTTCTGGTTTGAATCTATGGTTCCACAACAATATTATTTACTTTGGATTTCTAAAGGCTTCGAGTTTTGGTTGGTGAATTTATTTTGCACAAGAAGACTTTATCTCCTCAATAGGAATATCGTGGCATCTCCCTGGGAAGTCATATTTCTCTCCCCAGGAAGTCATATTTCTCTCCCCAGGAAGTCATATTTCTTTCCCTAGGAAGCCATGTTTCTATCCCCAGAAAGTTATTCCTTTTTTACAATCCTCCATGACAACAAGTAGCAGGTCTCTTTATTTGAGCAACTTGTGCTTCCCTGTAAAAGTCGACGTAACTTTTTTTTGCTATCTCCTCTATGAGTGGATAGTTTGTAGTCCGTCATCAGTTTACGCCAGTGGATGGCAAGACTTTCAAATTCGCAGAAACAACTCGTTGTGAAATCTTTGCAAGTGGAAGTCTCTTTATTTGAGACAACTTACATATTCCCCTTTCCAGGCAAAGTGCCTCGCTTAAAGAAGAAGTTGATACCCGTTCTAGGAGAAATGCCAAAATTTTAGGGAAACTTGTTATCTTTTTGCTACCTTCAGTGAACGTTGGTAGTTCATCGTCAGTGAACGGCGGTGCTATGATATTTTCTCATTCTACCTTCAATGAAAGTTGGTAGATCACCATTAGTGAATTTTGGTATTTGTTATCTTTTTGCTACCTTCAGTGAACGTTGGTAGTTCATCATCAGTGAATGGCGGTGCTATGATATTTTCTCTTTCTACCTTCAGTGAAAGTTGGTAGATCACCATTAGTGAATGTTGGTGTTTGTTATCTTTTTGCTACCTTCAGTGAATGTTGGTAGTTCATCGTCAGTGAACGGCGGTGCTATGATATTTTCTCTTTCTACCTTCAGTGAAAGTTGGTAGATCACCATCAGTGAAAGTTGGTGTTTGTTATCTTTTTTCTACCTTCAGTGGACGTTGGTAGTTCATCGTCAGTGAACGGAGGTGCTATGATATTTTCTCTTTCTACCTTCAGTGAAAGTTGGTAGATCACCATCAGTGAAAGTTGGTGTTTGTTATCTTTTTGCTATCTTCAGTGAACGTTGGTAGTTCATTGTCAGTGAACAGCGATGCTATGATATTTCTTTTCCTTCTACCTTCAGTGAACGTTGGTAGCTCACCTTCAGTGAACTTCGGTGTTGATATTTATTTTCCTTCTACCTTCAGTGAACGTTGGTAGCTTTACCTCCATTAGGAGTTGGTGTATCCTTTGACCATTTTACGATCCTCTACGAGTCGTGTCTTTTGATCCACCAGTGATTTATTTTCCTGGTCGGGTCGCTCTCTTGTTTCTTTATCATTGTTACATCCCCAATGGTGTTTTGTGTCTCTTTAGTCTTGTTCATATGAATTCGTGTTCATAAACATTTGCATGGCATCTTAGGGCCAAAAATAGGGTTTGTTTTATATTTAAGTATCTTCGATCGCGCCGACATGAAGATTTTTAACCTTCGTATCTCCGGATAGAAGAAACTTAAATAAGGGCAGCTGTTGTAACCTAATTTTTCCCCCTAAGATCCCTTCATCATACCATGTTGATTCCATTACACTAAGATCACACTAGGATTCTTGGTTCCCCTCCCTATATTTAGCTTTGCACTTTGAGGAATCACCAAGCACCTTTACTTGTCTTCTTTTGTGACCATGAATGTTTTTTCTTGATTTTATTTTAATTTATAAAATTCAATGTTGGTTTGTCTTACTTGTTAATAATGTAGGTAAAGGCAATGTGGCTTAGCAAGTTGATCCATGGATTCATGAGTTTATTTCCATGCCCTAGTCAATAAAGCTTGAGAAGTTCAAGCCTCACAATTGAAGTTGTTTTGGAGGAAGTTGCATGGAAAGCTTATTTTGGTTCACCATATTTCAAGATCATCAAATTTGATCCAAAAAGTACAAGAAGTTTGTTCAAAATTGTCAAAGTTCCTCAAGGCATATTTCTTAATATAGGATCTAGGGTTTTGAACTTCAGAGGAGTATATATTACTCATATTTTTGTATTTTTGAGTGATTCCAAAGACATCATTCTCTTCAAAGGATTATCAACAAATCACTTCAAAAGTTCCAAGGAGTTTTCATGTGGAAGAAACTTGACGAGGAAGAAAGATTACAAGTCCTCCAGATGAATCCCCAATTTTCCATGTGTGACTTCAAATGATTATAACTTGGTCAATTTTTATCACCTTGATCCCATTATTTTTCCACAATGATCTTGAGAATGTGAACTTTATGCCTTCGTTTATGTGCAAAGTGAGAAAATGATGGAAGTTACCTTAAGGATACTAAAGATTATACGTCATTTTATGAAAATTTTCCAACTTGAACAAGTCATAACTCTTTCAATTTTTGGAGATTTTGAATGGTTCAAGTTTAAAAATTCCATTCAAGAGATCTACTTCATACCAACTTTTTTGGTCAAGAGAAAATTCCAAGTGGAAGGCTATGTTTGGATGCAAGACATTATATATCACTTTTGAAGAAAAATTTGAAATATTTCTAAGTATGGAAAGTCAACCCTTTTTCTCAAACTTCTACTCAACACAACTTTCAGCTCAAGCATCCATTTGAATCCATTCTTTTTCCATTGCAAAGCTTGTAACCTCATCTTTCTAAAGCATCAAGAATCATGCCCTAAGACCCCTTGAGCTGATAATGCCATTGGTCAGAAGTTGGCACTTTGAAACTGAATTTTTCACCAAGTCAGGAGTTTGAAATCTTTGTTTTGGCTTCTAATCACAAGTTTTCCACGCGTTTTTTCCTCTAAACATGATTAGTGAAGTTCCAGAATTATCTAGCACCTCAAAACGCAAGGGTTGGATGAGTTTTGGTGAAAATTAGATAACACTTCACTCGTGCGTCAGGTTTGCACGAATTCCCTCCAAAATGCATCATTCACTCTTCCTTTTGATCACATTTGCTTCTCCTATAAATACATGAACTATCCCATTCATTTTCTCAAGCTTGGATAGCCATAATCACCCTGCCAAACTTATTCCATAAATCAGAATTCAGCAACTTCGAAATCCATTCTTAAGCCTTTTTCAATCCATTTTTTTCATCAATTCACCTTCCTTGATCTTCCCTGAAGCTAACCATATAATTACTTTCAAGAATCGTGCCCTATATTTCTCCATAGAAGTCTAGTTTCAGAGCTCTGCAACTCAACTTCAATAGGTATATTCCTTCATCAATTCTTCAAAACTTTGATATCATTATGATGTTCTCATTGCCCGGGTTTTAGTCGCAACACTTGCTTTTTACTGGAAACCCGTTTTGACCATGAAATTTTGAATCCCTTTTCAAAACTTTCTTTCCAAATTGCTTGAGCTACAGTTTATTTAAATTTGACGCGAGGGTGTGGTTTTCTTCGTCTTGAAGAGACGAAGCGAATGACATATGTCTGAGCTTCTGATTTTACAGTTTGAGAGACCTACAATTCACGTTGGCTAGAGGTTGAAGATGACCAACGTGTCATCTTCCAACCAATGATGGCGTGCCACTTTTTATTTTTGAATTCTAATTTAATAATTGATTCAGTGCTTTATTGACTAATGACCATGATATGCACAGCGCGCCAGATCCCTTGGATTTAATTACTAACGCGTTTTGACTCTCATCCAATGGTCCACATATTTTTTACTTTTATTTTCTTTTCTGATTTTCTATATTTAATTGTTTTAAACTTCAAAAAATCATAGAAAATTCATTTTAAGTCTAAAAAATATGAAAAAATTATAAAAAATATTTTTGATTATTCTCTTTCTGATTTTTATTATTTCACAATTTAATTTTGTGTTTTGGTATTTTTTTTATAAATTTTCACTTTATTTGAATTGTTTTAAATGTTTAAAAATACTTTTATGCATTTTTAAATTCTGAAAAAATTATGGAATGATCCAATAATATTGTGACAAATATTGGTGACCTTATTTTATTTTTGTTCCTGACTTTGTTATTTTTTATCATTTTTTGTTTATTTTACCCCTTTCTTTTGATTTTAAAAATAGTTTGACTTTAAAAAATTACCAAAAAATTTATAAAATCATTTGAGTCCTTTTTTGATTTTTCTATGATCTTACTTTTTATTTCTTTATTAATTTGAACATAGTTGATATTTTTATCTTTTATTTCTATATTTTAACATTATTTTTAAACCTTTTTGTATATATTAAAATGTAATATTATTTTGTGACTATTTTTTGGCTGATCTTGAGTTAAATTTTTGATCATGAACTTTATTAACATCATTGGATCCATGGTATTGAGTCTAACTCCACAAAAATGGATGAATGATTTTAATAATAGTTTGATTAAATTTAATCCAAAAGTTGTTTATATATTCTCTCCCACCCCCTCTTCATCTCATCCCCTTCTTATTGCACTAAATGTTGTTCGAGCATGATCTCTATATCATGTCTCAAAACAAATAATGCATAGATTGCTATTGACCGGCCTCAAAGTAGTGCTAAATTTTAATTGCTTTGCATAGCGCTAAATTTTGTTCCGATTCGAATAAATGATCATTCGTGTCCCAAACCTATGTTTGCAAGCCCAAGTATGTTAATTTGATCTCTTTGATCCAATAACCTTAAGATTCATTGTGTGGAGGCTTTGGTTCTACCAATCCTCTAATGGATCTACAACACTTTTGGTCAACGCGGATCACTTAAATGGCACTTTCGAGGATTCCAAATGGATGATATACTTGGAAAAAAGCAAATGCAACTTGTTGTGTGGAGGCTTTGGTTCTAATAATCCTCTAATGAGTTCCAAATACAAGTTTCAAGATGATCATCCAACTAAACACTAATCACTAATAATTGATTTTATCCTTTATTCTTTTATTTATATGCCCTTTTATTTTTATGCACTATTTATTTTTAGCATTTACATTTCATGCAATTTTCATCTTTGCTCATTTGAGCATTTACTTTCTTGTCATTTTTATTTTGCTCACTTGAGCTTTTATTTTCTTTTTTTAAGATACTTAATAATCAACATTGTAAGTGCCTTCGTTTAGGATTGGCTCATTTCTTGTAAAACAAATAGTAACAACAATAATGTAATGTAATGTACAATAGGAACAGCCTGAAAATCCTATTGTAAATGCCTAAACATGTTGTGTTGATTTAAATCAACATCTGGAACAACATGTCTCAAGAGATGTCATAACATCATACCAGACATCAAGCTACTGAACTGTCAAGTCTGATGCAGTTCTGTTCCTGAAGTTATGCAGAATATTCTGCCAAATAGAATGCATAACAAGTAGCGAAAATTGAAGGCATATGTGGAGCCCTAGAAGATTCAATCAGAAGCTAAGGATAAGGAGAAAAGCTCGATTGAAGACCTAACTTGCAGCAGAAGTTTTCTGCTTACTTTATGCAGGTCGTTAAAGCTGCATTGCTGTCATATGAAGGCCCAAATCCAGTTGGGTAAAAAGGGTTATAAATAGAAGTATTGTAACCTAATTTAAGGTAGCCGTGTATTGACAAGATGTAATCATTAGGGCTAGTTTTGTTGTGAACCACCCGGGCTGTGGGATGGTCACCATACTCCTTGAAACCTGTAGGTTAGAGGATGTATGCATTGTACTTGATTGAAGCTTTTAAGCATGATTAAGTTGTGTAATGGAAGTGTATCTTCTGAACAGTTTATGTACTGTAGAAAGTAATCACTGCGGTGATTGAGGGGGAGTGAGAGGGTTCTCATATCTAGGATTGGATCTTAGGTAAAAGTTTCATTGGGTAGTGATTAAGTGAGAAGGCTGTCAACGGGTGTGTTGGCTGTAGGGTCTTTGAATTGATACTACTAATAGTGAACTTTATCCCTGGCTTGGAAGCCTCCAGATGTAGGTTGGTTGAACCGAACTGGGTGAACAATTCTGTGTGTTATTTACTTTCTACATTGGTTATTTGTTTGATGTCACAGCATTCCTCATGACATCTATGTATATGATTAACCTAAACGGTTCTGAACTTCAGTAAATCAGAACCTGCGTTTGTCAAAGGTGTTGCAGGTTCTGGTATGATAGTTCAGTGTCTGTTGTAGAACAGATATCAAAAGTACAGCCTACTCTACCTGTACAGCGCTTAATGTCAGATCAGATGTCTTAACATTCCATTAGACATCCTGAGTCTGTGACATACCAGGAATTTCAATTGGTATCAGAGCAGGCATCCTGTCTGTCTCTGGATGAGATCCATGGGGGATACTTTCCGGTTGTATACAAGGTAGAATATTGTTTGAACCAGTAGTGTTCATATTGTTTGGTCCCTAGGAGTGGAGGATGGACCAATTTGGGAGAAACTAGATCAATCTGATCAGCTATGTTGAAGGAAGATGAAAGTGTTTGAACAAATTCAAAGACCTCATGCAGGAGTGAAGATTTTGGAGTGCATTGTTCAACCTGTATTCAGCATAAAGAAGAATATTATCAAAACCTTCATGCGGGAGTGAAGATATTGATAAGGCATCATATGTGTTTATAAAGCTTCCTTTTAACAGGGCTGTAGAGTTGGGTCTAGAAAGTTGCTTGGTGAAGAAGCAAACAACTTGTAGGATTGATTTATTTTCAATCCTTATGTGTCATGCTTGCTATATGAAGTAAGCATTGTGTAAGTTCTGTTGAAGTACTGCTATTCCGCTGCATAGCTTCTGATACAACCCCTAAAGTGAAAGAAGAACTCTAGGGTTATTATTTTCAACAGAATTTGTAAGCAGATTTTGCAATCTATCAATAATGTCAAAGATACTTGAGATTTCCTCAAGTCCACTCATAAAGGCATTTATTATTAGTGTTGATGAGTATCAATTGATCAATGATTCTCATATACATCTACAAGCTGCTTAAAGACCTTGAAGATTATCAAGGATGATGTGTTCCAAGGAGATGGAACTGATGTTCTTAAGGATGTTAGAACATCATGCAACTGCCAGTTGAAGAACAGATGTTCTGGGTGCTAAACACATGTAGTGTGAGTACATATGTTTGGAACCTACTCCTGATCTGGAAGAGGAGACATCTGTTTTGAAATAATTGATCAGGACACGATCAACAGGTCATCTACTCCAGTTGTGAGTTTAAGGGAGTATATGTACTGAGCTAAATGCACTTAAAAGGACTTTAAAGTTGTGATTTCCAGGTTTCCCCTCATGTGATGGATGATGGAACATCATTTCTGTGTCTTCAGCCAAGTAAATATGCTTAGCAAGTATGAAGAAGTAATCAGTCAGGATCATCTAGTGTGATTAGATAATTCTAACTGAATAAATGATGGAAGCAGAATATTTATGTGATAAATATGTGGAAATCAGAATCAAAAGTTCTAAAGCTTGTGATAAAAAAAGGATGTACAACATCACAACTATTGAAGACATCAGTTGTTCCAAACTTATTGAACATCCTCATGATTGATAATGAAGTTTCTTCTAGTACAAGTTACAGAATGTGGCAATCTGAAACTTGTACAGCAAGCAAACTAAGGACTCTTAATTTGAAACCTGTGGCAAATTCCAAATAAAGAGTACTTACTATGTGTCTAAAGTAAAGAGCTCAACAATGTATCCATAAAGAGGGAAGTTGGATAACATTTTGTTCAGAGGCAGTAGTATGATCAAGCTGATGTGAAAGGGAGTTCATCTTGCCTTGTTCTATAAGATGCTTGAGTTTATTTCTCATGATCTTAGTGATTTCCAAGGAGGATAGGAATAGAACAGGTTATGTCTACCAATCACATAAACTGCAGCATGTGAAGGAGAATTCACATAATTCTCTACAAAGATCTGAGCTAAGTTTCATGGGGAGTCCTTAACCTGAAGATCTTTGAAGACATGTCATACAAAATGTCTTGACATCCTGGACCAAAGTGTTGTTCACCAATGTCAAATGGTGGATATCTGCACTTTGACAAATCATCCCCATCACCTAGGATGAACTTGTTAGTTGTATGTAGCAAGGAGGAGTTATCTTCAAAAGATCATGGGCTCCTGAGAAGATCCTCTTTCTACTTGAGTTCATTTATGTGATGTCCTCACATAATAGAACAACTTGGTCTGCTCTTGTCTACAGGAGTATGGTACAATTAACTCCTTTGTACTGTTCAAGGGTCAGCAGACAAGGTGAAGGTGATACATGCTAGTTGCTGCATAGTTATGTGGTTGTTGTGGGTCTGATCATAAAGGATGATTAGCTTCTGGTGTACTCTTGTATCCCCTACAAGAAAAGTGTGCTTTGATTGCTATGGATGTTCATCCAAAACCATAGTATAAGCCAGGCTCATATGGTTGGAATCAATGTCAGATCTGATGTTGCAACATCATCTCAAACGAAGGGCCTCTTCAGCAAAGGAAGCTTGTAAGGACCAGTTGGTTCCTCATGCATGGAGCAGAAGATTGTTAGAATAATTATCCTACCTTGAGAAGGTGGCATAATCTAACTAATAATGAATACTTTGACGGGAGACTAAGTATTCATTAGGATCTTGCATAAAGATATATATAAGCACTTTGATCGGAGACTAAATATGCATGCAAGGCTGTATTCTGAACCTATTTCTCAGAACTGGGTAGAGAGTTTATTTCTCTCTAGGGTATTCTGGTGAGTAATTATTGCTGAAGATGAAGATCATACCTTTCATATGGGGAATATAAAAGGGCATCAATCCCCTGGATGTTAACTTCAGAACCCAAGCAGATAGGTTCTGATGTCCCAGATGATGTTGTAACATCATTATTATTAGAAGTCTGTGGCAGAGACTTGGGACTGTGAATCTTATCGCCTCATTCAGAAGTGGCAGTTCTATTGTTGGTTTGGAATAAGTAGATTCTACTTGTGTTTAAGAGTAGTATGCTTAACAATGCATAACTACTGTTGTGGTCTGAAGAATTTGCTAGTATCAGCAACTACTAGTAAATATATTATACAGAAGGATGACATGATCAACTTTTTGATTAAAGGATAATCCTTCTAGAAAATCTGAATCTTAGTAAAGCTTGTAAGCACACTAAGAAGGTTGGAGGTTGGTTTCAGACTATGACTACATGATTTCTCAGCCATCCAGAGAGTCATGATAAGTGTGGAAGTGCAAGGGCATGAATCAGAGATGTCCTTACTATTCTAAGACTAGTTCAGGGTGCTTGAAGTTACCACCTCCGAGCTAGTGCTACTGGTTTCCACGCTACTGTTTTGATTGGCCTTAACAAGGGGAGTCACTGAGTGTTGCACTTTCCCCAATTACAATATACATTGAAGGGAGACTTTGTATATGTATTGTTGGACTTAATCTGAAGATCAGAAGTCAGAAGAGGACGGTGGTATGCTGATGTTTATGTGTTCTGATAATATGACATTGTGAACTTCTAAGTGAAGTCATGGATAATGTCTCAACATCAGGAGATTGAAGAATTGCTCTTGTTATCTGTCTGGGTTTAGGAAGAAAATCTCAGAGATTCTTAAAAATATCATAAGTGGCAGTTTTGATACTTTTGGAGCAATTTGGAAGATTCAGATCTTATCAATAGCAACTTGGTCTGGCAAATCAGAAATGCTATTGTGGTAAAGACTTCACTAGCTCTAGCAACTACTAGTGAATGGAAGATCAGAAGAAGTAAATCAGATTAAGAAATCTGATATATTCAGCATATGTTCAAGGGGTTCTTTTACTACAAGAAATAGAAGTGGCATCTAAATTTTGTGTATTAGAACTAATCTGTGATGTCTTGTGAAGCATTTTGGAGTCTTCTGGTTTATTCCCTCCTTCCTTATTTTGCTGTCTGGAAGAAGGTAGAAAGTAATTGTGTTGGATCTCAGCAACACTTAAGAAAGCATGATTGGTGGCCATGCTTAATGCTACTAGTCTCTTGCTACTAGCTGTTTAAAGTGTCCTTCTCTGTGCCTAACTGAGAGAAGTAAAAAGAAGGCTGCTGTTGTTGAAGAATGTAAGGTAATGTCTAAGTAAGTGTCATGACATTACCAACGACATTGCAACCTTGGGGAAATCAAGAAGAATACGTGGAAAATAACTTCACCACGTAATTGTAGCTATTCAGGAGCTATATTTGGTATTCTGTTTCCCAGAAGGAATAAATCTTCAGCCTTAAAAGTCGGTCAAAGGCTGATTTTATTCAGGAATTGCTTTGACCTAAACTTATGCATGTATTAGGACTGGTTCTTTTGGCAGAAACAAACAAATGCGTCTAAATTTCATGCACAGTCAGTCTGAAATATGCAACAACTTTAACAGGTATCCTTGACCAAGATTTTATATTGCCATCTTCTTGAACCTGTTATCTCCTTATATAACCTCCTATCACACATTCTTTTCTCTCACAACCATCATGGGGTTTGTACGGATCTGGGAAAACTGTTCTTGGATCTGGTTTTGTGAGGGCTTTCTTTGTCAATTTTTGGCCAAAATTTTGATCACAAAGACTTGTCACAAATTCAGCAGAAATTCAAATGGCGTGAATTTCTTTGTGACTTGTGATCTGAGTTATGAACACAGTTGTGACCTGTGTTCTGAGTTACAAGGGAGATATTCTGGTCACTCCTTAAGGGTTCTCGGATGCCTCTGAAAGGATAGTTTATCTCCCACGGACCTCTTTCTCCACCACCAGTGACAAGAAATGGTTCGTGGTCTAAAAGGGAATGAGGTGCATCCTCTTCCTCCTGTGCTTCAAGAGGTCCTGGATGGTTAGTGTGGTTACAACCAAAGATGTCAAGACATTCTTCTGTGTGTATCCTGAACACTTTTATTTTCTATTGTTGTATTTGTTTTAGCCAAAATTTGCCAAAGGGGGAGATTGTAAGTGCCTTCGTTTAGGATTGGCTCATTTCTTGTAAAACAAATAGTAACAACAATAATGTAATGTAACGTACAATAGGAACAGCCTGAAAATCCTATTGTAAATGCCTAAACATGTTGTGTTGATTTAAATCAACATCTGGAACAACATGTCTCAAGAGATGTCATAACATCATACCAGACATCAAGCTACTGAACTGTCAAGTCTGATGCAGTTCTGTTCCTGAAGTTATGCAGAATATTCTGCCAAATAGAATGCATAACAAGTAGCGAAAATTGAAGGCATATGTGGAGCCCTAGAAGATTCAATCAGAAGCTAAGGATAAGGAGAAAAGCTCGATTGAAGACCTAACTTGCAGCGGAAGTTTTCTGCTTACTTTATGCAGGTCGTTAAAGCTGCATTGCTGTCATATGAAGGCCCAAATCCAGTTGGGTAAAAAGGGTTATAAATAGAAGTATTGTAACCTAATTTAAGGTAGTCGTGTATTGACAAGATGTAATCATTAGGGCTAGTTTTGTTGTGAACCACCCGGGCTGTGGGATGGTCACCATACTCCTTGAAACCTGTAGGTTAGAGGATGTATGCATTGTACTTGATTGAAGCTTTTAAGCATGATTAAGTTGTGTAATGGAAGTGTATCTTCTGAACAGTTTATGTACTGTAGAAAGTAATCACTGCGGTGATTGAGGGGGAGTGAGAGGGTTCTCATATCTAGGATTGGATCTTAGGTAAAAGTGTCATTGGGTAGTGATTAAGTGAGAAGGCTGTCAACGGGTGTGTTGGCCGTAGGGTCTTTGAATTGATACTACTAATAGTGAACTTTATCCCTGGCTTGGAAGCCTCCAGATGTAGGTTGGTTGAAACGAACTGGGTGAACAATTCTGTGTGTTATTTACTTTCTACATTGGTTATTTGTTTGATGTCACAGCATTCCTCATGACATCTATGTATATGATTAACCTAAACTGTTCTGAACTTCAGTAAATCAGAACCTGCGTTTGTCAAAGGTGTTGCAGGTTCTGGTATGATAGTTCAGTGTCTGTTGTAGAACAGATATCAAAAGTACAGCCTACTCTACCTGTACAACTCTTAATGTCAGATCAGATGTCTTAACATTCCATTAGACATCCTGAGTCTGTGACATACCAGGAATTTCAAACATAAACCTTAAAAATACTTAATGATACTTGGACTATTTGGTTACTATCCTTGGCATTATGGAGCATTGGATTTTTTGGACTTAGGATTATAAACCTTGGCCTATGATTGGAGACTTTGTGATCTTATCTGATTATTTTGTCTGGAGCTCTTGAGGTTTACCTCAAGATATTGGGTTGTTTGTTTGTTTTGTATGCAGGTTATTGTGATTACACCCTTTGTTCGTAATCTAGAATTCATCCGTATACAGCCGTTACTCTGCCAAATTTTTGTGAAGATTTAATACATTTGAAGAGTGGTTTTCACAAGAGGTCTAGTATCATTGCTTGTTTGGTTTCAATCCAAAGAACGGGAATTCTATCTTGGCTCATAGTGTCAAGTATTGGCTTCTTGTTGGTTAGATGGCTCTCATCCCTAGCTTTTACCTTATGCTTTAGGATTGCCTCTTCTTCTCCTCCCATCTTCTTAAATTTCAAAAATCTTCTTTGTCCTTTTGAAAACTCTTCTTGTTTTAAACTTGAACCACTTTCATAATAAACTTGGACTTAGGTCCATGAATTTTCAAACATTTTTATAAATAAACTTCAATAAACTTAATAATACTTTGACATTTTTGTGTGAAAACTAAAAGTAAATCAATCTCATTTCAAACCATTTTGCCACTTTGGCTTTTATCTTTAAACTTTTCTCAAAAGATTGAACTCTTGTCAATCCTTGTAGTGATGAAAATAACCATACTTCTACAATATATAGTGAAGAGAGATATTTTCTACTTGGGTGTTGAGTGAGGCATTATTGATTTTAAAATCTAAGCCATATCCTCCACTTTGAGCTGATGCAAATTCTCCTTTCTCATGATTGTGGGTAGTAGGTATGTTTTCCACACGGACAATGACGATGATGTTTTATCTCATAAAATTGACCAACACATTTGTATTTTAAATTTTTAAAAAAGAGGAACTATGTGTACCCTGATCCCCTATTGCACGAAAAGGTGGTACGTAGGCACTAAAGGTTTGCAACTGCGGCGGGTGCAAAAAACCATAAAAAATATATTTCTTTTCTCACCCCCACCATCCATTTTTTTATACAAAATTTTTTATAGCCAAAATATACAGATTTTATAAAGAGGTTTCCGCGGAGTACCGTAGATGTTTAGGGTGCTAATACCTTCCCTTTGCATAACCAACCCCCTTACCTTGAATATTTCCCCCTCTTTTTGGGTTATTCGCTCTTTTCCCATTCCTTTGGAAACAATAAAGCACGGTGGCAATTTTTATTTTGATTTGTATGAGTCTAGTCAATCCAATGGCTTATTCTTAAACATTTCTACCGCTACAATTATTAACCTTTTTTATTAATTTAATTAATCAAATATTTTTGTTAATTAAAATTAATTAGTTTTTAGGTTTATTTTAATCATCATTAAAAAAAACCTTTTCCATAAAAAAATCATCAAAAACATTTCTTTTTTTTCTCTCTATTTTAATTTTATTTTATTTTCATAGATAAAGTGTATGGGTTTCACAATTTGTAATACCTTAGATTTCTTGCTTTCCTTTTTCATTATTATGTAAGTGTTTTCCAGGTTGTAATAGCTTAGGGTTTTTACTTTCCGCTTTTTATTATGTAACTGTCCCAAAGCCGTGTAATAGGTTTAGGTTTATCTTTTCTGCTTTTACTTTCGACACATTTACTGTCTTTTTTATACTTGCTATATTACCGCTTAGTATATAGGGTTGTTTAGAAATATAAAAACCAATCAATAAATAACCTAACGTCAAGATAAAATAACTGAATACAAAACACTTGCACATGCGCACCTCTAAGGTAGCCCCTCTTGTTGCCTTTTGATTAAACAGTCATGTTCCTCGAACGTGGGGACACTTTAGCAAATTCCCTCCAATACAAAAGATCATATTCCCTCGATGACCCTTTCGACATTTCCTTCAGTAAATGATCTAGTCCCTTAACAATAATTTCTAAAGCATCCTTACCAGTTGCCTTCAATGACTGTACAATGACCAACGCATGTCCCTTCACATCCAATGATAGAGCTTATTACTAACTAATGGGGTAGGTAGTGCTATCTAAAGGAGAAGGAAAATTATAAGAAGGACCTTGAGTAGGTAGACCGCTGTTAATCGCTTGCTAACAAACATTTAAAAACAGAAACATTTCACACATAACACTTTTCAAAATTATTTTCAAACAAACACTTTTAATGCATTCTCGAGGACAGATACGAGAATCATTACAAAGTTGTCTCACATTGGCATTTCAAAATATTTTCAAACATGCACAACACAAAGCAATTTTCAAAATAAAGTGAGCTAAGCGATTAAGAACTCGTAGATAACTATGGATGAAAAGGGTGCTAACACTTTCCCTTTGCATAACCTACCCCCCGAACTCAAAATCTTCAAGGTCTTTCCTTCTCTTTTCACCCTTTTCTTCTTGGAAAAAAGAAAAGTCGATGGTGAATCTAGCTATCCCCAACATTTGCGAGAAAACGCAAAAACAAGTCAGTTCTTCCACCGTATTACATTGTCATTTATCTTTTTTCTTTTTACTTTATGTCATTTTCCTTTTGCTCATTTAAGCATTTTACTTTTATGCTATTTTTTCTTTGCTCACTTGAGCATTTTACTTTTATGTCATTCTTCCTTTGATCACTTGAGCATTTTATTTTAATGTTATTTTTAGTTTTCTCCCTTGAGCTTTCTTTTTCTTTTAAAGACATTAATAACCAAATTGAACAATTTAAAAGACTTAAGGCTCTCTTTGGACTATGGTGAAAATAATTTTGCATCTTGGAGTATTTGGACTTTTTGGACCTTAGGATAGAACTTTAAGACTTTGAGACTTTTGGACCTTGATACCTGTTGTTATTTTGTCTATGTATTGGGAAATTTTCAGTGTGTAGGTCGTACTTTGAAATTTCATCTGATGCAAGAAAAATTCATCTGAAACATCAATTTCATCTGATACTAATCTTGCACCTGAGGCATTATTATTATTCATTTTATGCTTACTACTTGGTTGTGTGTATTTAATTTAAAGGAATGTGATGCATTGTTTGACTTGTTTCAAGATGATTGATCTTGTTTGGTTAGATCTTTCCTACCGTAACTTTTAATTTATTGAAATTCCGGTACATGCAACTTACATACATCCCAACATCAGAACATGATGTTAAGACAAATGTTACAACATCTGGTATCATACCATACCAATTAAACTATAAGTGATACAAAAACAAAACTACAGAATGATAAATAACACATAGATTTGTTAACCCAATTCAGTGCAATATCAACTACTCTGGGGGATACCAAGTCAGGAAGGAAGTCCACTATCAGCAGTATTAGTTAAAATCTAAAATCTCTCGTTTACTACTTCTCTCCTAATCCATACTCAATGCTACTTCTATGTAGGCACCTCCTAGATATGAGAAATTTCCATCTCACTTCCTAAATCATCTCAGTGATATCTAACAGTCTCAATCCCAGTGATTGCAACAAATACAACCTAATTTAGAAGATTACACTTCAAATACCAAACTCAAACTCTTGTTTATAAGCTGTCGGTGAGAAAAATAAATTGATTAATAGTCAAGCAAAAATAACTTGACCACATAGTATCAAAAGATACATAGGTAATTTACAAACTACACAAGAGACTCTCAAAACCTAAGACTTATGCTTCCCTAATTTTACAATTGTTGAAAACATTAAATTACATTAGGTTAGGATTCCCCTTTAAATACAAATCTACAGTCCATGGGCTTCGATATTCTGAGTCTAGAAATTCCTTGATCCATAAGCTGAGTGATGCACCAATTATGTAGAAAATCTCCTAAATCTTAGAACAACCAATACATAGTTTCATAAATTGTTTCAAGACCCAATTTAGTAACCTTTGCACAACTGGAGATACAAATCTATTCCAAAACAAATCTTCTTGACCTGCAAAAATATTTGATATATATCCAAAGGAAATATAACAAAATCAAATCAAATCTATCAAGATTTAATACACAATAGCACAAGGCTGCTGCATAAAAGAACAGGATGTCACGATATCTGGGCAGAACCATGTTTTAGAAAAATGTTGCCAATCCATAAAACCATGGTACTAGGAATCTCCATCTTTGGGAAATTTTGGCTAAAACAACCAAAGACAAAATATCATACGAAGAGGAATAAAACCTTACCAACACAAGCTACATGTTAAACATGTAAACTTTGTACACGAGGAAGAAGATAAATGATACTCCCCCTTAAACATAGAACACCAATTCCACCCTGAACTCTCCAAGTGAAGACTGACAAGACCAGACCTCAACTCCTGATAACTCAGAGCACATGACACAACCATGCTCATAACTCAGACCATAAGACACAACAGAAAGACTCAGACACAGAGAAGACACAGACTTCACGGACTCATACAGGATGTTAGAATATCCTCTGAGACATCCTTCTAAACCAACTGCAAGAACAGACTTAAGACTCACATGATGGACAATCATGCTCCCCCTAAAGTGTTCATATAACAAGCAACAACATTTGACTCAAACCTAGACCTACTACTACTTTTCTCCTCCTTTTTAGCCAATAGTTGACAAAAAAGGTTGAGAAGAACTTGACAAAAAGAAAGGAATCAAAATAGGAAAGAATTGCTTCAAGACACAAAAAGAAAAACCAAAAGAAACTGACTCAATAAAAATATAAATCGCATCAAGGGAAAATAACGAATTTTTTTTATTAATAACCATGTATTAAAAAAATATTTCGTAAATAACCGGGTTTCGGAAAAAATTATGCAAATAACCATGTTTGAGATGGCTCCACAAAGGAGGAGCCATCTCAATTGGCGCATGCACCTCCTTTTTTAAGGGAGGTGCCATCTCACTTGGCGCCTAAGTGCTTAGGGCAAGCCCTAAGCCAAGTGAGATGGCGCCTATGTACAAAATTAGGGCAAAATTTTTTTTTTTATTTTCTTTCCTGTGCGTTGCCTATTAGACAGAGATCCACAAAATGGATTTTTTATTTTAAAAAAAAATAATTACATTCAACTGTTTTACATTAAAAGAACAATAAAAAAAATGGATACAAAAAATACTGGGAAAAAAAAAGATACATCAGTGATCCCCCGGAACCCGGTAATGACCCCCGGTTCCGCATCCCCGTCCTCGCCTTTCTCTTGCTGGGTGCCATCGCGTTTCCTGCTGCGGTAAGGTCGATGGCCCAGCGAAGTCAATGCGATCCGAATCCATAAAATCAGTAAGATCTCCATATCTCGAAGATCCGCTCTGGTACAGTCGGTTACCCATACCCTCAAAGTTTGGTCGTGTTGGCGGTGGGTGGGGTTCCATGGTTGGTCGGTAGCATTGGTCGTCTGAGTATGGGGGGTAGAAAGGAAATGGATCTTGGGGTGTTTGGTATTGTGGATGTTGGGTTGTTTGGTGATATGGTGGTTGATGGCAGGTTTGGTCGGCTTGGTCATAATCTTCTGACATTCCCATATCAGGGCTAAGGCTGGATGTTGAGGGCGCCATATTGGGATATGTGGAAGACTGAAATTGTGTCTGGGGTATGTGGGTGTGCTGGTATTGGGGTTGGTATTGTGGTTGGGTTTGAGGCATATCCGGGTATTGGTAGTTTGGTGGTGATTGTGGTTGGTAGTACGGCATTTGATTGTAGTTGTGTTGTGGTGGGGAATGTGGTTGTGTGTTTGTTGGTCTGTTTCTTCTTGGGGGTTGGTTTGAGGTTGATGGATTTTGGGTTTGTTGATGGGGAATCGAGGGTTGTGCCCATTGTGTGCGTGGGTCAACCAAGTACCTCGGATGAGACACGTGCATTTCTGGGTTACTAATCGACCTGTACCACGACATATATTGATCAGTGTGTCGCATGTTACCTTGAGTAAGGAAAACCGGGGATTGCAAGATGTAGCGGTGACGCCTTTTCCACATTTTACACCATTCCGGAGCGAAGTCTTTCCAGTTGGTAAGACCCCACTGGGCGTCGACCCTTTTTAGATGCCAGGGGGACAAATCTGTTGGATCACTTGGTATCTCTTGATGCATTCCGAACTGCATCTTCACACGGTCGCTGTGGTGCATCTCCATAATGTTAAACCGAATGAGTGCAGTCTTTGCAGTCCAAGTTGCTGCATCCTCTGGGTTTGGAGAATGGCCCAAACCCAAATATGGTCTCCAGACGAACTGCGATAAAATTTAAATGAGGTTAGCGCAAAAGTAATGTATATATAATTAAAATGAACAAAAGTGAAAAGCTACGACGTACGTCATCTGGGCCTAAGTGATCCAACAGATTCCGGTAGAGTGCGACATTGAATCTTGGATTCTTGCCGTAATCCATACCCCTCACGCAGTACCTAAAGGAAATGAGAAACATGTTATTTTTAGCATATATTTTGGAAAGAGCAGAATATTTATAAATGCTATAACTTAATGACTTACTTTGTTGCGTACGGGAAACCAAAAGTGTTGTTGTTGATGGGGTTTAAGGACTCCATCCTCCACCAACCCCAGGCTTGTAGTAAAAATGCGCACCCATAAAATGTACATTTTTCCTTGACTGCGTTTTTGCACAAGGAACTGTACAGGTGGGCTAATACTGCAGAACCCCAACTATATTTTCTAGTTTTTTCAAAATTTGTTAGTAAATGTAAGTACATGAAATTTACACTATTTCCCGTACTTTCGGGAAATAAAAATGTACCAAAAAGTATCATAAGATACGTTCTGGCTTTTACTACTCGGTCATTCTCTGAGGAATTTTCATTTAATTCCATACTTGCATAATGCCGTTTCAGGTCAGTGAGTAGTATTCCCTGCCCTCTTGCTCCACCACCT
The DNA here is from genome assembly GCA_948472305.1 of Vicia faba. Lineage (NCBI taxonomy): Eukaryota > Viridiplantae > Streptophyta > Magnoliopsida > Fabales > Fabaceae > Vicia > Vicia faba. The sequence continues at coordinate 78,733,805 of OX451735.1, forward strand.
TCTACCATATCCCTACCCAACAGTTCTTCACACTGTGAGTTGGGTTGTTGAACCGACCCATTCACCGCTTTACCGTCGATAGGGAGGCCCAGTAGCATGTACACATCCTCGAGAGTGATGGTACATTCACCTATTGGTAGGTGAAATGTATGGGTCTCCGGTCTCCACCTCTCCAACATTGCAAGAATGAATTTTGAGTCAATGGTGCAGTTGGAGATCTTTATTACATGTCCAAAACCTGCATATTCCAGATAAGGGACGATAAATGGGTCTGGAGCCAGGTAGTTGTGCGAACGGATTCTGAATCTTTTTGTATCCTGAGATCATAATTAAACAAGTGTAAGATTAATTAAGATGAACAACACGTTATTTGAAGTATGAAAAATGTATAACCAAAGAAGAGACTTACAAATGCAGCAATGTTTTCCCTTGTGCCTCTGTGAGTATTGCCCATTGTTAGAAGAGCCATTGTTCAGAATGCTTGTGAGTATGAAAGACTTAGGAAGAAATAGAGAGTATGATAGACTTAAGAAATATTTCGTAGAAAAGAGTGAGAGTTGTGTGGGTGTGAGAGATGTTTCATAAGGTATGTATTTATAGACAAATAAGTTTGATGTAGTGGTTGCTTGTGCTTGCATGCCTGCGATGTGTCACATTTGCATGCTTAGGGTGTTACACATATGCATGCATGCATTTACAAAAAATGTAAGGTGTCACTCTTGCAGGCTAGGTGGAAGCCCATGCATGTATCACGATTGGACAGTAAGGGAGGCGCCATCTGACTTGGCGAAAGAGTACAAAAATGAATGGTGTCGCCACCCCATTTGGCGAATAAGAGGTGTCACTTCTTAAAGCATTGGCTCAGGCTACGTGACAGCCTTTGGGATTCCTTTCTTTGTTGCATGCAAGGCCATTGGAGTTGATGGGTGGAGTCTTACACAAAACATTTATGTGTGCAGAATAGGGCCAGGATAGGTGGCAGGCTAGGTGGCTTCATAAGCCCATGCATGTATCACGATTGGACAGTAAGGGAGGCGCCATCTGACTTGGCGAAAGAGTACAAAAATGAATGGTGTTGCCACCCCATTTGGCGAATAAGAGGTGTCACTTCTTACAGCATTGGCTCAGGCTACGTGACAGCCTTTGGGATTCCTTTCTTTGTTGCATGCAAGGCCATTGGAGTTGATGGGTGGAGTCTTACACAAAACATTTATGTGTGCAGAATAGGGCCAGGATAGGTGGCAGGCTAGGTGGCTTCATAAGCCCATGCATGTATCACGATTGGACAGTAAGGGAGGCGCCATCTGACTTGGCTCAGGCTACGTGACAGCCTTTGGGATTCCTTTCTTTGTTGCATGCAGAATAGGGCCAGGATAGGTGGCAGGCTATGGGGTTTCATTATTGCATGTAATATTATTGGCAGCCTTGGGGGGTTGCATCCCTTACTTAATTGAAATTTTTTGCCTTACGTTGAATATAACATTCATTCACATAATCTGTAAAATTTTCCAACCTTCGAATCAGTCATCTAACCTTCAAACATTACAGCATTCATACCTTCATACAATCAATAAACCTAAAACATTCCAACCTTCAAACCTTAAAACAATTCTACACAATGGCCTCTTCACCATAATTTGTTGTCAAAGCACATTTCAACGGTGAGACATACATGTGTCCCACAGTTGGGTTTTTGTTTAGAAACACCGACAACGTTCGATTTCTCTTAAACGGGAAAGCAAATTTCTCGTACTTTAAGAAAAGATTGGAGGCCAAACTTGAACGAGGCCCGGTATCCCAGATATTTTATCAGAGTCCGGTATTTTTTGGAAACAACCAAGTTATTTTTTATAAGGTTGAAGTTCAAGATGACGAGGATTTCCAGAACATGATTTCCAGCCATGTCTATTCTGGAAACGACTCTATTGAGTTGTACATTTTGCTTCAAGAGCCTCCGGTGACACAGGAGGTAGAGCCTCCGGTGACACAGGAGGTTGATCCTTTGGAGAATGAGCAAGATGAGGTGGATGCAGTTGATGATGAAGAAGAAGATAACGAGTTAGAGTTTGATGAAATGGTGAACGACGATTCTGACAATGATGGCATCCCAAGTATTCCTACTGACAAAATCTACACACCACCTACGCACATGACAAACTTCAACATGGGCGGAGATGAACCTTCTACGGACTTGTTTTTCCAACCGTATATGCAGTCGGATGAAAATTTAAAAGAGAAGGACAAGTTTCGTAACAGAGAGGAATGCATAAGGGCCATCAAAAAATTTCACATGCTCAACTCGGTTGATTATAAGGTGGATCGTGTAAACCCGGAAAGGTACAAGATCAAGTGTGTCCACCCTGACTGTATGTTCAAGCTAACCGCATCATACAGACTAAGGGGTGACTGCTGGGTCATAGGTTCCATGACTACCCATACTTGTGTAAGTTCCACTAAATCACAAGACCACCGAAAATCAACCATGATCTAATCTGTCAAGAAATCCTACCCCTGGTCAGCAACGACCCTTCTTTGAAGGTGAAAACAATCATCTCCCACATCACCACGGTTTTTAACTACACTCTGTCTTACCGTAAGGCGTGGTTAGCAAAGACTAAGGCGATTGAAAGGGTGTACGGAAACTGGGAGGAGTCATACCGAGAACTTCCCCGCTACCTAAATGCACTCAAGACATATTCTCCAGGTAGTGTTTATGTTCTGGAAACATTGCCAGCGTACGCCCAAGATGGTAGTCTACTGCATGGAAACGGAATATTCAGTCGCGTGTTTTGGGCATTTCAACCATGCATCACAGGGTTTGCATCATGCAAACCAATTCTACAAATTGACGGGACTTGGTTGTATGGGAAGTACAAAGGCACGCTTTTGATGGCAGTTGCACAAGATGGTAACAATAACATTTTCCCCGTTGTGTTTGCCCTTGTCGAGGGGGAGACCGGTGGTGCTTGGAGCTTTTTCCTGAAAAATCTTCGTACACACGTGGCTCCTCAACCAGATCTCTATTTGATCTCGGACAGACATGCCTCCATTGAAAGTGCCTATAATAATCCAGCAAATGGTTGGCATGACCCTCCTTCTACGCATGTCTATTGCGCCAGGCATATCGTCCAGAATTTCTCGAGGGAGGTCAAGGACAAAACATTGAGGAAAGCGGTGATGAATGCGGGATACGCACTGACACAGCCCACATTCAAATATTACTGCAACGAGATCCGTTTGTCTAACCCAGAAGCCGGTACGTGGATCGACAAAATACCGGTCGAAAAGTGGACTAGGTCATACGACAATGGCCAAAGATGGGGGCATATGACAACAAATCTTATTGAATCAATGAATGGGGTATTCAAGGGCATACGAAACCTCCCCATCACTGCCTTGGTGAAATCCACGTATTTTAGGATGGTTGCGTTATTTGCCAAAAGAGGTGAAATGTGGTATGCGGTCTTGCAATCAGGACAACTATGGAGTGAAAGCTGTATGAAATACATTAAGGCTGAAAGTGCTAAAGCCAACACTCACATGGTTACACGGTTTGACCGCCATAGCCACAACTTCATTGTGAAAGAGAAAATCGACCACAATGAAGGCCTGGCAAGACAAGAATACAGGGTCATTTTACCTTCTCAATGGTGCGATTGTGGCAGGTTTCAAGCTTTTCGTATGCCTTGCTCTCATGTCATTGCCACTTGTGCTCATACCCATCAAGACGCGCTTCAACTGCTCTCAAATGTTTATAAATCTAAAACGTTGCTCACTGTTTACAACAACAACTTTCCTTTGGTGGCAAAACCGGACTATTGGCCTGAATACAACGGCGATATAATTTGGCACAATGACCAAATGCGAAGGAACAAGAAGGGTCGTCCCAAAAGCAGGCACATCACAACAGAAATGGACGATCTTGACAGGTTGGAAAGAAAGTGTGGTTTATGCCGTCAGGTCGGACACAATCGCAAAAACTGTCTGAATCGGGCGTCTGGCTCGACCACATAAATTTTGTAATATAATAAATCTTTTCAATATTTGTGTTGTAAACATTATGGGTTTTCCGTTAATAAAACTGTTAACACAATTTAAGAAATTCAATATAGGAAATTACATTACGGTTTTCGCGTACAACAATGATTAATGATATTCAATCTAGGAAATTACAACTGTTAACACAATTTCATCTGACCCATGCATCATCAGCATTACATCACTGTCTGTTTTGACTTCCTCCAACCACACATTAGGTCTTCCTGTCGCATGCGAGGTTGTTGTTCGTTTTCGCTGGATCCTTCGAATTTTTTCCCCCTCCGAGATGTCTCCATCTAGCCACTGCATCAACTCCCGCTTCAGACGCTCCATGGAGTGAATGTGCCAGAATTTCATTTTCATCGCAGGTTTCGTGGCGGAGAATATAACATAACCATCTCTGCTAAAAATCATAGGCGACGTCATTACATAAATAAGGGAGTACAAAATAAAAATACAGTGCGAGAAAGTGTGAGAAATTTCAAAGAAAGGGACGAATTATTTATAAAACAGCAAAAAACCCTAGTTTTGCCCTAGGTGCCAAGTGAGATGGCGCCTCCTCTCATTTTTAAGGAGCATGCGCCATCTCACTTGGCTAAAAGACAAGGGAGGCGCCAAGTGAGATGGCGCCTAGGGCAAAACCCTAGGTGCATGCGCCAATTGAGATGGCTCCTCCTTTGTGGAGCCATCTGAAACATGGTTATTTGCGTAATTTTTTCTGAAACCCGGTTATTTGCGAAATATTTTTTTAATACATGGTTATTAATAAAAAAAATTCGAAAATAACTCCCTCAACCAGGAAAGACTCAATAAAAAATCCCATAGAAACAAAGAATAAGTCTAAGTTTCTCCTAAAAAATAACTTGATGCGGGACAAGAAGCATTAAACTGACTTAAAGGGAAACAACTCCCCAAAGTAGGATTGACTAAAAAAAACATACATTTTTTTTGTTTTTTTTTAATATACAAGATATCAGTCACCAACTATCCAATTCTCCCTCCTGGGTCAATGAAATTGACCCAGTCTTCGTCAATATCTGAATCATGTAAATGAACTTGATTCTTCCTTAAGGATTTCATCTATCATAAATGTTCTCCCTGTCCAGGATGCTCCAGTTGATATTCCAACATTTGTTTCAATTTTGAACCCCAACCTTCTTTGGATCATTACCCTTGTCCTTGTTGGATTCCCGCAAATGAACCTTCTTGACACCGGTATCTTTGGAAGATTTGCTCATGTTGAAACACAGTATATGATAAATGTGAGGAAGTAAAGCATATAAATACAAGGTGAGTTACTTTGATTGTAACAAAAACCTTGCTTGTAACGATACATTAGTAAATGCAAGTATTATTGGAAAGAGATAAAATCTTCTTTAGTAACAGTGCACCACTCAGTGAGAGAGAGAGAGAGAGAGAGAGAGAGAGAGAGAGAGAGAGAGAGAGAGAGACACCCTTGTTCAAACTTTTCTCTTTTCAAAACTTTGACTGCTTAAAATGTTACAACATTTGAAATGACATTCTTCATGCTATTGAGCATGATTCTTCTGAGATTACACATAACACAAGGAAGAATGTAGTTGGCAACACCGACCAAACAATTACTACCAAAAATTCTCCCAAAGTGCAATTCAAAAGATACCTCTTGTATACTCAAAATAACTTGCACCTCAAGTTATGATAAAATCCTTCCCAAAGCTCCTTAGCCAAACCAAGCATGGGAGTGCCAATATGTTATAGCAAGAACCCTGACATAATGATGACATACCCAATGACTTTGTTCTGTAAATAAAATAAAATCCTTGTACCGTAATTGTAGTAGAATGTTACACTATAATGTCATGACATCTGGTTAGACATTGTATCCTTTAGTAACTAACCCAATATAGAAATATCTTTCTTCACCAATGTACCTAATCTTCAAGACATAATAAGACTAAATTAATTCTAATCTTAGGGATCATAATATCCTCCAATGAAACAATCTTCTTCAAACTTGGCCAAGCTTTTTACTCTAAGCATCACCATCATTGTTTATTTCATTTCTAAAATAACTAATGATCATAGACTCAAATAACATTCAAATAATGAGCTCTCTCTTAAAAAATTGTTTTCTTGAGAAATTTCATATTCAGTGCCTCCTAACCCTTTAGAATCTAACATAATATAGAGTAATAAGATGTTGTGATGATGTTCCAATTGCTGGTTGAACATCAATAACTTTCTCAATGAACACATCACTGATTTTGATCCCGAAGTTACTCATTACTAAAAGTACTTCTCTCAATAAAGTAACTCAGAAACATATCTTATTCTCATTCAAGGAGAAGATAATACCCTTTGTAGATTTCACAGATAATATATTCACTTTGTTAAGGAAACAAAATAAAATCATATACACCTTTCTATCCACCAGGATCATCATCTTGCATTGAACCAAACAGAACCATAGAACAAGTTCTACAGCTTTTGTAACTGTCTGATGTTGCACCTTCTGGTGTGACATCTTGACTTCTTCTTTCTTGAACACAAACTAAAAGGATAAAAAACTAAATACTCGTAAAATTCACAAATAGAAATTGTTCTTAAATCCTCAGAGGAACTTAATACACCTCATTAGTGGCAGAAAATTCATCCTCGATGACATATACCTTCGGGCCTTGATCACACAATTGACTTGTGTTTATTACAATACTCACCAGTCCTTAAGTAAGAATAAAAATCATTACCAAAACTTAGAGAATCCATCATTAATTCTTTAGTTATCCAATGTCCTTAAACTTCCCTTCTAGCATCATCCATAAAGTAAAATTTGATTAGAATGAGACTTAAACAAACTACCAGGAACACTTTTACTGCAGTTAAGTTTTTGGAACAGTTAGTGCCAAAATACTAATCATCTAAGTTGGAGATCTAAGAAAGGTATGAGATAAGGAAATAATCACCTTCCCTGAGTAATAACCACTACTTGGTTAAACAAACCTAAATTTGACCTTAGAGAAAGTAACAAAACTGTTAAGATCAACTTTTCACAGAAGAGCTATTATCGTAACCAACAAAAAATAAGAGTTGCCACCATTAATTTTTATCCTAACGATGGGGAAATAATGGATAACCCTAATTCGTACAGAGATTCTAAATTCGTAAGTCAATTAAATGAAGGGAAGGTGTTAGTCACCCTTCATCTCCCTTGTTCTCAAGGGGCTCCACTTATAGATCAAAGGGTAAGATGAGAATTCCGACTTAGTTAGTGTTTATATATGTTTAAGAAAAGAATTTAGTTTTTTATTTATGAACTCGCCTTGGTTTTATCCGGGTGCCTATGTATCTCCTTGTGAAGAATCAGAGTCTAAATTCGTAGTTCGTATGTGTTTGGTTAGTTTTTTTTTATGGATTGCTGAAATATCTTAGAATTATCCTTGAACCTTGTCTGGGTTTGGAAATAGCATAGTTGTAGACGATGTTCGCAATTAATATAGAAAATATATCCACAATCCTTTTTTGAAAATAATATTGAAATTTAATTTATGTTAGTAAAAAGATGTTAAGTTTGATGGGTTAGCTGTCTTAGAATGCATGATGCAATTAAAAAATAAGTTTGAATGATGAAAAACATTTGATGGATTGATAAAAAGAGGTTAGTATTTAAAAAAATGGTTAATAAATAATTATTCTCTTATTATTAAAAATATATTAATTATTTTTTATAATAATTCGATATTTATTTATCAAAAATGATTTTTATGATAAATGAAAATAATTTTAATGCAGATGATAAAAATGATATGAGACAAGAATTGATAAGTATGTAATATAAATAAATTAAAACAAATAAATAAATTAAGCAAATTAAATAAATAAAATAAACAAATTATTTGACAAGGGGGTGTATTTTGTTAATTGTAGCAAAACAAGGATGTTTGAATAGTAAGGCTTAAGCCCATGGTCAGGTCGTTTGATTAAATTACGTGGGGGTGGGGGGGGGTATGGTTTATGTTGAGGTAGTAAAATAGGTGTGTGGTTAGAAATGGGCCTGGCCCAGAATAATTGTTATATCCGTTTGGCATTGTGAGGTGGAGACTAGGGATGTATGATGTGCTAAAGAAATCAGGGCCATCTAATTCAGATCAAAGGGCCACCAGAGGTTAACTTTGGGGCGTTGATTTGAAATATAACAAACAGACGATCCTGGTCAGGCGTTGATTGGAGGAACAAGTTAACGTGAGCGTATAGAAGGATGAAGGAATTATATTAACATTTTCCCCTTCATTTTATCATTTTTCCTCTCCGCCTCTCTCTCTACCCATTTTTTATTTATACCCAAACGTTTAGAGATATAGGCTCACATCTCTCTCTACATTTCCGTTGGCCAGAAATCAAACCACCGGCTTCGTCGCCCCACCCCCACCATAGGCCACCCTTGTCCACCACCAAAACCCAGATATCCGGTTGAACTTCAACGAGGATCTTCATCCCAAAACCCAGAAACCTTCAAACATTAACTCTAATATCATCAAGCCACCGTAATCGGCCGCTAAGGCCACCGTGTAGATGCAAGGCCGCCCGGACCTTCATCTTCTCCTCCGAATAAAACCAAGAACCCTAACCCTTTTATAAAGGTGAACCCTAACCCTAATGAACCATATGAAGCTATACCCTAACCCTAATGAATGAATAACCTAACCCTAAAAATTTCCCATAAATTCAAATTAAACCCCCCAAACCTCAGAGATACAACATCAAGCCCAAACACACAGATAATACCTAAGCTAAGTGATTAGGCTTACTTAAATTGCAGTGACACTGGTCGTAATTCCTTTGCTTCTTTCTCTGATTCTCTTTCTGATCCCCTTCCATCTTCTATTTGCAGGTACTGGTTGGAGTCAATCTTGAAGGCTTACAGCTTCAGTGTGAAACCCTAAGTATTCAAATGGAATGAGCTCTAGTAAAGGTGAAGGAATTCACAGTGAGGATTGAAGCAAATGGTTTCTCCAATATTTTCCTCTTTTTCTTCTTATGTTTTAGTCTTAGGTTTATATAGTGTTTTGAATTAGATCAATTAGGAAATATTTGTTAGTGATTAGCTGTTACAAATAAGGATTTAAAGTTGATTGATTCACTTAGGTTGAAATCCGATATTTGATTTGATTTGATTGTAATTAGGAAATTAGGTTTGATTGATTTGTACGTATTTGGTCCGATTCTCATGTAAGATTCAATAATATCAATGAAATATTTTTCAATCTTCTGATTTTGTTTGATTTGATTCACTAACTTCTTATGGATTTGGGCCTTTTAGTATCTTGGGGAAGAAGAACACAGACGCGTTGCTGGGAATTAGGGTTTCTAACCCTTCATTGACATTAGTCAACATTCCCAAAAATAAAATAAATAAAATAATTAAAATAATAATAATAAAAATAATAAACATGAATAATAATGAAATAATAATAATAATGAAATAATAACGTTATTTGACTTTAGTCAACTCAAAAATAAATAAAAATAATTTTAATTTAATAAATAGATAAAACAATGGTACTTTGGCTAGAGAAATTAAATCAGCCTCAGTCCCATATTTCGACACACCCCCTTTCTATGGGCCTTCCCACAAAACTAATGAGCCATTTAGATTTAAAAATAAAATAATGAGCCCCCTGTTGTACCCCAAAATTTTCCCTCTCATTTACTCAGCACATGCCCATTGAGATCCTCAATTTGCTCAAGGTTGCCCAAGAGTTGACCAGACAAACTCTCTCCTAAGGCAATGTGTCTCAAATTAGGGTTTTCATTTTCATCAGGATGTGTGTACTCCAAAGGCCTAAAATGCTTTCCATAGTCCTAATATGCTCTCAAGGTCAGCCATGTCAAATATCATTCCTTGCACAAGAAGTTTGCTCATTCAACTGCTCAAATGCTTGAGAATCGATTGTATTCGGTCAAAAATTAACTGTACCACATAGATATTTTCTATGGTTTGGTTGGCAACTTTATTTAGATTTGTCAATAGGAAGGTTACATAATTTATAGGACGGTCCCACAAAACACTATGGATGAAAATAACTCTTCTTTGTTAGACGATGATGCTTTATCTAGAGAGGGGGTGAATAGATCACCAAGCCAAAAAATCCAGATAAAAAATCTGGTTTTTAAATTAATTTGAAGAGAGTTCACACAGAAGGTTTTCAAAAAGTGTTATCTATTATAACCAAGTTATTGGATGTCAGAAATTAAAATATAAAGCAAAGTAATAAATGAACACTATAATATGAAATTTATATACTTCAATCAAGTAACACGTTATTAATCGTTTATAGCACGTTACTATCAATACTATTTCCAATGAAAATTATCAAAAGAACAAACAAAATAATTTGTCAATTACTTGGTGTGCAATTGAATTTTTAGAATTATCATTTTAACTAGTGTTGGTATAAAAGCACTTATAATCAAAAATGATTATAAGAAAATCAACACTTAATTCAAAACAGAAACATCCACGAAAAACTTCTTACAATTTGATCAATTACTCATTGATATTTTACAAATTTATTAATGAAAATTAAAGCAAGTAAAAAGGATAAGAAAATGTACACGAGGAATTTTCTACACAATTCCCCACTTTTATCCTCGTGTGTGGGTACATCTACGCCTAATTCCAATTTGGAATTAAGATAATTCTTACTATGCAAAAGTTGATACAAGAGAAGTGTTCCAAGAGAAACCTTACAAACACCAACCTTTTTTTGTTGATCCAACCCCTTCTCTTCTTTTTATATTGAGAAAGACCAAGACACAATAGATCCTAATGGACTTGTCGACATTGCTACTCCTTTGTGTTATTTATCTCTAAAGCTTTCGCACACGATCAAGTGTACCTATTACAGCACAAGACTTCAATTCGATTTTCCATTGTTGGGCTACTTCATTTGCATTATTTATCTCCAAAGGATCCTTTGTGTTCTTTATCTCCAAAGGCTTTCACTAGAATGCAATCCTCTCTTGAATGTCTTGCACAAAAACCCCCTAATCACTCAATGATCTTGGAAGACAAACCCGTTGTTTTTCTGGATGAAGACCCCTTCAAATCTCAACCCAATATTCTCAGCTGCACAAGATTATTATGTGTGATTTGTTAGTGTGTATGCATAGGTTAGAGGTTGAAGGTGAAGAGCAACTGTAAGAAATTTTTATGGTATCATCAAGTTGAAATGATGCATGAATGATGTATTTATAGTTTTGGAAGTTTAGATGCAAAAAATGAGATTTTTAGAATTAAAAATAATTGAAAAATTGACCCAAATAAACAGTATGTGACGACCTGAAAATCCTATGTTTCGACACATACGCCAAATGTTAACTGTATATGTTGACCCGAAAAAATGAATGTGACGACCGAAGCAAGACAATAGCTTTTAGCCTTTAAAAAAACATTACATGTGTCAACCTGAAATTCGTACGTGTCGACACATAAAATGAAATTTTCTACAACTTCTTAAACACTTTAGTATGTGTCGACCTATGTGAATGCATGTGTCGACCTAATCCCTCAAGAGGATACAGGCTTTAAAACTCAATTACATGTGTCGACCTGAAATTTGTATGTGTCGACACATGTAGTTCAAATTTGCATAGATAATGACTTTTTATGGATGAGACCAATTTTCAATATGTTTAATATGATTCCTAATATTCCTAATACCTCTAAATGAACAAGATGTCAAACTAACTAGGAGATAATGTCCACTATCCAGAAATGCATAGTACTAGTCATTTTTGACATCACTCAAAACAATTTTAGAGGAAAGTTGCACTCATATACTGTCCCTTTTTAATGATGGCAAAAATGCATCGACAATACACTTCATATGTTTATTTGATGCTCCTCCTCAATGCGTGCTTTCAATATTTCTTTCAATCTTTGCGCATATACCTTCTCCCCCTTTGACAACATTAAAAAGAGAAAAAGCATATCATTAGAGATTTTAAACTTTTCAAACAACAACAGATAAATCATACAGGGGCTATTTTGCATAGTAAAAGTGTACATTTACATACTCCCATATATATGTAATGACACGAAATTGAAAATAAATAATAAATAAACTCAAAATAAATTTATCCAATAACACATAAAATAAGCATAGTTACACACATTGTTCTAAACAAACCAAATCAATAAATTGTTTAAATACATAGCCCAAGAAGCAAACGAACTAACAAAACCAAACAACAAATTATTTAAAAAATGCAATGAATGACATGCAAATGGTAGCAGCTTAATGACAGTAGCACATCAATGTCCACTTGGTCCACCTTGACTCCTTTGATAGGTATGTCCATTCCTACGCATCTCTGGATAAAACTCAGATGCCTCTTCATTATTCTAGACAACATGAGTGCATAGGTTGTTGATATTTCGTTGAAATACACCATTCGACCTATGAATCTCCTCATGAAGTTACTGGAATTGTGCGGTAGCCGTTGAAGCAAACAACTCAAAATTTGTCTCTTGAAAATTCAATCTTTCATTAACCAGCCTAAATTGGACTTTTTGAGCAGTCTGAAAATCATTACGCCACTGCAATTTTATGGCACGCCATTGTAATTCTTCTTCATAACGTTGATTCTATTGAAGCTGCATATTTTGAAGCTTGGAGATGACTTTAGAGTTATTTCTAGTATCAAATTTTTACATGTTGTCTTGTGAACCCGAAGCATAATCATAAGAACCTGAAACATATCCTCTATAGTTATCTCTTTACTCAGTCCAAGAGTTGTGTTGCCAATTATCCTCCCAAGGCTACTCATATTCATGTTGTTGAGCAGCTGTTGCATTCATCCAGATTTCATCTTCTTCATGATTTGCATCAGCCATTGGAATATCTCCATAAGGAGCACCACCAATGTCTTCAGCAAACTTAGCAACACCTTGCTCACCAACAACATCATAAAATTCAAAAAGATCATCAAAATTATAAATTTTCCTCCATGTTTGGGGAACAAGATAATAATGTGCCTCCCTCTGTGGATCCCAATTGTATATCATATTTGTCAAGGTTCTCTAAGTGAATTCCAAACTTGTACTTGGATAAGAAAACTGATGATTTGGACAACCAATGTTGAATAAATTAAGTATTTTAGCAATCATATATAGATAGCTAAAAACAGTCCCTTGTTGCGTGTTTTGATGTCGAACATGCGATCTACGGAATAATATGGCCAATTTATCTTATTCTAGTTAAGAAGAAGATAAGTTAGGTGTATCTCAGCATTGTCAACTCTTGAGAAACCACCTCCCTTGGGATGCAATATATGAATGACAAACCAATGAAATATGTGAGGCAATCTCTTAATGCACCCTGTAGTGATTGCCTCATTGTTATTGTTATCTCTTGGGTTTTTTAACTGCTCATAAGAGTGCAATCTCTAATTGAAATCAGCATGAAGTTTATGTCCATAACCCTTGGTTCATTTCCTATAGCAATTCCAAAAACATTCCTCCATATATCATTTGTAAATTTATAAGACTTACCTCCAATATTGAAAGTGAACCCAGCTTTGTTCCTCTTACTCAACCCATCATAGAACACACGAATCAAATCATCATTGTAGTTTTTAGTCAACTGTAGGAAGTAGTTGATTCCTTGATGATTGATCCTACTTACAACCTGAGGAATGTGAAGTTCTTGAATGTTACATACTTTGTAGTAGTGTTGCTTTGCCACAATCCTACCATGGAATTTTTTTTTCAAAGAAGTCAAGATCCTCCTCATTGACCAAGTCAAACACGGATTTGGAAGCCCTCGAGGAGAAACCAACTTTGTCGTTGCCTCTGCCAACCCCTCTACCTCTTGAAACCATAAGAGCCATAAAAAAATTTCTCAAACCAAACTTTCATGAAAGATGTTCAACAAAATGCTCCAACCAAAAAAATTGGAATTTGAGAGATGTTTGTTACCTATACAAGTGCAAATGATATTATGATAGAGATAAGTGCATACAAACAGCAAATATACACATAATATATTTATGAGTGATAGATGCAATGTATGAGTGTAGTAGGATAGAGACACAATATAATGGATTTTGAATGGGATTTAATTGGGAATATGATGGAAATTTATGGTGATGATGTGAATGAAATAGATTTTATGAAAAAATAGATAGTGGAGAATAGAGTTTTAATGATATTCTTGTGGGTGAAGAGGATATTTAGTTTAGGTTCATGAATCAAAGAGATAATGAATGAAGATGAAGATAAAAAGGGAAAAACTTTAACACACATCTCCTATAAGATGTTAAGACATTTGATCTGATAGAAACAACATAGAAAGGTATAAAAATATTAAAACCATTAATGAAAAGCATAAACAACACATATAAATTGTTAACCCAGTTCGGAGCAACTCTCATACTCTGTGGGCATACCAAGCCAGGGACAAATCCACTATAATAGTATCAATTCAAAGCTAAACTCCCCCGTTTACAACTTCTCACTTAATCACTACCTGTGATATATTTCTACCTAAGACTTACCTAGGTATGAGGCCGTCATTAATCATAGATAGCGATTGGACAAAAAATAGGAAGACACACCTCCATGACAACAAAACAGAAGACACACTTCCATGACAATACTCATCAAAACACTTGACAAGAACACAACTTAGAGTTTCTTAAAATCTTCCTCCAAGAACAATAATCAACTATGTGGTTATAAGCTTAAGAGTGATAACAAAACCTTACAATTCAAGGAACACAATCCAACTCACATGTTGAGTGGATCAGACAATCAACTCTCCTAGAGAGTGGTACAGACTCATCCCTAATGACTACATATTTTTAATTATCGGCAGGTACAAATCCTAGGTTATAAAGCTTCTATTTAAAACCTACTCCCAACTAGATTTAGGCTTTTAAACATAGCTCATTAGCTGTTATAATTTTGTAGAAGATTCTGCACAATAATAGGTCTTCAATCAAATCTACATAATTTATCTCCATAATTTGAAAGTGCATATTCTTCAATATTTTGACTTGATTCTTCTTGACTTGTAATTCAGCGCCACATAAGATAGCATAATATTCTTAGAATATTTTGCATCACTTAAGTCATAACAAAATTTAATTGTCCAGATAAGACAGGGCTTCTTGCTCATATCAACTGAAGACATGGCTTCTTGCTCAATCTGTTCATGTTAGCAAGTTAATACATCCTATTTAATATATTGTTGTTGTATTAGTTTTACCAAACATAATGTCAATCACATAATTCAAAGAATTAACAATTCCACCCCAGAAATGGTCTAGTTCACCTAGCATATCAGCAGGTACTTCGGTATGAGCATTGGGATCATGTTGAAATGCAAGGTATTTGGATAAATCTCTACTAGTAAGACATTAATCCTAGCCAAAGAGTATAAAGGTGGCTAAACCTCGGTCTTGTCCTTGTTCAATGTGAGGTTTGAAATGAAATGAGCTTGGGAATTCTAATGTCAGGTTTTGGTAGGTTGGGTCTTTTGCAACTGAAAACATATCCCAACTGATACGTCTAAACATGAAACGGACACTGTCAATAAGCCCTAGGTGGACTAGCTAAGGAAAGTCTAGGTATCAGGTAGGTGATATAGTTCTCTCAGCTAGGATATCCAAATGTTCTCTCTAGACAATATTTTTGAAAATGATCTTCATCTCATCTTTTGTCTGCGTCCTAAAATAATGTTAGTAGATAAATTTGGCTATGTAGAATGAAGCGGCCTTCAAAAGAAAAACATACATAAGTTAGAAGTTTATTAGACAATTTAAAATTAATCGTTTATGGGAGAAATGAAAATGAAAAACTCGTGGGTTGCCTCCCACGAAACACTTTTTTTAACATTGCTAGCTCGACGGCCCTGGAGTGTACTCATGGAGGTTCTTTCGAGAATGATTCCTCGATCGAACTTTTAATAATCTTCAACTTCCATGGCCACTTATAGAGCCATCTCTCATATCCCTCAACTTTTCTTTTCTTCCTTATGTGGGGTAGTTCTTTCTTCTGAACTTGTAGGGTAGGTTCTGGATATATCCTAAGTATCAGCTTTGGTTTTAGTTATTTCATCCACCATCTAAAAGATTAACATTCCTCTCTTAACACTAATGATTTCCCTAGTTTCATGGTCATCTAATTTTCTCTTTTTATGCAGGACCTGAGATAAAGGTGCATTAGTGTGGATATTTGATAACACTAAAACACACTGCATATTTGACTCAGATTGCACATGTTTGTGAGGGTTTTTATTGTCATTTTCTTATGTTATGTTTGTTTTTGTTTTATTTTCATGTATTTTTATTATCTAGAGCCCCTCTTGTAAAAATGAAGAAAAACGAGCATGAAATCAATGTTTTGGGGAAATTGTACTCATGGCATCCAGCATGTCACCCGCCATATGGTAGGCCATGACATAGATTGGTTTCAACTGCCTTCAACTGCCAAGTTCTCCTCAACTTCCCACCCTTGTACACATGGCGGGTGCCATATGGGGCATGGCAGGCGCCACCCTTGTTAAATGGTGTCCCACCCAAAAGGAGTTGGGGGGCACCTTGGTAATTTCATGGAATGTTGTTTTTCTATAAATAGAAGGTTCTAGTTTCATTTTCTTTTCATCCAAGCTTAGTTACAAACTTAAGCCATATATTGTCTGATTTTGTAAGTGATAATCCCTTCACACCGAAGAGTTATCACACTATTGATAGAGTCTGTAATCGAGTTTGAAGCACTTTCATAGAAGTTAATCCTTCCGCCATTTTCATTTCCAGTTGTACCTGATTTAAAGCCTCTGATTTGGAGTATGTTTATATTTATAAGTCTCACTTTACTTTATTTATTTCATTGCACTCGCTTTACTTTATTTATTTCATCGCACTCGCTTTACTTTATTTATTTCAACGCACTCGCTTTAATTTGTTTATTTCCTTGTCTTGCACTTATTTACTTTCTTTATTTACTTGTCTTTTAAAGCCTTTTTTTTACTTTAAGAATCTACTTTAACATGATCTATTTTAATATATTTGTTTACATTTCCATGTTTGACTAAATTTTAAAGGTTAGAATGTAAGGACCATAGTTAAAGTAATGTTCCATATAATGTGTATGTATAAATACTTAAGGGATGTTTTGGTTTTTAACACAAGTTTTCTGCACTTCATTTTTGTTGGGTAAGATCGAAAGTCGTTCAACCTTCAGTTAAACTTGGGTAGTCTTAGTTGTTCAAAGGAAGCGAAATCGCGTTGTTCAATTAAGTAGGAATCTTTTAACACTTTTAGAAAAATGATTTCAAAACTCTTTTCGGACGCGTTTATGGGTTTAAAGGTCTAGTCCTTTTTTGGTTGGAAGTTCCAATTCAAAATTACTTTTCAACTAAGTCAAGAAACTATATTTCTTAAAAATAGGTTTATTACTTTAACGCAATGTGCGCCTTTTTATAAGTGACAATAAGAGGGATTGATTAAAGAATAAACTCGGTTCTGAATACACGAAAGCGATAGTTCCTGTTAAATTAGTTATTTTCATGAGTAGAAAATATTACCCTAAAAGTAGTTCTATTTAGAAGCATTTGGAATACTATCAGACTGTGTGAATTACATTCAAGCCTGTTGTTTTTATCTGAATTTATATTTTCGTACTTTACTTTCATTGTGTACTCATAAACCCCTGAATTGTTTTACCTTATGTTATACCCCATAATTTTCTCTCCCATTTTATTCAGGGCATGCTCATTAAGGTCCCCAATTGCTCAATGTTGACCAAGAATTGATCAGATAAATTCTCCTCCTAAGTAATGGCCTTTCAACTAATTTTCCTTTTCACCAAGATGTGTGAGTTCCAAAGCTTCAAATGATTTCCATGACACCCTATATGCCTCAGCATAATGGCATAGTTGAAACAAAGAAAAGAAGTGTGCATGACAAAGTGTAGGTCGAAGGATGAATATGCTTAAGGGCTTTTTGGGTCGAAGCACCTTAGACAACAATATGATGCCCAACGAAGTGCTGTGATCGAAGGAAGAATGGGGAAAAATAAAGTTGATAAGGCTATTATGAAGTCTTCGATTGGAAGAGTTAGTAAGGAGCTTCGAAGGGTCTGTTTTCACTGGAATGTAAGCCATTCAAAGCATTACAAGGAAGACACCTTTCGATTAACATGTTTCCTGAATGGGAGCTTTGAAAAGAAGGATATTTGGAATTCAAAAAGTTTTCATCATTATCCAAAGAAAACATGTGGAAGGCTCATGATTCGAAGGACATGTAATCTTCAAGCATGGTGTGATCAAAGGACAGTTGGGGATGAATCAGCCAAATATAAATCACCTCAGAGCTTCTAGCATGTACCTGAACAGGTGTTAGATGTTTGAAGAGAAGTTCTAATGCTCTTAGGTTACCCTTCGATTGGTGCATACAAGTTGTATATCCGAAGAAACATGTGGAATGCTCATGATTCAAAGGATATGTAATCTTCAAGCATGGCGGGATCGAAGGACAATTTGAGAGGAATCAGCCAAATATAAGTCACCTCAGAGCTTCTGGCATGTACCTGAACAGGTGTTAGATGTTTGAACAGAAGTTCTGATACTCCTAGGTTACCCTTCGTTTGTTGCATACAAGCTATATTCACTGATCGAAGATGGACTAATGCGCGGTAAAGGTGTTTCTTGTAGACAAGAAAAGGGTGGGACCTAGAATCGAAGGACCACCTACACTACTATGTTCGAAGGAAAGGATAAAACGAAGCTTCGACAGGCCAAGAGGAAGATATGGTCGAATTGAAGGGAACAAGAATTGTTCGATTGGGCTTATTGGATAGTTTTCAGATCCAACAACTAAGGCAGATAGTGGCCTAATCGTAGAAGCCACAATGATGAGGCCTTGAGCCATTCGAATTGGAACTCAGAGCCAATTGAAGAATAAGGTTTGAGAGAATTTAAAATAGTCAAGATGTGAAACCTGTCCAGGTTCACTCAAAACCCAAAATGGCAAAAAATCATCAAAAATGGCAACTTTTTAAAGACTTTCGATTATGCCTTCAAAGCCATGGTTAATGGTTGATTCTTGCCATTTTCATTCACCACTGCGCCCCTATAAATACAGAGCTAAAGCACAAACAAAAGAGGAAACGCATTGCCTATACACACAAGAAATTGCCTCAAAGAGCCACACGCATACACTGCCCCAGAAAACCATCTCAAAGCTCTCAAAAATATCATAAGTTATCAAAATACAAAAACCAGCTTTGCAAGCTCCCTCAGGCCAAACGAATACCAGATTCATTCTCTTGAGACTTATAGGAAGCCATCCCACACTCAAAACAACAGATCGAAGCACCTCTGTTTGGTAAAAAAATTCTAATTTTCAAACTCATTCGATCTCCGATTTAAACTCATCTCAATTGCATACTCATGTTATTATTGTTGTTTGTGAATGATTTAACGTAATACATGTAAGTTGCAGTGTCCAAATGACAGAATACCATTGTTAGGGCCTTCGAAGCTGATTGCTTTTGAAACTCATGATATAGGTTATTTCAAGCCAAAATAACCCAGATTCGAACTCGGGGAGTTCGAACTAGGGGGTTCGAATCAAAGGGGAGAGACCTGGGTTCGATACCCAGGTCGTGCGTTTTCATTTCTCTAACAATTTTCTTACAGATCAAATGCTTGCAGGTTCCACGCGTACACCATGCACCCCATCTAATCCAGATCTGAAGGCTTCAGACGTATGCCTCACTATGAATCTTCGAAGGGCTCCTTCATTGGATCGAAAGGAAACCTAGGCCTCTTTTTGATCCAGGCCTGCGCTCCACCCCTTGTTTACTTTTGCTGCCTGGACCATTTACACGTGTTTACTTTGTTTTTGTTTATTTCTTTTAGTTTATTTCTTTTAGTTTATTTTTTTTAATCAATATAAAAATCAGAAGAAAAAAATATAAGTAACTTAGAATTAGTTTTTGCTTTTAATGATTTAATTTAGTTAATTATTTTAAATTATTTTCCTCAATTTTGAAATCAGTAGACTTAGGATTTATTTGAATTCAATCCTTTTCATAAATTAAAAAAATGCAAAAAAATATTAGGTTTGTTTTAGAGTAAATTTTAATCAATAATTTTAGTTAATTAGATTTGACTTAATTGAACATTTAGCATTTTCCAAACAAAATAAAACACAAAAAAAGATTTCATTTCTTAAGATTTAGACGTCCTTTCAATTTGCGCACGTTTATTATTTTAGCATTGTTATTTTTATCATTAATGTGTCTGCTTATGGGGTGTAATAATTTTAAACTAGGACTTTACCTTTTTCTGCTTTATTTCCCAGTTTGGATATGTAATTAATCCCCCTCCCCAAATCCATGTAATAGCGTAGGATTTAAATTCCACACTTTATATTTCCTGTACATATATTAACTGGTTAGATGTATGGTAATAGGATTGCATGACAAGAGCTTAATAATTAAAATGTTAGCAAACCTAAATGCAAAGACAAAAATAACTGAATACAACACAACTACACATGCGCACCTCTAGGGTACCCCACTTTGGATGCCTTTGGAAAAACAATCCCAACTCTCAAAACATGAGAGATTTTAGTGACTACCCTCCGATTTAAAGATCATATGTCCCTCAATGACTCTCTTGACATTGCCTCGGTAAAAATGATCTTAAAACCCTAGGGTAGTTACTAAGGTTTCTTACCCAGTTGCCTTTGTGACTATAAACGTCCCTTTGAATGTCCCTCAAACATCCAACGACTAAGGCTACCTACTCACTAATAGTAGGATAGCATTGTCTAAAAGAAAAAAGGAAAAGAACAACCCTTTAGAGTAAAGTAGATAATTGTTAGGTGCTTGCTCAAACAAACTTTTTACACTTACACAAAACAACTTTCAAAACCCTTTTCAAAACGCTTTATCAACACTCTTGAGGATTGATACAAGAGTTATCATAAAGCAAATCACTTTACTATTGGAATTTCAAAAACACACAAAGCACAAAGCATTTCAAATGAGCTAAGCATCTAAGAGCCCGTAGAAAACTATGGATAGAAAGGGTGCTAATACCTTCCCTTTCCATAATCTACCCCTTACTCAGAAAACTGTCGAAAGGTATTTTTATGTTCTTTTCACCCTTTCCTTTGTTGGATAAAAGAAAAGTCGGTGGCGAATCTTGCTTACCACAACATTTGCGAATACAAATTTAAAACCAATATAATAGTCTGTTCTCCCACTGTATTACAAAATTGGCGACTCTGCTAGGGAATTTTAAAATGTGGGGTTACCTTAGAGATAGATCATTTTAAAATTGCTTTCCTTGTATGCTTTGCTTGCTTTACCTTAAGGGTTTGTTTGGGTTTACTTGTAAAGATCCTACAGCCGGATCTGGGGCACCTTTTAGGTAAGTAGCAATAGATCGTGGGGATTGTGTGGGGTATACCAACATGGTTGAAACGATAGCTACATTGGTGTGACACATTTGTTGGTACCAGTAGTCCTTGAGTAGTCAAGGTGAATACGGGGTCGCTGTGTGGTGTCACGAAGCACCAACTGACCTTAGAACCTTTAATTGAACAAACTTGGTCATTAGGAAGTAGTGAGATAGCCAGCTTTGGTGCAGTCCAAAGTTTGTTGATACTCGATACTACGCTCATTGAGATCATACTTTCGGGATATTTAGGTCGCCAATAAAGAGGCTTGCACTGAAACAATGCCCAGTGAAGAAAAATCAGTGATGTTGAGATTCCCTAGAACCCGGTTACTTTCTGGGACATGTTGAACCAACTATACTTCAAGAGGGTACTTACCTATGGAACTCATGCAAGCATAAAACCCAAAGATCTGTTTGTGTGCTTGTATATATTTTTACCCATAACATCATGACATCATAACATGGCATATCACACTAACAATTTCAAGGATTTTTAGGACTTATCTTTGTGTTTATTTTGTAGGATATGGCTCCCACTCGCGGAAATCCTATCCAAGTCAACCTCGTAAGAGTGCCTCCTCAACTCAAAGAGTTGGCATCAAGGGTTCCTGAGAATTATCAATTCACCAAAATACATGGTCGACTCCTCAATTTGGTCACCTCAAGCCCTGATGAAGACATGGTGAAAGGTCTTTCAGTTCTTTGACCCTTTACACCATTGCTTATCATTTCCCGATTACCAGTTGGTGCCTACCATGGAAGAGTTTTCTCAGTTATTAGGAGTTCCTATTCTCAATCAATTACCCTTCAATGGTATGGAAAGAGACCCAAAACCTGAGGAGATTGCTCAAGCTCTGTATTTACAATGGCCTGACGTTGTGGAAAATTAGGAAACGAGAAGCGGTGTCAAAGGGTTTCTAGCCAAGTTTTTGTTTGAGAAAGCTCACTATTTTTAGGATAATTTGGATTTACAAGCCTTTGAAGAGGTGCTAGCTCTTCTCATCTATGGGATGGTATTGTTCCCTAATTCGGACCAACTCATATATGTGAATACGATCAAAGTTTTTATGTCTCGTAACCCGGTGCCTACTTTACTTGGAGACATTTTGCACTCTTTTCACACTCGCACTGTAAAGAGAAGAGGGACCCTTATGTGTTGCACTCCTCTGTTGGCTAGGTGGTTTATTTTGCACCTACCTCAATCTGTTTTGAAAAATGAGCAAAGCATGAGGTGGTCTAATAGGTTGATGTCCCTCATGCATTTGGATATGCACTGGTTCCCTCGATCTTTGGAAGATGTTACCATCATTGATCGTCATGGGGAATTCCCTAATGTCCCTCTTGATCCGCTGTCGCGCACGGATCAAAAATGAGTTATTTTAAAACGTAGTACAGTGACAGTGTGACTCGAATCGTCTCACAAGGATTCTTGTTTGTATCAATACAACGTAACTGAATTGGGGGTTTGGCTTTAGGATCGAGTTGTAAAAAAAGAAGAAAAAAAATAAGTGCTTAAAATAAGTGATTATGGAAATAAGTTAATCTGCTATTTCGGTTCCTATCTATCATCGATTACTATAATTTCACTGTCCTAAGCAGAATATATTCATATTCGATCGCAAATCAATCAAAAAGCGCGAAAGAATTTATAAGAATTATATTTCCTTTTCACCGAATTAAGCAAATGGTTAAGCAATAGCGAAATAATAAATTAAGCAAACGATATAACGCAATCAAGTTTGGGAAACACAAATCAACCGAACTAACAAAACTACTCTATGATAATTTGGATTAAGCAAACTAATAACACAAAATAGGATTGATATGAATACAAATTGAATTGCAAAATTATATTAACCTCAAGTTTCGGAACAAAAACTACATCATATCAACTCTGATGAATTAGTTCTCCATGGAATTTCGTACAGAGCAAAAGTATTTTCATTCCAATCATCTGGATAGTGTCGATGAACCGTCCAGATGTACTATGTGTAAACAAAATTAAATAGTTTGGGTCATAACCCAATTGGGTCAAATACATAACCCAGGCCAAAAACTAACGATCCAAAAATCAAACTAATGCTGAAACTTCAACGCAACTTTCAGGTCTTCTACAAACGGAATCAACTTCTGACTTCTTCATAAAAGTCATATCTCTTTCTCTTAGCTTTCCAACAAGTACTAGAACGCCTCAATTCTACTCTCATAGCTCCAGTTATGAATGTATTCGTGAAAGCTGCTAAAGCTGAAAATTAAATACGAAAATCAAATAAGTGCAAAAATAAAATAAATTAGAAAAACATATTAAAACATAAAAATAAACAAAATAAACAATGGAAATACCTGAGTAAAAACATAGAGGATTATGCATCAAAATGAACTGATCAAATTCCCCCACACTTGAACTTTTGCACTCCGAGCAAAATAAAATCAAAAGAAACACAACTACATCATCAGTTACTCATTCTAGGCTACAAACTCTTCTTCGACTAAGATTGCATCAATAGGTACTAATCTTGCACACTAAGGATATCGTAGGAACACTAATCTTGTCTTCTAAATATACAAACCAATTCAAATCATATTATTATGCCAAAGCCTAACTTACTCATCCTTCTTTTTGCTCTTTTTAATTCAGGCGATTTCACATTAAGTCTGTTATATCCACACACTCATAGCAAGGCGACCAGTTAGTGACTCTGATCCTTTTTGCACGGGGTTCTCGTCTTACGTGGCATAACCCTTTTCTTACTCAGTTGTATTTGCAGGTGATCAGACTGTAGTCAGCGCTACCAAGTTCAGCACCAAAAACTACTGAACCAACTAACAACGAGTCTTATTATCAACTTTTTTGTAGGGTCTACGATGGTTGAGTTAAGTTACCGGGTGAGGGTCACCAAACTTAGAAGGTGTATTCCTTTTTGTTTCTTTTTTTTTCAAAAACTTGGATCACTCACTTATTTTCATCGATTTCCCTGCATAGAATGCGTGTGAGATGATGCTGACTACTAAAATAAACTACTCGAGAGCTATTAAAAGATGAGAATTTAAGACTACGTTATAATAAAAATTCAAATTAACTTCCATATGCATGAGACTTACAGTGTTAAGACGATAACGATCATGTAAACTTTTTCCCAAGTCTCCACAACTAACCTCAGATTAATCCATAACCCAAAACTTTCAAAAAGATGGATATATTTTTTATAACTGAAAACAAAACAAGAAAACAAAACAAGAAAACAGAGAACAAAAGCAAATAAAACAAAGGATTCCCTCCCCCCAAACTTAAAACAAGCATTTTCCTCAATGAAAGGACATAAATATTAAAGTAGAGAGAAGGAAAGGAAAGCTCCCTGATCAAGTTGCAGAGTAGTTAGGTGCTTCCAAAGAAAGATCTTTTATGGTTGCATCTTTAGCTACTGAACTTTCATGGGATAGCTTAAGGCGCTGCCCATTGACCTTGAAAACTTGGCCAGTACCTTCACTTTTAATTTCTACTGCACCATGAAGGAAAACATTAGTAACAACAAAAGGGCCAATCCATTTGGATCGAAGTTTCCCAGCCATAAGCTTAAGGTGGGAGTTAAACAGTAAAACTTGTTGGCCCACAGAAAATTCCTTCCTAGAAATCATTTTATCATGGAAGTGTTTTGTTTTCTTTTTATAAATCCTAGAGCTTTCATAAGCCTCTAGCCTCAGTTCTTCAAGTTGTTGTAATTGGAGTTTTCTTTTAATACCTGCTTGTTGCATCTCCAAATTATAACTTTTCACCGCCCAGTAAGCATGGTGTTCTATCTCTAGGGCAAGATGACATGCCTTAACAAAAATAATTCGATAATGAGACATCCCAATGGGTGTCTTGAAAGTTGTTCTTTGAGCCCACAGTGTGTCTTCTAGAAGACGGCTCCAGTCCTTCCTGTTTGGTTGCACCATTTTCTCTAAAACCTATTTGATCTCTCTATTTGAGATCTCAGTTTTCCCATTACTTTGTGGGTGATATGCAGTAAAGACTCTATGCATAACTCCATACTTCCGGAGCAAAGTTTCCAAGGTGCAGTTGCATAAATGAGTGCCTTGGTCACTTATGATAGCTCGCGGTATTCCAAACCTGTAAAAGATATTAGACCTGAAAAATATGCAACAACTCTGGAATCATTAGTCCTAGTGGGGATAGCTTCCACCCACTTTGAAACATAATCAACAGCAAGTAAAATGTAAAGGGAACCAAATGATACATGAAAGGGACCCATGAAGTCGATTCCCTGTACATCAAATACCTCACAGAAAAGAATAGGCTACTAAGGCATTTCACTCTTGCGAGTGATGTTTCTACCTGCTATCTGGCACTCTTTATAAGTGCGGTAAGTCTCAAAAGCATCCTTAAAAATAGTGGGCCAATAGAATCCTGAGTCTAGGACCTTTCTTACAGTCCTTTGCGGACCAAAGTGTCCCCCGACTTGAGATGAATGAATAAAATTCAAAATAGATTCAATCTCATAGTCATGGACACATCTCCTAATTACCTGATCATTACCAAACTTCCAAAGATATGTATCATCCAAAACATAATACTTGGCATCACTCTTGAGTTTGTGAATCTGTGACCTGGATGCACCTGCAGGAAAAACACCAGCAACAATATAATTAACAATGTCAGCAAACCAAGGAGTTACCCCGTACAAAAGTAAAAGCTGCTCATCAAGAAAGTAATCTTGAATAAGGAAAGGATCTTCATCTCTTTCTATCATGCTCAAGTGATCAGCCACTAAGTTCTCAACTCCACTTTTGTCTTTAATCTCTACATTAAACTCTTGGAGCAACAACATCCACTGAATCAATCTCGGTTTTGCATCCGGCTTCTTCAACAAGTACTTTAAAGTTGTATGGTCAGTAAAAACAACAACCTTGGAACCTAGCAAATAAGATCTGAATTTATCAAGAGCAAAAACAATAGCTAGAAGTTCTTTTTCAGTGGTAGTGTAATTTGACTGTGTAGAATCTAAAGTCATAGAAGCATAGTAAATAACACGGGCAGCCCTATCAACTCTTTGTTCAAGGAAAACCCCAACAACATAATTAGAAGCATCACACATAAGCTCAAAAGGGAGGGTCCAGTCAGGGGGATAGATTATGGGAGCGGAGGTCAATTCTTTCTTCAATAAGTCAAACGCTTGTTTGGATTTGTCATCAAAGTTGAAAGTAACGTCATTCTTCAATAGGTTTGACAGCGGAAGAGCTATCTTGCTGAAATCCTTAATGAAACGCCTGTAAAAACCTGCATGACCAAGAAAAGAATGAATATCGCGAACGCAAGAAGGGTAAGGAAGTGTAGAAATCACATCAATTTTAGCAGGGTCAACATAAATTCCTTTTTCAGAAATTATGTGACCAAGAACAATTCTTTGCTCAACCATAAAATGACATTTTTCATAATTTAAAACAAGGTTAGTCTCTATGCATCTTTCTAAAACCATATTCAAACTACTCAGGCATGCATCAAAAGAAGAACCATAAACAGTGAAATCATCCTTAAAAACTTCCATGCAATTTTCAATGAAATCAGCAAAAATGCTAATCATGCATCGCTGGAAAGTGCTAGGAGCGTGGCAAAGACCAAAAGGCATCCTCCTGTAATCAAAAGTATCGAAGGAACAAGTAAAAGTGATCTTCTCTTGATCTTCTGGTGCAATATGAATCTGAAAGTAACCTGAAAATCCATCAAGAAAACAATAATGTGATTTACCAGCTAGCCATTCAAGCATTTGGTCAATGAACGGTAAAGGAAAGTGTTCCTTTCTAGTCGCTTGGTTCAATCTTCTGTAATCAATACAAACTCTACAACTGTTCTGAACTCTAGTGGGAACAAGTTCATTCTTTTCATTTTTCACCATTGTGAGTCCAAATTTCTTAGGTACAACCTGCACTGGACTTACCCATTTACTATCAAAGATAGGATAAATGATACCTGCTTGAAAGATTTTAGTTACCTCTTTCTTCACAACATCAAGAATCAAAGGATTAATCCTCCTTTGGGGCTGCCTTACTGTTTTCGCTCCATCCTCAAGTAAAATCATGTGCATGCACATCGATGAACTAATACCAAGAAGGTCAGCTAATGTCCATCCGATTTCCTTCTTGTGCTTCTTCAAGACCTGCAAAAGTTTATTTTCTTGATCAAAATCAAGGTTAGAAGAAATAATAACAGGGATTTTTTCATTACTCTCCAAATAAGCATATTTCAAGCTTTCAGGGAGTTGTTTCAGCTCTAAGGACAGGGGCTGCTCTATGGATGGAGTGTTTGGGGAAGCAAGGATGTCAAGGGAATCAGCTACAAAAACAGCTTCATCAGTAACAACTTCACATGTAGGAAACATATCATCCTGCAAGGAAGCATTAATCTCAGCACATACAACACACACGTTAATGTCAGTACAATCAGAACACAAGTAAACATCATCAAATCCAGATAAATACGAAAAATCAATGGAAAATAATTTAGAACAAGTGTCATCAATCAATCCAAAGATCAACTCAATGTGAAAAACGTAATGCTCCTCCAATGGATGTTTCATGGCTTCAAAAATGTTTAATTTTGCGACAATGTCACCAAATTCCATGGACATGGTTCCATCATCAACAAGGACATCTTCCACTACACCGGCGGGGCGAGCGTTGCTCCTGTTCACCAATTGAACAATTAAACTTGTATGTTTCATAGGACCAAGACAAAGGTTATTATAAACAAAAGTAGGAATAACATTAATGCCCGCTCCCAAATCAAGCATGCAATTCTCAAATTTATTGTTCCTGGTGGTGCAAGGAATAGCAAATGTCCCTGGATCCTTCTGCTTTTGTGGCAGAACCTGAGTAGTGAGGGCTGAAACATTTTGCTCGTCTACAACCTTTTCTGGTGAAGGTTTAGGATGAATAAAAGCAGAAATATTTCTTCCCAAGTTGAATTTTTCACTTCCCTTAATCCTCCTCTTGTTGGTACACAAATCTTTCAGAAACTTCGCATACTTTGGAACCTGCTTAATTACATCAAGAAGTAGAATGTTTACCGCAACTTTTCTGAAAACATTAGATATCTCTCTTTCCTTGTATCCCTCCTCAATTATTTTATTTTTGATAACTCTATGTGGGAAGGGGACTGGTAGAACATACTCCTTTTATTTAAGTTTTTTCAGTTTCCACCACAACAGAAGAAGGTGAGGAAAGTTCAGGTGAAACAGATTCAGAAGGAGAAGGTTCAGATGTTACCTCAATAATTTTTTTATTTTTTTCAGGGGTTGGTTCTGTAACTTTTCCGGATCTAAAGGAGATTGCACTCACATTAGCATTAGGACCTTTCGGATTGATAATTGTCTGGGATGGAAGTTGGTTCGACCCTTGGGCTTGTATAGTATTTATTTGAGTAGCAAGTTGTCCCATCTGTGTGTGCAAGGTCTGAATGCTAGAATCGATCCTTTGTTGGAGTTGAAGGTTATTGATAACCATTTGTTTGACAAGATCCTCTAAGGATGGTCCCAAAGGTGCAGGGGCAGCCACTTGGGGTGGGTTCTGTTGTTGGCTGGTTTGTGGGTTTCCATATCGAAGGTTGGGATTGTTCCTCCAATTGGAATGGTATTTGTTGGTGGACAAGTCATGAGTGTTATTGTACCTGTTTTGATTGTAAAGGTTGGCTGCATAAGCTTAAGGCAGCTCAGTAATAGACTCGTCTCTCAGAATAGGACAAGTATCGGTCGAGTGCTCATGAGAAGTACAAATACAACACACATTTGTTTTTTGAGGTTTTGCTACTTCCAGATGTTTGACTAAGGCGGTGAGCTCGTCAATTCTGGTCTCTAAAGCTTTGTTGGAAGAAATGTGAATTTGATCCACGCCTTTGCTTTGAACATAATTGTCTCTAGTGGTAAACTGTTGAGAATTAAGAGACATATTTTCAATAAGGGCTTTGGCAGTAGCTGGAGTTTTATTGATAAGTGCTCCACCACTAGCAGCATCAAGAATGTTCCTATCCATCGGTAACAAACCTTCATAAAAGTATTGGATAAGTAGTTGCTCGGTAATCTGGTGTTAAGGGCAGCTAGATACCAAGTATTTAAATCTCTCCCAATACTTGGTCAACGACTCATTGCCTTGTCTAATACTACAAATATCCTTTCTTATTGAGGCAGCTCTAGAGGCAGGAAAATATCTCTCTAAGAAAACTTTTTCCCGAGCATTCCAGCTTGCGATTGAATTTGGCTCAAGATAGTATATCCAATCCTTTGCTGCACCCTGCAATGAAAAAGGAAAAGCTTTAAGTTTGATGTGATCTTCAGTGGTCCCTTCAGGCTTCAATGGTGTAGAACACACGACCTGAAATTCTTTCAAACGTTTGTGTGGATCCTCACCTGCAAGGCCACTAAACTTGGGCAACAAGTGTATTAAACCCGATTTTAATTCAAAAGGAACAGCAACATCATCATATTTAGAACCTGAAGCAAACAAGTTATGCAAATAGTCAGACTCAGAATCTGACTCAATTGTGGGTGGTGAACTAGTGGTAGCCTAGACTTTTCTACGTCGTGTGTGCAAGGTTCTCTCTACTTCAGAATCAAAAGCAACAAGTTCAGAATAACAAGACCTAGTAGCCAGGACTAATACACAGCAATGCAGCAACAATGTTCAAAATGCAAATAGTGTCCCTAATAATAAAAAACAAACACAATGAAGGAAATCGATTAAATAAAATTTAGAAAAATAAAATAAAACCAGATTTAATCAAATTAGGTAACATAACAATTTTGAGAATTTTTTCAATTTTTTTCGACTCTATGAAAACAGTAAAAAATTCGTTAAAAATAGGAATAAGATGAATTTGGGAATTTGAAAGCAAATTCCCATAACTACATTGTAGTAAGAGACAAATGACCAGAGAAATTTTTTGCAAAGGATGCCCGAAACAGATTTCGATTAGGCCGCAATTTCCCAAAAACCGATTTTTTTCTCCCTTTTTTGACTCTAAAATGCGAATTGGACGAAACCGTGAGGAAACTAAGGCCTAGACTCGAGGACACTAACCCTATGACTCTAAAAACGATTAATAAAAACAAGAATCCCCGGCAACGGCGCCAATTTGATCTGCTGTCACGCACAAATAAAAAATGAGTTATTTTAAAATGTAGTACAGCAATAGTGTGACTCGAATTGTCTCACAAGGATTCTTGTTTGTATCAATACAATGTAACCAAATTGGGGTTTTGGATTTAGGATCGAGTTGTAAAAAAAAGAAAATAAGTGCTTAAATAAGTGATTATAGCAATAAGTTAATCTGTTGTTTCGATTCCTATCTATCATTGATTACTATAATTTCACTATCCTAAGCAAAATTTATTCATATTGATCACAAATCAATCAACAAGCGTGGATGAATTTATAAGAATTATATTTCCTTTTCACCGAATTAAACAAACGGTTAAGCAATAGCGAAATAACGAATTAAGCAAGCGATATAACGCAATCAAGTTTGGGAAACACAAATTAACCGAACTAACAAAACTACTCTATGATTATTCGTATTAAGAAAATGAATAACACAAAATAGGATTGATATGAATAGAAATTGAATTGAAAAATTATATTAACCTCATGTTTCGGAACCAAAATTACAGCAGATCAACTCCGATGAATTAGTTCTCCGTGGAATTTTGTACAGAGATAAAGTTTTTTCGTTCCAATTCTCTCAATGGTGTCGATGAACTGTCCCTATGTACTAGGTGTAAACGAAATTAAATAGTTTGGGTCATAACCCAATTGGGTCAAATACATAACCCAGGCCAAAAACTAACAGCCCTAAAATAAAACTAATGCTGCAACTTTAATGCAACTTTCAAGTCAGCTACAGACTGAATCAGCTTCTGACTTCTTCATAAAAGTCATAACACTTCCTCTTAGCTTTCCAACAAGTAATAGAACGCCTTGATCTGACTCTCATAGCTCCAGTTATGAATTTATTCGTGAAAGTTGCTAAAGATGAAAATTAAATACAAAAATCAAATAAGTGCAAAAATAAAATAAATTAGATAAACATATTAAAACATAAAAATAAACAAAATAAACCATGGAAATGCCTAAGTACAAACATAAAAGATTGTTCATCAAAATACACTGATCACCTCTACTAGGCATTAGGGGAGAAGTTACTTATAACCCTTGTTTGGCGTTGTGACAGTTTGGATATGCTAGGAGGATGGTCCTCATGATGCACTGGTCCAAGGAATTACATTCGACTATGAGAACGATGTCCAAGGGTACCGTTAGAGGTTCATTCGAGCTTGGGGCATGGTGAAAAAAGTGGATAGCAAGACATTGGGGCATAAGAACTCCATTCCTTTGGAGCCTTATCTTAAGTGGGTGCAAGCACGCGCTCAAAATATCATGATGCCTTACCCCGCCATCCTACCTATTATCATGGAACCTATTGCTGAGAGAGATGTACCTCATACCGTTCTCCATCCTGACATGCCGACTACTCTCGAGGAGTTGCAAAGATCTTGGATTCAACTCAAAGAGGAACGAGACATCTTCGAAACCCAATTCTACGCAAGCGAGAAGAAGGTTTTGTAGCTTACAAGACAACTGCATAAAGAACAGAGTTTGAATGCTTACATTGCACTAAAGAGGATGCGTTCATGGGAAGCCTGAGTCCTGTTTGATTTAGATGTTTTGTTTTATCTTTGTTTCTTCCATTGTAAGCCCAAGAGGCATCGTTGTAACCATTTAAACTTATGAATGCAATTAATGTTTGTTCTCTCTTTGTCTAAGCAAATTTAAATCTTAAAAGTCCTTGAAAACATTGCATAAGTATATCATGTATATCATTACATAAGCAGGTATTTCAAGATAGGTTTCTTATCTTTTCGCTGTTTATTTCATCAAAACGAAATGGATTTTGAACAAACAGTTAAAGATCTTCAAGCTCAAAATGCTCAATTCCAACAAATGTTCCTAGCTCTAGCTAAGGGACAAGAAGATCTGAAAGCTCTCATCATCAAAGAGAAGATAAAGAAGGAAAAGAAACCAGTTGGTGTCTTGAATATGGGAAGAAGGTTTAGAGGACCATCTAAGCGAGATCTAGATTTCGCAACCCCGTCAAATGAGGGGGAAAATCAAGAAGAGAATCCAACAGAAGAAAACGACAACCCAGGGACTAATGAGGAAGAGGCTGGCTACTCTGAGGAACAATATCCTCCTGCTGGTGATAAATACAAGTAGCTGGAGGATCGTCTTAATGCTATGGAAATTCAGAGGGTACCTGGTTTGAATTTTCAAGAGTTAGGGCTGGTCTCCAGAGTGGTCATTCCCCAGAAGTTCAAAGTTCCCACATTTGCTAAGTATGACGGTGTCTTCTGTCCTAAGTTGCACTTAAGGTCATACGTCAGGAAGATCCAACCTCATACCGCTGACAGGAATCTGTGGGTACATTTCTTCCAAGAAAGTATATCAAGGACTCAATTTGAATGGTTCTATCAGCTGGAGGGAACCAACATCCGCAACTGGGAAGATCTGGCTGCTACTTTCTACAGGTTGTACCAATACAATGATGACCTCGCTCCAACCCGTACACAACTTTAAAATATGTATGTGAGTTCCAGCGAGGGTTTCAAAGATTACGCCCAGAAGTGGAGGGATCTTGCGGGAAGAGTCCAGTCTCCTCTGTCGGATAGAGAGTTGGTAGACATGTTCTTGGGCACTTTGTCTGGCCTATTTTTCAACCATTTAGTTGAAAGCTCTTTAGCCGGGTTTACTGAGCTGATATTGACTGGGGAACAAGTAGAAGCAGGTATCAAGAGTGGTAAGATTCAGAGGGATGCATCCTCAAGTACAATGAAGAAACCCTTCACTAGAAAGAAAGAGGTCAGTGATGCTTATGGCCAGAGGAACCAAAGCAAAATTGAACACCATGCAACGGTATGAGCTATTATGATCTCCAATCCTGCATCAAATCAACAACAAAACAATAAGCGCAGACAGGATACACCCAAAAGTCTGTGTGAAGATATATCAATAATTACCATCTCCAAAAATCCTCACAGGATCTCCTCCAAAAGACCCGTCAGGATTACATCCGCTCCTAAAGTTGTTCCTTTGATTATCACTTTTCCTGGGCCAATACCACATTCCTCCAATAATGTTGTTCCTTGGAATTATAGGGCTGACGTTTACTACCATGGCGTCAAGCAAGACCTATTGGCTATTAAAAATGAAGTTCCTGAAGATACTGATCCTGACATCGACAACATTGTTAGGACCAGAAAAATTACCAGGAGCGGAAGGATTTTTTTCTCTTGAAATATCTCTAAAGACTGTTGCTACTCCTCTGGTTATTCCTATGGCCACTCCTGTTGCTATACTTATTGATACTCCTACTGTCATCCTTGTTGTTATCCCTTCTACTGAGTCAGCGGAGCCTCGGGCAAGGAGGTACTGGTTGAGCCAACCTAGACGGAGGCACATAAAGAAGTCGTTTCCGAAGCTTCTAAAAAAGAAATGGAAGAGATTATGAAGATTATCCGAAAGAATTACAATGTTGTGGAGAAATTGGGGCAAACCACTTTAAAAATTTCAATGTTGGCCTTACTGTTATGCTCTGAAGCCCATGTTAAGGCTTTGGTAAAGTTCATGAAGTCTGCTCATGTGCCTCAAGAGACTTCCTCTGACCAATTCGAGAATTGTGTTGCTAGTTTGACAGCTGACAATGGACTTGGTTTCTCTGATTCCAATTTAACACTCAAAGGGAGACAACATAATGATACCCTCTATGTCTCTATTGAGTGTAGGGGCACTACCCTAGCTCATGTTCTGGTGGATACAGGTTCATCATTGAATGTCTTACCTAAGAATGCTTTGGACATATTGGATTGTGAAGGACTCACACTAAAGCCCAGTAATATTGTGGCGAGGGCCTTCGATGGTTCCAAGAGAATGGTGCACGGGGAGGTGGACATCCCTATTAAAGTTGGTACTCAGACTTTTGACTCCACTTTCTATGTGATGTACATTCACCCGTCTTACTCCTGTTTATTGGATCGCCCTTGGATCTATGGGGTTGGTGCTTTTACTTCTACTCTGCATCAAATGCTAGAAAATCCTGTTAGAGGACAGATTGTTACAGTCCATGGTGAGGAAGAATATATGGTGAGCCACCTGAACTCTTTCAGGTATGTTGAGATGGACGACGAGTTCATTAAGACCCCTTGCGAGAACTTTGAGGAGGTTCCTCAGACAGTTGTTGTGACCAAGACTTTTACTAGTGTCCCGAAGATTACCAGACCTCCATTGAAGATGGCTTCTCTGAAGGATTCCAAAGTAGTAGTCAAAGAAGGTGGGTGTATCATTTGGGGCCAACTTCCTGACATCCCCTCCAAATCTGACAAGTTTGGTTTGGGTTTCACTTCAGGAGCCCAACGAGTCGTTTGTCATGCTTGCATTGGAGGACCACCACTATGCATCAGAAACCATGGAATCAATTCTCTGGAAGACAGTAATAGCGACTGCGACATGGAAAAGTGGATCTTCCCAACTATCAACGGTGGACTCAACAATTGGGAGGCCAAGGATTTTATTCCTATTACTTTTCTTCCAGAGTAATTATCTTTTTGTTTTTTGGGGATATGTAATATTTGAACACTTGAAACTCTAAAGCCTTGTGTCTTACCTGAGGCACAATGCTCTATTTTGTGAGGGTTATTACTTCATCTTCATATGTCATTAATAAATCATTGGACATTTTGCATACAAATTTTACGCTCTCTGTCTTTCTTTTCTGCTTTTATTTTATCAAAAATAGCTATGCTCTCATACACACACCCATATATCAAACTGCAGATCCACATCCATTCTGGATCCCATTGGTAACGGTTCTGCTATTTCCAATTATGACTTTGAAAATGCGATCTACCAAGTCGTGGACGAAGGTGAGGAAGATTGTGAAGTACCAGGAGAACTTGCCAGGCTATTACAATAGGAGGAAAGGGCAATACAGCCTCATGAAGAGCCGGTTGAGACAATAAACTTGAGTACTGGGGAAGATAAGAAAGAAGTCAAGATAGGTGCCAATCTGGAGCATTGTGTCCAAAGGTGTTTGTGTAATGTGTTTTTGAAAGTGATTTTGAAAAGGGTGTCTTTGTAATGGTTCTTGTCTCTATAAGAATGCATACAAAGTGTTGTCTTTTGAAAATGTTTAAAATGAGAGTGTTGGTGTATGAAATGTTTTTGTTGTGAGCAAATGAGCAACTAGGAGCAATCTACCTACTCAAAAGGTCTTAGATGTTCTTTTCTTCCTCCTTTAGATGTTGCTATCTTACCATTTATTTGGTAAGAAGCCCCATCATTGGATGTGAAGGGACGAGCGCGGGACATTTATATAGTCATAGAAGGCAACCTATGGAACATTTTAGAAATGTCGTTTAGGGACTAGATCGTTTACCGAAGGCAACATCGAGGGTCATCGAGGGACTACGATCATTTATTGAGAGTCTTTGCTAAAATGCCCATGTTCGGGGGACATGACTATTTTCCGAGGCAACAAGTGAGATTTCCCTAAGGGTGCATGTGTGAATAGTGTGTTTGATTGCATGCATTTGTCTTTGATTTTGAGGTTGTCTACTTGTTGGTTTTATCTTGCCATACATCCTATTTACTAGCATTTGTATAAAGCAATAAAAATGCAGAAAAGAAAAATCCTACACTATTACAACCATATTGAAATGCATTAAAATAAAAAGGAAAAAATAAGGTAAAAAAAAGAAAAAAGAGCTCCTTCGATTGGGGGGAGGAGTGCCCTTCGATTCTGCTTCTATTGGCCTCTTTTGATTGGGAGTTGGCACCAACAAGGCATGGCCTTCGATTGGGCATTGGCTCTAGTCAGGTCATGGCCTTCGATTGGGCTTGGAAGTCAGTAGGGTGTGCCTTCTGGTTCTACCTTGTTGCCTTGTTGCCTTGTTACCTTCTTCGATTGGGATGGCATCAGCAAGTCATGGCCTTCGATTTTGTCTTCTCTGCCTCGTTTCCTTCTTCTATTGGGGTTGGCATCAGCATGAACATGCATTCTGGATGGGCCTGGAAGTTAGCATGGGAGCCCAAGGATTTGTTTCATGTTTCTTTCCCCCTGTCTCTTTCGTTTGTGATATTAATAACAACATGGCCTAAGGCCATGTTAGCATTTGTCTTATGGACAAACTAATTCTTAAAGTATATATAACAAAACTCAAGAAACAATAAACAAAAAGATTAGCCATAAAAACATATTAAAAGGGTGCAAACGAAAAGGATACAAAATATTTTACACATGTTATGTTTGAAACGAAGGATGTAATGGTAAGAGTAACTTACCTTGTTGCATCCTTGAAGGTGAACTGGGCATTGAGTGGTGGCCCTGGACTTTCCTAGGTTCGAAGGGAGGGGCCTGAAACTATGCCTTGGATGTTAGATTCGAAGAAAGAAAGAAAGAAGCAAATGTTATGTTTCTTTCCAAACTAGATTCGAAGGAGACTACAGAGTGGGGATTTCTTCATAATCGAAGGAGGTGAAAATGGGATTCTGGGTTTTTTTTATTTCACAAGTGTTGAAGGACTTGAGAGTTTTGTTGTTGTATTTGAGAAGATTTTGGAGGTTTCGTTCCTCTAGTCAAAAAATCCTCCCTGAACATGTTGTGGAGCCTTTTATTTATAGGCGAGCTTTGATCTGGTTTTAGGGGGAAATCAAATGACATTTGAACTGTTTGGGTATATTGTCCCCCTATTTTCCTCGATACAGCTCTTATGTACCCATTTTTGTGTAAGTATGGGACTGAGACAATGCAGGCTCAGTAGTATTTGGAGTGTTGTGGCAGGTTGGTGCAGGATTGTTGCATAGTAGCACAACTGGCTTGGGTTTGGTAGTATATAGGACTTTGGTCAACAAACACCTTGAATACTCCATTGTTGTATACTTTAAGAGGGTACTTACCTATGAAACCCCATGCAAGCCTCAAACTAGGAACTTGTGTGATTTTTTTGTACATATATACTTGTGCATAACATCATAACATCATGAAGCATCATATGCATCCACTAACCATTTCAAGGATTTGGATCTTCATCTTTGTTCCTGTTTTGTAGGTAATGGAATCACTTCGCAGGAAAACAATCCAAGTCAACCTTGTAAGAATTCCTCCTCAACTAAAGGAGCTAGCTTCAAGGATTCCTGAGAATTCTCCGTTCACCGAGAGGCATGGTCGTCTTCTCAACTTAGTCAACAACAACACTGAGGAAGACATGGTGAAAGTTCTCTTCCAGTTCTTTGACCCCCTACACCACTGCTTCACATTTCCTAATTACCAGCTTGTGCCTACTTTGGAAGAATTTTCTCAACTCTTGAGGATTCCTATTCTCCATCAATTACCCTACAACGGTACGGAAAGAGATCCAAAGCCTGAAGATGTTGCTCAAGCCTTACACTTGCAACCATCTGATATCATAGGCCATTGGGAAACTAGAAGTGGTATCAAGGGTTTATTGTCAAAGTTTCTATTTGAGAAGGCCCAAAGCTGCTGGAACTCATTGGACTTACAAGCTTTTGAGGAGATTGTGGCTCTTCTCATCTATGGGTTGGTCTTATTCCCAAACCTTGACCAGCTTATAGATGTCAATGCTGTCAAAATCTTCATGACTCGTAACCCGGTGCCTACATTGCTTGGGGATATCCTCCACTCATTTCACACACGAACAATGAGGAAAAGAGGTGTTCTCATGTGTTGTACTCCTCTACTAGCAAAGTGGTTTATTTCTCACCTTCCCCAATCAGTTTTGAAGAATGAGCAGGGTTTGAGGTGGTCACAACGATTGATGACTCTTACACATTCAGATGTTCATTGGTGATCTCGATCCAGAGAAAATGTTATCACCATTGATCATTATGGGGAATTCCCTAATGTCCCTCTACTTGGCATTAAGGGAGGCATCACCTACAACCCCTGCTTGGCTCTGAGATAGTTTGGGTATGCCCAAAGGGATGGCCCTCATGACATGCTGATTCCAGACTTGGTTTTTGACTTCGACAACGACGATCAAGGACTTCGACAAAAGTTTATCCGAGCTTGGAGGATGCCCAACAAGGTGGACAGTAAGACATTGGGACACAAGAATTCCATCCCCCTTGAGCCTTACCTCAAGTGGGTACGAACTCGCGCCCAAAGTCTTATGATGCCTTACCCCTACAGTCTCCCTATGATTAAAGAGCCTGTTATGGAAGGAGAGGTTCCATACACCCTCCTACATCCTGACATGCCAACATCACTTGAAGATTTGCAAAGGAGTTGGATACAGCTCAAGGGAGAACGTGACACTTTTGAAGCCTAATTCTACGCCAGTGAGAAGAAGGTTTTAGAACTTACTCGCCAACATCATGAAGAGAAGACTCTCAACACTTACATCGCACCAAAGAGGATGTGAAACGTCTTTTTACATTAGAATTTTGTATTATTTTTCCCATGGGGAATTTATGTACTAACAAATTCTATCTTAATATGACGTGTGTTCTTTTTTGTTTGCAACAAATTTGAATTTCTGAATCCTTGAATGCATTACATGAATAACATATCATTCATCATATGTATAATCAGGTCTTCACACCAGGTTTCCTTATCTCTCTGCTGTTTATTTCAGCAAGATGGATATAGAGCAGACGGTCAAAGACTTACAAGCGCAGAATTCACAGTGCTACTCATGACCTTGGCAAAGGGTCAGGAGGAGCTCAAAACTCTACTGGAAAAGGAAAAGGAGAAAAAGAAAAAGAAGAGGGTTGGTATGGCTACTTTCGGTAGAATATTTAAAGGTCAAGCTAGAAGAGTCCTGGATTTCCCCTCAACATCTGATGAAGGGGTTGGTAAGGGTAAAGGAACTGCCGTGCAATCTGAGTCTGAGGAAGAAGAAGATGAAGAGGATGAAGACTATTATGAGCAGCAGTACCCACCTGCAGATGACAAGTATAAGAATTTGGAAGAGCGTCTGGCAGCTATGAAGGTACAAAGAGTGCCTGGGCTGGACTTTGAGGAGCTAGGTTTGGTTGTTGGGATTGTGATTCCCCCTAAATTCAAGGTGCCTATATTTTCTAAATACGATGGTTTGTCTTGTCCAAAGATGCATTTGCGGTCTTACGTCATAAAAATACAACCTCATTCTTCTGATAAGGATTTGTAGGTTCATTTCTTCCAGGATAGTCTTTCGGGGACGCAGTTAGATTGGTTTTACCAGCTAGAGAGGTCTGATGTGCACAATTGGGAGGATTTGGCTGCCGCCTTCTACAGACAATATCAATATAATACGGATTTAGCCCCAACCCGTACTCAATTACAGAGTATGGGCATGGTCTCAAATGAAGGTTTCAAAGAGTATGCCCAGAAATGGAGAGACTTGGCGGGACGAGTACAACCACCTCTATCTGAGAGGGAGCTGGTAGATATGTTCTTGGGTACACTGTCAGGCCCCTTTTTCAATCACCTGATTGGAAGTTCGTCTGCGGGGTTCACCAAGTTGATTCTGACTGGTGAGAGAGTTGAAGTCGGCATCAAGAGCGGAAAAATTCAAAAGGATGCATCTGCTTCCGCTTCCATCAAAAAGACCTTTCCAGCAAAGAAAGAAGTCTCAGTTGTCTACTCCCAGAGAAGTCAAGGAAGAGTTGAGCGCCGGCCAGCGGTGGGGGCCGTAATGATTCAGAAGTCTGCAGCTGATCAGCCTCGAAACAATCAACCCATAACCAACCAAGCAAGGGTGGAAAGGCCTGCACGGCAATTCACCCAGATCAATATGACACCTGCTCAGGTTCTCCCTCATCTTTTGAAGTTAAACCTTGCAAGTTTGAAAGAGGCACCGAAGAATCCGAATACATATTATCCTTACTACCATGCAAATGCCAAGTGTGCTTATCATTCAGACAGCCTGGGGCATGACACCAACAATTGTTGGGCCCTCAAAAATAAGATTCAGGATTTAATAGATGCTAAAGAAGTGGAATTCGACGCCCCTAAAAAGCCTTACGTGATCTCTGCTCCAATGCCAAAACATGGTCACAATGTCCATGTTGTTGAAGAAGATATTTTTGTTGCTACTGTTGATGATTTGATGACTCCGCTACCGATAATCAAGCTGAATTTGTTGAAGGCTGGGATTTTCCCAGGTTGTAAAGAAGATTGTTGTATTTGTTCCTCCTTACCAACCGACTGTCCGTTGTTGAAATTAGGCATCCAACGCCTAATGGATAACCAAGAGATACTTTTTGAAAAGACTCCTGTTACACCGACTCCTGTCAATGATGTTTCGATAATTACCATATCCGCCAATCTTTCCAAGGTCTCCAAAAGACCTGTTAAGATTGCATCCGATCCAAAGATTGTACCTTTGAAGATAACCATGCTGGGGCCTATCCCGTACAAGTCCAACAAATCAATACCGTGGAACTATGGGGGAGAGATCTTTTACCAGGGTGTTAAACAAATTGAATCAACTGAAGAGAGTTATGATGAAGAGACTTCCGACATTAGAAACATTGCCGGAACGAGTAAAATCACCCGCAGTGGAAGAATTTTCTCTCCGGAGATTGCGCCTCCAAAGGCAATCTTCGGACCCTCAGCCGCTCCTAAGGTTACCCCTGTGCCGGTCAACATATCTGCAAGAACTCCAATTATTGAAGAAGTTGTGACTCTTGAAGTTGTCCCCTCTGTTGCTGCTGATGATAGAGGGAAAGGGATCCAAGAAGAGCCTGTCAGGACGAGGGCTCATCCGTTGATCATCCCTGAAACCTATCAAGAAGAAATGGAAGAGATTTTGAAAATAATCAAGAAAAGCGATTATAATATTGTGGAGCAACTGGGGAAAACCTCCTCAAAAATCTCTATGTTGGCCTTG
Source organism: Vicia faba (assembly GCA_948472305.1). Lineage (NCBI taxonomy): Eukaryota > Viridiplantae > Streptophyta > Magnoliopsida > Fabales > Fabaceae > Vicia > Vicia faba. The sequence continues at coordinate 78,775,233 of OX451735.1, forward strand.
CTGATTTGTTCAGAAGCTCATGCCAAAGCTTTGATCAAATTCTTGAAGACGGCCCATGTGCCCCAGGAAACCTCCGCGGACCAGTTCCAGGAATGCGTAGCCATCCTAACAGCAGACAACGGTTTAGGGTTCTCCGACGCTGACCTAACAGTCAAAGGGAGAAAGCATAATGACGCTTTGCATGTTTCGGTAGAATGCAGAGGGACTAATCTGGCACACGTTCTGGTAGACACGGGTTCATCGCTGAACATCTTACCAAAGAAAGCATTGGACAAGCTAGATTGTGAAGGTTTAACTTTGAAGCCCAACAACACCATTGTCAGAGACTTTGATGGTTCTAAGAGGATGGTCAACGGGGAGGTGGACATCCCTATTAAAGTGGGTACTGAAACTTTCAACTCCACATTCTATGTCATGGACATCCGTCCCTCCTATTCTTGCTTATTGGGAAGACCATGGATTCATCATGCTGGCGCCGTTACTTCAACTCTGCATCAGAAGCTCAAGTACCCTGTCCAGGGGAAAATTGTGACAGTTCTCGGTGAAGAGGAATACATGATAAGCCATCTTAATTCTTTCCGCTATGTGGAATTGGATGGTGAATTCATCGAAACTCCCTTTCAGCATTTTGAGGAGGTAGCTCAGGAGATTGCGGCAACCAAGACAGTGCCTTCTGTACCCATGATTACCAAACCTCCGCCTCGGATGTCTTCTTTGAAGGATGCAAAGGTTGTGATTGAAGAAGGAGGAAGCACAATTTGGGGGCAGCTTCCCGATTTCCCTTTCAAGTCTGATAAATTCGGCTTGGGTTTCACTGCTGCTAGTCAGAAGGTTGTGCGTCGCTCCCGGGCTGGAGGGCCACCGGTGAAGATCACCCATCATGGAGTCAATGCTTTGGAGGATGGTGAAGAGGAGAGCAACTTAGAAGACTGGATTTTCCCTACCGTTTAAGGAGGCTTGTGCAATTGGGAGTCAAAGGACTTTATTCCCATTACTTTCATCAATCAGTAATTTATCTTTCAAACATTTCTGTTGGTTTGTAATAATTCCTAAACAATTCGTACACTTTTAACCTTGTGCCTTACCCGAGGTACATAGGTCCATTTGTAAGGGTTTGATTTTTCATCTTCATATGCCATTTTAATGAATCATGGACGTTTTCATATATAAACTTTTGTGTTCATTTTCTTTCTTTTTACATTTTATTTTGTTTAAAGGTGGCTATCCCTTACACACACCCACACTCACCAATGCAAGTACCCATCCATTCCGGATTCCATGGGTAACAATTCTGCTATGGCCTTCAGTGACTCTGAAGATCTGGTCTACCATGCCGAGTACGAAGGTGATGAAGACTGTGAAGTGCCTGGAGAATTGGCTAGACTGCTACAACAGGAAGAAAGGGCTATTCTACCTCACGAGGAGTTGTTAGAGACAATCAACTTGGGTACAGAGGAAGACAGAAAAGAAGTTAGAGTGGGTGCCAACCTAGAGCCAAGTGTCAAGGGGCGCTTAGTTTAGCTGTTGAATGAGTATGTTGAGATCTTCGCCTGGTCCTACGAAAACATGTCGGGGCTTGATACAGATATTGTGGTTCACCGTCTCCCTACAAGAGAAGACTGTCCACCAATTAAACAGAAAGTTCGCCGCATGAGGCCCAACATGTCTGAAAAGATCAAAGCTAAAGTGATGAAGCAGTTCAATGCTGGCTTTCTTGTTGTTACATCCTATCCACAATGGGTTGCTAACATTGTGTCCGTGCCTAAGAAGGATGGCAAAGTCATAATGTGCGTGGATTACAGAGACTTAAACAGGGCCAGCCCTAAAGATGACTTTCCACTACCGCACATTGACATCATGATTGACAATACAGCTCAGCACAAGGTATTTTCTTCCATGGATGGATTTTCAGGGTACAACCAGATCAAAATGGCCCCTGAAGACATGGAGAAAACTACTTTTGTTACACAGTGGGGTACGTTCTGTTATAAAGTGATGCCATTCGAACTGAAGAATGTAGGGGAAACCTATCAGTGCGCCATGGTAGCTTTGTTTCATGATATGATACATCATGAGATAGAGGTCTACGTAGACGATATGATAGCCCGTTCACAAACTGAAGAAGAACACCTCGACCATCTGCAAAAGTTTTTTGTCAGGTTGAAAGAGTACAAGCTCAGACTGAACCCTAACAAGTGCACTTTCGGAGTCAAGTCCGGTAAACTCTTGGGTTTCATTGTCAGTAACAAAGGCATCGAGGTTGATCCTGCCAAAGTCAAAGCTATACAAGAAATGCATGCCCCTCGTACTGAGAAGGAGGTCAGAGGTTTCTTGGGACGCCTAAAATACATTGCAAGGTTCATTTCTCACCTAACATCTACCTGTGAACCAATCTTCAAGCTGTTGAAGAAAGATCAGGTGGTTAAATGGAATGATGATTGTCAAGTTGCTTTCGATAAAATCAAGGAGTATTTGCTAGAACCTCCTATCTTGATGCCACCCGTCAAAGGAAGGCCGTTAATCATGTATCTGACTATCCTGGAGAATTCAATGGGGTGCGTGTTGGGCCAACATGACGAGTCTGGTCGAAAAGAGCATGCCATTTATTACCTTAGCAAAAAGTTTACCGACTGTGAGACCTGATACTCACTGCTCGAGAAAACTTGATGCGCTTTGGTATGGGCTGCTCGCCGGCTAAGGCAGTATATGTTGACTCATACCACTTTGCTGATCTCTAAGATGGATCTGATCAAGTACATCTTCGAGAAGCCTGATCTATCCGGAAGAATCGCTAGATGGTAGATAATCCTCACAGAGTATGATATACAGTACACAACTCAAAAAGCTATAAAGGGGAGTGTGCTAGCCGATCATCTGGCCCATGAAGCTGTCGAAGATTACCAATCTATGAGGTTCGACTTCCCCGACGAGGATATCATGACATTGGATAACATTGAAAATAACAGACCGTATGATGGACCTGAACAAGGATCCCGATGGACCCTGTACTTTGATGGTGCCTCCAACGCACTTGGCAACGGTATCGGTGATGTACTTATTTCACCAGAAGGTTACCATACACCTTTCACTGCCAGACTCTGCTTCAGTTGCACCAATAACATGGCCGAGTATGAAGCTTGTATATTTGGTCTCAAGGCTGCAATTGACTTGGGAATCAAATCCTTGATTGTATTTGGGGACTTTGCTTTGGTTATCAGTCAAATCAAAGGAGAGTGGGATACTAAACATCCAAACCTCATCCCTTACAAAGAACATGTCTTGACATTGTTACCACATTTCGAGCAGATTACCTTCGAGCACTTCCCGCGAGAAGAGAATCAGCTAGCAGATGCGCTAGCTACAATGTCATCCATGTTTAAACATAACTGGGATAATGAGGCTCCTCAAATCACCATTGAACGGATGGACGAACCTGCACATTGTCACGAGATTAATACCGAAGAAGTAGTGGACCGACCATGGTTTCATGACGTCAAAAGGTATCTCGAAGCACAAGAATACCCTGAAGGAGCTTCAGTCAACGACAAAAAGTTCTTAAGGAGGTTCTCAGCTAAGTTCTTCCTAAGCAATGGTATCCTATACAAGCGCAATCATGATTGCATTCTGCTCTGTTGTATGGACAAAGTTGAAGCTGGGCAGATCATGGCTGAACTGCACAATGGTACCTTTGGCACCCACTCAAGCGGTCATACGATGGCTAAGAAGATTCTACGGGCAGGCTATTACTGGTCTACCATGGAAGCTGACTACCATCAACATTCCCGTACTTGTCACAAATGCCAAATCTATGCTGACAAGGGACATATACCTCCAGTTCCTCTCAATGTCTTAACAGCTCCTTGGCCATTCGCTATGTGGGGAATCATCATGATTGGAGAGATCAAGCCTACATCATCCAATGGACATCGTTTCATCCTGGTGGCTATTGATTACTTCACCAAATGGGTCGGAGCTGCTTCCTTCGCCTCCGTCACAAAGAATGTTGTTGCCCGCTTTATCAAGCAGAACCTCATTTTCCGGTACGACATCCCTGACAGGATTATCACTGACAATGGTACAAAATTGAACAATACTATGATCACCGCTTTGTGCGAGCAGTTCCAGATTCAACATCACAATTCATCTCCCTATCGGCCAAAGATGAACGATGATGTCGAAGCTGCAAACAAAAATATCAAGAAGATCATACAAAAGATGACAGTCACCTACAAGGACTGGAATGAGATGTTACCGTTTGCTCTGCACGGGTACCGTACCATGGCACGAACATTAACTGGGGCAACACCCTTTTCTTTGGTATACGGCATGGAAGCTGTTTTACCTATCGAGGTTCAGATTCCCTCCTTGAGAATCATGAAGGATGCTGGTTTGAGTGAAGACGATTGGATTCAAACCCGGCTTGATCAACTTAACTTGATTGACGAAAAGCGACTTATTGTTGTTTGCCATGGTCAGGCGTTCAGAAACGGATGATCAAGGCTTTTAACAAGAAAGTCAGGCGCCAGGTATATCAAGTCGGGGACCTTGTAATCAAGCGGATCATCTTGCCACAAAGTGATCCCATGGGAAAATGGACTCCTACCTACGAAGGACCATTTATGATAAAAAACATCTTTTCTGGTGGGGCAATGATCTTGACCACCATGGACGGTGATGACCTGCCGCACCCTGCGAACGCAGATATAGTCAAAAGATACTACGCATAAACGACCCGACAAGTTGAAAAGCCGAAAGGGTGACTTAGGAAAAAATGGGCATCCCGGTGAATCGAAAACCCGAAAGGGCGGTTCAGGCAAAAATTAGGGATAAATAAAAAAATGTGTACACCCGGCAAGTTGAAAACCCGAAAGGGCGACTTGGACAAAAAAGGTTTTCCCGGTGGATCGAAAACCCGAAAGGGTGGTCTAGGCAAAAGTTACGGAATTAAAGCATATGACTATGTCTCGTCGGATCACTTTAAGGACAATCTCTTCACAGACAAGCTCCTGGCTTCTGATCAATCCAATCATCTTCGGACGAAGCAGCGAATGGACAAGATATCCAGAGTTACGAAGGCTATAGCAGAATGGGAACCCCATGGAATTTTTTACACATAGCCATCTTTCTTTGTATAAAATTTTTCTCATTTTTTACGACAACGTTCTCTTACTAGAATGTCTATCTCCTTTGTACAAAATAATTACACAAAGTTAATACAAAGATACTTCAAAGTGCAGAAAACTATTTTCCTTTTCTTTTTCTTTACACTTGTGTTTTATTTGAAAACGTCCAATGTTTTTTTAAATGAGCATATGCATTTGAATATAATCACTGTTTACAAATAAACGAAATTTGAAAGAATAATTACTGACAGGTTGAAAGGATGTAAAAACGTCTTCAGGCTATTCCAAGAGAAATCCCCTGCAGCACATCATCTAGATCCCCAGTGGAACTAAAACCTTGAAATACATATCCCCAGCGAAATTAAATTTCAGAATCCCTGCCAGAGTCGAAACTTCAAACTCTCAATCCCCGGCAGAGTTATATTTCAAACCCTTAACCCACCATCAGAGTTAAGTTTTCAAACTCCCAATCCTCAGCGGAGCAAAACTTTGTTTCATAAATCCCCAGCGAAGATGAAAGCTTCTTCCCCAACGGAGCCAAGTTTCCAACTATCAGTCTATAGCGGAAACCATTCAGTTTTCCCCAGATTCCCCAGCAAGTTGTCTTAAAATCTGAGAATCAACCAGATAACAGTTAACTTTTATCCCCAACTAAGGATATTTCCCCAGTAGAGTGGCATACAACCCAAACTCCTGAACTTTGTTCCAAACAGGAATAAACCTCTTCCCCCAAAGTCTTGAACTTACCCTCCAGTAGGATAGCTTACTCTCCAGCAGTATAGTTACTCCCCACAGAGTTTTTACTCCCCAACAGAATGAAGATTCTCATTCTTAACTCCCCAGCTTGAAGGATTTATTTTCCCCTAGCAGATTGAAGATCCTCAGTCTGGATTCCCCAATGAAGTTGTCGGAGTCTTCATTACTTCCCAGCATGAATTTTTCAGAATTTTTAATCCCCTACAGATCAAAGATTCTCTTTCTCACTTCTCCAGTGAATCCCCCAAGGTTCCAATTTCCCCAGGAGATCGAAGTTTCTCATTCTTAATTCTCTGCAGAAGCCATCAAAGTCTTCCTTATTCTACAGCAGATCAAGGTATTCTTGTCATCTAATCCTCAGTAGAGATTCGTCAGAGTTCCCTTATTCCCCAGCCGAGTAAGGATTCCCGTTGTGTAATCTCCAACCATAGTCATCAAAGTTCTATGGATTCCCCAAGCAGATTTCTCAGGAAGACTTGAAGGATCCCTATCCCCAGGAAAGTCAGGAAGGATCCTCACATCCCTACAAAATTTGTCAAAGTTCTTGTTAATCCCCACGAGTTGCAAAGGATTTTCTATCTCCAACAGCAATCAAGAATTTATTTTCCCCGGCAGCAGTCAAAGATTTTATTATCTCCAGCTATCAAGGATTTATTTTCCTTGGCAAGACAGCGAATCAACTTACATGCACATACATTACATTCATATATCATAAACATTGATAAAACACATTTATTTCATCATACATATCATGCAACATAACTATGTGTTTCAGCTAACATTTTACCCTTTTCAGGATAAGATTAAAAGCTATCTTTAACAAATATTCAAAGATTTCAGATACAGTCCAGATACACTCCAGACACGGAAGTCATTTTGTTACTCATTCAAATCTCTTATTCAGATACGGTATGGATACACCCCAGATACGGAGGTCATTCTATTACTCATTCAGAATTTCAAGTCAAGATACAGTCCATATACGCTCCAGACACGGTAGCCATTATGTCACTCATTCAGACTTCAGCAATCAGATACAGAATAGATATGCTCCAGACACGAAAGGCATTCTATTTCTCATTCAAATTCAACTATCGAATTCAAGTCCAGATACGCTCCAGACACGGTAGCCATTCTGTCACTCATTCAGACTTCAGCAATCAGATACAGACTAGATACGCTCCAGACACGGAATCCATTCTATTTCTCATTCAGATTCAACTATCAAAGTTCAAGTCCATATACACTCCAGACACGGAAGTCATTCTGTCACTTATTCATATCCCAGTTACAGTACGGATACACTCCAGACACAGAAGTGATTCTGCTACTCATACAGATCTCAACTACAGATATAGTCCAGATACGTTCTAGACACGGAAGCCATTCTGTCACTCATTTAGACCTTTTCCCCAGCCCAGAGATGCTCCAGACACGGACGCTATTCTGTTGCTTATTCAGATTTCAGATTCGGATACAATACAGATACACTCTAGACATGGCAGTCATTCTGTTATTCATTCAAGAATCAAATATGGTTAAAGCTCGGATACGCTCCAGACACGGACTCCACTCCTTTGCTCATACAAATTCAATCTCCAGATACAACTCAGATACGTTCCAAATACGGATACCATTATGATGTTCATTCTCCTGATTTTCAACAAACATCCTTGGATGGCATCTCTAAGCCCATCTCCGACAAGATTCTGTCACCTCCCCAAATGGCATCTTTAAGCCAATTCCCTCAACCATATTTTGACGAGTGCAAATTTACGGGCACTCTAGTGTCCAATCATCTTTTACCTTCGAGTCACAAAAGGCAAACTCGCCAATATAACTCTTCAGGTTCAAGAAGATTGAACAGGGGAAGTTTTTGTACCCCAAAATTTTCCCTCTCATTTTATCAATATTTCCCCTCACAAGACTCTTTGGACTCTAGACAGGATTAGGGTTTGCTCTGCTCAAGACATCTCCTTGCACTGATAACCTGAAATTAGGGTTTGAGTTTGCACAAGGATTTTCGGAATTCCAATGCTTAATATGACTTTCATACTTCATGTTGGACTTATAAGATTTCCCCTACCAAGTTTCAAGCTTTGAATCAAATTTTTGCCCAGTCAATTGGACAGTTGACCTAGAAATCAACTGTATTGGGGAAAAAGTCAGTTGTGGCCAATTTACAGTCAAACCTCATAATTTTTTATCAACATCAACATTATAGACTCATATGAATCATTTGATCAAGTTTGGACCACAACTCCTCAAGAAATTTGATCAGATCATCAAAAGGGCAAAATGGTCATTTTTAGGGTTTTGACTGCAGAAGGGCAATTTTTGATTTTTAACCTAGCCAATGGCAAATTGGGTTCAAACATGGTTTCAAGGACTCAATGGCATCATCTTGACCTACTCACAAGGTTCAAAAGATCTCAAGTGCATTGGATTGACAGATGAATTTTCCAATCAACTGATCAAAAATCAACTGTATACTGAAAAGTCAAACTTTGACTTTTTGGTCAAAATCAAGTGCCAAGGGTCATTTTTCATCAAAATGTGTCAAAACATGAAAAATTTTCACCAAGAAACCTAATTTTGAAAATTAGGGTTTAAAATGGAAAATTTTCATAACTTTAAAAATTTCTAAGTTATGAAAATTTCTTATTTTTTCCCAACTTTTTCACCATGATGCAATTGGATTCAAAGAAAACTTCCAACATGAAAGTTGTAGTCGTCCACAAAATCTACAACTTTTATTCACAAATTTTTTCCAAAAGATGCTTGGATCTCAAGTTATGATTTTTTGAACAAGGATCCATGAAACTTTTAACTTAGTGAAATTTTGCCCTAGTTTAGGCAGGATTTTGACCTATTTTCATGGAAATTTTTCACCTAGTTCCCATTGGAATCTCAAAATGAATTTTAAAGATGGATTGTAGAGCATGTTAGAAGATTTCCAAAATGTCCAAGAACTCTCCAAGATCATTTGTGGTTAGGGAGAATCGAAGGTTTGAATTTGGCAAAATATTGGTCCATGGCATTTTTCATGTTACTACAAGTTGCAAATTTTGTCCAACCATGCTTGTACTTGGTTTACAGGTCCTTAAACCCTTCCACACTCAAAAATTGAATGCAGACACATTGGTTAGAGGCATTGTTCTGATCTATGGAAGATTACACAAAGGATTAATCTAAAAATGGCAAAAAGATAACAATGCCATTTTGATAAAGGTTGCTTTATGCAATTTTGTTTCTCTTGAGCTGCGAACCCAATCCTTTGCAGAAAACCAACTCCATAAACATAGGCAAAAGTACACCAACTATCAGCATGTTTGGAGCTAGCTTGTGCAGGCCATAGCATTATTAAAATCACCTTTTCTTCAAAAGCAAGTCAACTTGCAAAATCACCACAACTCTTGTATCTGTTAAAACCAAGCTTTGTAAACATTTCAAACAAGTTTTTCACATTAGCTAAGGTCAGAAACACGAGTTTACAAGTCCTCAAACCTTCCAAAACACTAAAACACAAGTTCTTGTCAAAACAGGGCAGGTTCTGCATTTTGATTTCCAAATCACAATCCACTCGTGCGTTTTGCTTGCAACCAGTTCCAACATACTCCATACAACCTACCTATAGTATCCCAACCATTCCCAAGTCACTGTAACTCCATTTACACACTTCACCATTTTTGAATTCTGACAGTGCAGGTTGACTTCTACAAGCATATTCAGGCAAGTTCAAAGAGAGTTAGGCATTGGGAAAGCTCAAAGGAACTTCAAGCAAGCTCACAAGCATCTCAGGCCTCACTCACAACCCCTACATTGCCATACTCAATCTTGACTGAAACAGGTAAAGTTCAAACTTCTATCTCTCTATTTAGGAATCATTAGGCTTAGGTTTGTGAATAAAAAATGTAGTCCTCATTGCCCTTGAGCTGTACATATGCATAGAATTCATTTAAGTTAACTGAGCTGGGAGAATTTGAATGATGAACTTTCTAAAAAAACTAGGTTAGAAATTAGGGCCATAGAAATTCTCTCTGGTCTTTGAGAGTTATATTAAGTTTTTTACATGGTTAGAATCGTGTGATCATGCTCTATAACTTTCATGTTGCAAGTTTTTGTTTTTAAGCACAAATGCAGAAGTTAGTAGTTTGAACTATGGCGCGCGTGTTTGGTGTTTCTGGAGGACAGGGATAAAGGCCATTTGGGCTGGGCTTGGCTTATTCATACTTTTTGCACCCCCTAGCTTGCTGTTTACACCCCCTTGGCCCATTTGTTTATTTTTCCATATTTTTCATTTCTTTTTTAGTTTCTAACTTTTATTTATTTTTCTAAATATTAAAAATTACCAAAAATATTTTCTTAAATTTTCATATTTTATTTTGTTATTTTTTATTATTTTTTGGACATAGAAATAATTACTATAATAATATACTTTTATTTTCTTAAATAAAAACTTATAATTAATACAAAAAATATTATATTTTCATTTTTTATTATTTATATACTTAAATAATATTTTCTCATATATTTTTATTTTTTAATATTTGTATATATTTTTTGTACATAAATGCATAAATAAATATTTAATATATATATTTTTCTTAAAACAAAATTAGGGTTTCTTCACCCTTTCCAAAAATAATCATTGATATTTTTCTTATTTTTGATACATTAAATAATTTATTTTGCATACATAAAATAAATACAAAAAAACATTTTGCATATTTATTTTTAATTGCACATTTAAATATTTGTCAATTTATCATTTGTACAATGAGTTCAATTTGGTTGTAATAGTTGACTTAGGGTTTTATTTTCTTGCAAATATCCCCCTATTCAAATTTGTATCCCCCTCCCCAGAATCATTTTGTAATAGTATTAGATTTACTTTTACGCACTTTATTGCTTTCAAATATGCCATGATAGAAAGATTAGGGTTTGTATGCAAAAATCCAAAATCAAACAAATAGCTTGACAAGACAAAAATGCATGAAAAATGACAACACAATGCACACAAGAACCCCTAGGGTTTCATCAACTTGTTGCCTTAAAAATGGCCATGGTATGCATGCTAGGTATCTTGGCAAAATCAATCAGAAACAAAAAGATCATAGTCCCTCGATGACGCTATTTTGGTTGCCTATACAAAAATGATCTAGTCCCTCAAAAAACTTGCTAAGATACTTGGCACAATTGCTATCATGGTCAATACGATGACCCGCGCCTGTCCCGTTTAACATCCAAACACAAGGTTGTTTACTAAATGCAATGGTAAAACAACAATGTCAAAGGGTTAAAAATGTGTAGGAAAGACTTTTGATTAGGTAGGTAGATGCTCCTAGTTACTTGATCAAACTTGCAAACATCCTTGCTATTTTCAAAAACACATCATAATACAATTTCAAACATTTTCCCAAAACAAACTTTCAAACATTGAAACATTTTTCAAAAGACAAAACACCTTTGTATACATTTAAACAAGAATCATTACAAAGGTTGCCACAACAATGGCCTATTTTCAAAATACTTTCAAAACCACACACAAAAGCACCATTTCAAACAATTGAAAAGCAAAAGCAAGTGATCTAAAACAATTAACTAAGAGCCCATGGAAAACCATGGATGAAAAGGGTGCTAGCACCTTCCCTTTTCATAATCTACCCCCCGAACCCAAAAACAATCTCAAAGGTCTTTCCTTTGCTTTTTGACCTTTCCTTTGGATAAAATAAAAAGTCAGTGGCGACTCTTGCTAAACCGAAACATTTGCGAACACAAAACGCAAAACCTTAAGTCAGTTCTCCCACCGCATCACATCCACCCTTTCATTTTAATCACTTCGACCAGACTCATCATATACAGCAAAGTTCGTTTCCAACAATGTGTGCTCTTCGAATGGACCCATTATAGGTCCTTCAAATCCACTAACTATGATCCATATTGTTGAAGAGTTTTAGAGGTGTGGTCTAACTACGTTGTGTCGAAGGGTTTAATTGCCCCAACTTGTAAATCGAAAGAGGCTGCCCAGCTTGTAAATCGAAGGAGGCTTCCCAGCTTGTAAATCGAAGGAAGCTGCCCAACTTGTAAATCGAAGGAAGCTGCCCAGCTTGTAAATCGAAGGAAGCTTCCCAACTTGTAAATCAAAGGAAGTTGCATAGCTTGTAAATTGAAGGAAGTTGCCCCGCTTGTAAATTGAAGGAAGTTGTCCAGCTTGTAAATCGAAAGAGGCTGCCCAGCTTGTAAATCGAAAGAGGCTGCCCAACTTGTGGATCGAAGGGGGTTACTTTGAAGGAAAACATATGGCCAGTTTGAAACTTGTTAAATCAAATCCAACTTGTTTCTTTTTTGACCTAATCGAAAGGCACATTAACATCTTCAAAATTTTACATTTTCTTTATTTCTTTAAACATGTTTTTGTAATCACACATGCGAGAGAAATCTTGATAAAATGAGAGGGAAAATTTTGGGGAACAACAGTTGCCCCTGTTCAATCTTATTACATCTGAAGAGTTAGATTGGCGAATATGCCATTCGTGACTTGAAGGTGGAAGATGATTGAACACTAGAGTGCCCAGAAATTTTCACTTGATGATATGGTGGTTGATTATATAGGGAATGGGCTTAAAGATTCCATTTGGTAAGATGATAGAGAGTTTTCAGAGATGGGCTTATAGATGCCATCTAAAGATGATTGTTGACAGAAATTAGACTAATTCTAAACTTGACTTCAACTGGAAAATAATCAGAATAAATCTTGGAGCGATTTATCTGAACCTGAGGAAATGTCTACCATAAAGAATCAGGATAAACCATTGAGAGATTTAAACTGAACCAGCAGAGGTCTAGAAATAATCAGAATAAATCTTGGGGTGATTCATCTGAATCAGAGAAAAATTCTACCAGAAAGAATCAGGATAAACTGTTGAGAGATTTAAACTGAACCAGCAGAGGTCTGGAAAGAATCAGAACAAATCTTTGGTCGATTTATCTGAACCATAGAAATTGTCTACGGGAAGGAATTAGGATAAACCATTAAGAGATTTAAACTGAACCGGTAGAGGTTTGGAAAGAATCAGAACAAATCTTGGGGCGATTTATCTGAACTAGAGAAAATGTCTACGGGAAAGAATCATGATAAACCGTTGAGAGATTTAAACTGAACCAGCAGAGGTCTGGAAAGAATCAGAATAAATCTTGGGGCGATTTACCTGAACCAGAGAAAATGTCTACCGGAAAGAATCAAGATAAACCGTTGAGAGATTTAAACTGAATCGGCAGAGGTTTGGAAAGAATCAGAACAAATCTTGGGGAGATTTATCTGAACCAGAGAAAATGTCTATGGGAAAGAATCAGGATAAACCATTGAGAGATTTAAACTGAACCGGTAGAGGTCTAGAAAGAATCAGAATAAATATTGGGGCGATTTATCTGAACCAGAGAAAATGTCTACGGGAAAGAATCAGGATAAACTGTTGAGAGATTTAAACTGAACCAGAAGAGGTCTAGAAAGAATCAGAATAAATATTGGAGCGATTTATCTGAACCAAAGAAAATGTCTACAGGAAAGAATCAGGATAAAACATTGAGAGATTTAAACTGAACTAATAGAGGTCTGGAAAGAATCAGAATAAATCTTGGAGCGATTTATCTGAACCAGAGAAAATGTCTACGGGAAAGAATCAGGATAAACCATTGAGAGATTTAAACTGAACCAGCAGAGGTCTGGAAAGAATCAGAATAAATCTTGGAGCGATTTATCTAAACCAGAGAAAATGTCTACGGGAAATAATCAGGATAAACCGTTGAGAGATTTAAACTGAACCAGCAGAGGTCTTGAATATTCTTTAACTGGAAAGAATCAGAATAAATCTTGGAGCGATCTATCTGAACCATAGGAAATGTCTACTAGAAAGAATCAGGATAAAACATTGAGAGAGAGGTCATGGGATTAGTATCAGAATAATATCCACAAATGAATTATATATGATTCGTATCTGAAAGATGTACTGAATGAGCATCAGAATGACATCCGTATTTGGATCGTATCTGGAATTTATTGGAAAAGTAAGCTAAACGAGTGACAGAATGACATCCCTATTTGGATCGTATCTGGACTGTATTTGAAAGGTATGCTGAATGATTGACAAAATGACTTCTAAATCTTGATCGTATCTAGACTGTATTTGGAAGGAAAAACTGGAATAAGTATCAGAATAATATCCGCTCTGGATCATATCTAAACTATTTCGGGAGTAATCTGGAGTAAGTATCAGAATGTCATCCATATCTGGATCGCTTCTGAAATTTTTATAAAAGAAATCTGGAGTAAGTATCAGAATGTCAGCCATATCAGGATCACATCTGAACTGTTTCTAGAAGAGAATCTGGGACAAGTGTCAGAATGCCAGTCATATCTGGATCGCATCTGAACTGTTTCTAGAAGAGGATCTGGAATAAGTATCAGAATGTCAGCCATATCTGGATTGCATCTGAACTATTTCTAGAAGGAAATCTAGAATAAGTGTCAAAATGTCTTCCGTATCTAGATCACATTTGAACTGTTTCTAGAAGAGGATCTGGAATAAGTATCAGAATGTCAGCCATATCTGGATCGCATCTGAACTGTTTGTAAAAGAGAATCTGGAATAAGTGTCAGAATGACAGCCATATCTAGATCGCATCTGAACTGTTTCTAGAAGGGAATCTGGAATAAGTGTCAGAATGTCAGCCGTATCTGGATCACATCTGAACTATTTCTAGAAGAGGATCTGGAATAAGTATCAGAATGTCATCCATATCTGGATTGCATCTGAACTGTTTCTTGAAGAGGATCTAGAATAAGTATCAGAATTTCAGCCATATTTGGATCGCATCTAAATTGTTTCTATAAGAGAATCTAGAATAAGTGTCAGAATGTCAACCATATCTGGATCGCATCTGAATTATTTCTAGAAGATGATCTGGAATAAGTATCAGAATGTCATCCATATTTGGATCGCATCTGAACTGTTTCTAGAAGAGAATCTGGAATAAGTATCAGAATGTCAGCCATATACGAATCGCATCTGAACTGTTTCTAGAAGAGGATCTGGAATAAGTATCAGAATGTCAGCCATATCTGGATCGCATCTGAACTGTTTCTAGAAGAGGATCTGGAATAAGTATCAGAATGTCAGCCATATCTGGATTGCATCTGAATTGTTTCTAGAAGAGAATCTGGAATAAGTATCAGAATGTCAGCCATATCTGGATCACATATGAACTGTTTCTAGAAGAGTGTTTGGGAAGGAGCCCGTGTAGGATTTCTTCATCTGGTCGTGTAGATAATTGCCCTGGCTTGTTACAGGTATTAATTTCTGACCTTTTGAAGATTGTTGACAATAGCCATCTGTTGATTAATCTTTTCCTGAAAAAGGTAAAATTTTAATTGTATGCAATGTCATGATGTATGAAATACACGGTGCAATGATGTTCTCAAAATAAATGAGATTGTGTTGTATGAACTTGTCATGTATTTAATATGATGCATGAAAGGTAAAATGTTATTTGAATGTACTTTTTGTCTGGAAAAATAAATCCTTGACAAATGTTGGGGAGTCATTAAATCCCGGACTACTGTTGAAAAGTAGGTGGTTCTTCAAACTTTGCTTATAATGTTTCCACTGGGGATTCTTGTTTTGTTGTTTGAGGAGAACTCCGCTGGGGAAGTTGACTTTGCTTGAGAAGAAAACTCTGTGGAGAAGATTGATTCCTGCTTGGGGAAAAGATTTCAAGAGTTTTAGTTGTTTGTTTACTCTACTAAGGAGTTATCTTGGGGAAGATTAAGTTAACTGTTATCTGGTCATGTTCCAGGCTTTGCAGAAAATTTCTTGGGAGAGTGAAATTAAACTATTATCTGGTCGGATTCCAGGCTTTGCAGTAACTTGTTGGGGATTATAAAAGAGCCTACTGGGGAAAAGGAGTTGTGGTCCCTTGATTTGTAGCAATCGAAGAGGTAAACTCAAGCCAGGGAGTCTGTAGTTTGTTGGGTAAATAAACCTTGTCTCCAGTCTGTTGGAGAGACGTTTTCTTTTGGCAGAAACCTTTGAGGATTCTTGAGGTCAACTCAGTTGGGAGAAGTTTTCAGATCTTGAAACTCTGGCTGGGAGTCATCTTATGAGAAGGATTTTGGGGAGATTTGTCACTGCCCCTAGTAGCAAGTGTTTGCTAGGAAACATTTGCTTGACTGTGTGTAATCCTTTGTTGGAATTCACGTCTGATGGCTCAAGTGATTCAGCTATAGGCCTTCCCCTTGTTATTCGGCATTTCTTGAGAAATTTCTAGGGATCTTGACTGGACTGCCCCAGATGTGTGGGATAGTGACACGTCGTGCCCACTTGTTTATAGGAGATTTGTCATTGGGAATGTCATCCCACTTGAAGTGACTTTGTTTATTGAGAAGGCTTTTGTTCACTGGATATTTGTCGTGCAAATTTCTCCACTGTCAAACAAATAGCCAAATGCAAACAAAGATATTCAAATAATGCAAAGTTTATGCTTGTCTTGAGGTTTTTAAAATGCGTTTTAGCAAAGTAGAGAAATTTTGTAAGAAAATTCAACTCAAGATTTAGAGTAAAGCCTTACAGGAGTCAGAATACCTTTTGTAACAGTATGCTTTCGAACTAACCCATGCTTCAATTAGGACTTTTGAAGGGTTGTAACGTGGTTTGGTTCAAGGTTTAAGAAACAAAGGATAAGGCTTAAAGTGTATTTGTACCCGCCCGTTCTTCGTGATGTTCTTCAGTCCTAAGCTCAGTTAATTGTACGTTCGAACTCCAATGACGTTTTGGTGATGGTTCAGACAAGTTAAGTTTGTCGGAAGGCAGTCTTTTTTGCAACATTTTTCATGTTGTTGAGGATTTGTAGTGACCTATTTTTTTATTTATTATCCTTTATTTTTGCCTGACTGTTCTCGTCTTGAGATTACGGTCAACGGGATGCCCCAATTTTTCTTAAGTCTCCTTTGTAGGTTTTGACTTAGTGGGCTTTTCTTTTTGAGAGGTAATGATTGCCTATGTGATAGGGAACCATCAACATATTTTGATTCCAGAGGAATGTTTTTGATGTCATTTGTCGTATTATGAAATTAAAGTTTGCGACTTGAGCATGCATTTGAATTAACTGGGAGACTACCCTGCCCCAGGTTTTGAATAAAGGTTTCAATTTGTGTAAAAAGGAAAACTTCTACTTCTTTGGCTCAAAGGGGTTGACTGGGAATTATCTTCCTTATAACTCCAGTGTTTAGGATTTGAAAGAACGCATGTACAGCATCAGCAAGGTCTGTCCAAAAGCATATTGTATGAGATTATGACATTGTTTTCGTCATCCTCCCTCTAAAGGATTGCAACAAGAGTTGAATATCATAAAGGAAGTAAAAACATAGTTTAAATATAGTGAAAACAAATGGATGAATTCAAGACAAACATATGCAATACATTAATGAAACAAAGTTTGACATTAATAGATAATTGTTTGAATAACAAAAGAAATTACAATTCAAAATTCAAAATGAACAAGACACTCTCAATGATTCGGAATAGGAGCAACAATCATATTTGGAGTCTCCAGAGGGTCAAACTCAATCTCCTTGGCATGAATAATGTCTTGGACCTTGTTCTTCAGAGCCCAACAGTTGTTCGTGTCGTGTCCCAGACTATGAGAGTGGTATGCACACCTTTCATTGGGATGATAGGTAGGAGCGGAAGTGTTGGGGTTCCGGAGTGGAGCCTTTAACGTAATCAGCTATGCCTTCAACATGTGTTATAGCGCTTGAGCCAGTGGCATGTTGATCTTAGTGAATTTCCTTTTAGGCATGACCTCCTTACGCTGATGCCCTTGTCTTTGTTGAGCAGGTGTAGGATTAGAGATATGGATTGCCCCTACGTGTTGGTCATGACGACTTTTTTGACCATACACAGCATTGGACTCTTTCTTCCCATTGTATGGCTTTTTCTGAGCATCAGAGGGTGTAGCTCCTTGGATATTTCCGCTTTTGATGCCAGCTTCGACCCTTTCGCCAGTCAGTATTATCTCGGTGAACCCGGCTGAAGAGCTTCCAATAAGGTGATTGAATAAAGGTCCTGTCAAGGTTCCCATGAAGATGTCAATCAGCTCCCTGTCAGTTAAAGGGTGATGCACCTTACCAGCCAGATCTCTCCACCTTTGGGCATATCCTTTGAAGCTCTCGTTGGAACCCATGGTCATATTTTGTGACTGCACATGAGTTGGTGCAAGATCAGTGTTGTAATGGTACTGCTTGTAGAAAGCATAAGCTAGATCCACCCAGGTGTGGATGCGAGGACCCTCCAATTGATAGAACCATTCAAGTTGAGTCCTTACTAGGCTCTCTTGGAAGAAATGGATCTAAAGCTGCAGATCAGTTGTGTATGGTTGAATCTTGCGGACATAAGACTTTAAGTGCATCTTAGGACAAGAGACTCCATCGTACATGGAAAAGGTAGGGATTTTGAATTTTGTTGGGATGACCAATACAGAAACCAAACCCATGTCTCCTAAATCCAAGTCAGGTGTCTGCTAAATCTCCATAGCATTGAGGCAATCCTCCAACTGTTTGTACTTGTCATCAGTGGGAGGATATTGTTCCTCAGAGTAGTCAGCTTCGACTTCATTAATCTCCAAACTGTTGTCTTCTTCATGACTATCCCCATGTTAGATGGAGTTGAGAGATCTAGAGCTCTCTTGACTGGTCCTCTAAGTCTTCTTCCCAAGTTCAGGACGCCTACTGGCTTCTTAGGCTTCTTCTTCTTGTCTTTGAGAAGAAGAGTCTTCAGGTCCTCTTGCCCCTTAGCCATGGCCAGAAACATTTGTTGGAATTGGGCATTTTGTGCTTGGAGATCCTTCATTGTTTGTTCCATATCCATCTTACTGAAATAAACAGTAGGAAGATAAGGAGACCTGTATGGGAGAAACCTGTCATGATATGATGCATGATATGTGGATGCATGTTTTCAAGGATCTCGCGGGGTAAATGTTAGTAGTCACTTACAACTTTGATTGGAGAACTTCGTATTGGTGAATATCCTTCCACGAGAATTAATCTCACCATGTCAAGTGGGTCATATCCCTCGACTAAAGTTTGTTGTACTTGATCTTTGACGGTGTTTTTTTAGAGGAAAATAAATCCTCTTGCCCCTTGATAGAAGTTTGGTTCAACTTGACCCTGCATTATAGACCCTTGAGATCCTTAAAATAGTTATTGAAAATGCTATGGTATGATGTTATGATGTTATGTACAAGTATGCAAAGTAAGCAAGTTGTTATAATCATATACATACAAAGCAGACAAGTCCTTAGGTTTAGGCTTGCGTGAGGTTTGTAGGTAAGTACCCTCTTGAAGTTTAGTTGGCTCAACCTGTCCTAGTAATAGTAATCGGGTTCTAAAGGTTCTCAATATCACTAACCTTTCTTTTAGGCATTGTCTCAGCATAATCAATCTTTTCTTGCGACTGAGATATCCCAAAAGTCCAATCTCAACGAGTGTAGTATTGAGTATCAACCAATTTTCAGCTTTCCACCGAAACTGGTTATCTCACTACATCCTAATGGCCAAGTTGTTCAATTAAGGTTCTAAGGTCAGTTAGTTCTTCATGACGCCACTCAGCGGTCCCGTATTCTCCTTGATTCAACACAAGGGATACCAGTATCCACAAATGCGTCACACTAACGTAGCCATTGTTTCAACCATATCGGTCTACGCCGTACAGTTTCCACAATCTATTGCTACTTACCTAAAAGGTGCCCCAGGTCCAGGTAGAGGATCAAAACAAACCCAAACAAGGAATCATAATGTAAACCATGCAAGTCAAACAAGGAAAGCAAGTAAATGTGATCTAGCCCTAAGGTAACCCCACTTTTAAGTTTGTCCCCAGCAGAGTCGCCAATTCTATGATACGGTGGGAGAACTGACTTGGGTGTTTTGCGTCTGATCACAATTGTTGCGGATAGCAAGAGTCACCACCGACTTTTCTTTTATCCAATAAGGAAAGACTGAAAAGAACAGGAAAGACCTTTCGAGATTATTTCTGAGTTCGGGGGTAGGTTATGAAAAGGGGAGGTGTTAGCACCCTTTTCATCAGTAGTTATCTACGGGCTCTTAGTTGCTTTCTAGATCACTTACTTTGTTTGAAAGTGTGCTTGTGAGTTTTGAAAGTATTTGAAAACGTGCCTTTGTAATGATTCTTGTCTCAAAAGAATGCATACAAAGTGTTGTTTGAAAAATAGTTCAAAGAGGTGTTTGTGTAATGTATTTTTGAAAGTGATTTTGAAAAGGGTGTCTTTGTAATGGTTCTTGTCTCTATAAGAACGCATATAAAGTGTTGTCTTTTGAAAATGTTTCAAATGAGAGTGTTGGTGTATGAAATGTTTTTGTTGTGAGCAAGCGAGCAACTAGGAGCAGTCTACCTACTCAAAAGATCTTAGGTGTTCTTTTCTTCCTCCTTTAGATGTTGCTATCTTACCATTGATTTGGTAAGAAGCCCAACCGTTGGATGTGAAGGGACGAGCGTGAGACATTTGTATAGTCAGAGAAGGCAACCTATGGAACGTTTTAGCAATGTCGTTTAGGGACTAGATCGTTTACCGAAGGCAACATCGAGGGTCATCGAGGGACTACGATCTTTTATCGAGAGTCTTTGCTAAAATGCCCATGTTCGAGGGACATGACTATTTTCCGAGGCAACAAGTGAGATTACCCTAAGGGTGCATGTGTGAATAGTGTGTTTGATTGCATGCATTTGTCTTTGATTTTTAGGTTATCTACTTGTTGGTTTTATCTTTCCATACATCCTATTTACTAGCATTTGTATAAAGCAATAAAAATGCAGAAAAGAAAAATCCTACACTATTACAACCATATTGAAATGCATAAAAATATAAAGGCAAAAATAAGGTAAAAAGAAGAAAAAAGAGCTCCTTCGATTGGAGGGAGGAGTGCCCTTCGATTCTACTTCTGTTGGTCTCCTTTGATTGGGAGTTGGCACAAACAAGGCATGGCCTTCGATTGGGCATTGGCTCTAGTTAGGTCATGGCCTTCGATTGGGCTTGGAAGTCAGCAGGGCGCCCCTTCTGGTTCTTCCTTGTTGCCTTGTTGCCTTGTTGCCCTCTTTGATTGGGCTGGCATCAGCAAGTCATGGCCTTCGATTCTGTCTTCTCTGCCTTGTTGCCTTCTTCGGTTGGGGCTGGCATCAGCATGAACATGCACTCTGGCCAGGCCTGGAAGTTAGCACGGAAGCCCAAGGCTTCATTTCATGTTTCTTTCCCCCTGTCTCTTTCATTTGGGATATTAATAACAATATGGCCTAAGGCCATGTTAGCATTTTTCTTGTGGCCAAACTAATTCTTAAAGTATATTTAACAAAACTCAAGAAATAATAAACAAAAAGATTAGCCATAAAAATAGATTAAAAGGGTGAAAAAGAAAAGGAGACAAAATATTGTACACATGTTATGTTTGAAACGAAGGATGCGAGGGTAAGAGTAACTTACCTCGCTGCAGCCTTGAAGGTGAATTGGGCCTTGAGTGGTGGCCCTGGACTTTCCTAGGTTCTAAGGGAGGGGCCTGAAACTATGCCTTGGATGTTAGATTCGAAGAAAGAAAGAAACAAATGTTATGTTTCTTTCCAAACTGAATTCGAAGGAGACTGGAGAGTGGGGAGTTCTTCAGAATCGAAGGAGGTGAAAATGGGGTTCTGGGTTTTTTTGATTTCACAAGTGTTGAAGGACTTGAGAGTTTTGTTATGGTGTTTGAGAAGATTTTGGAGGTTTCGTTCCTCTAGTCAAAAAATCCTCCCTGAACATGTGATGGAGCCTTTTATTTATAGGCGAGATTTGATGTGGTTTTGGGGGGAAATCAAATGGAATTTGAACGGTTTGGGTATATTGTCCCCCAGTTTTCTTCGATACAGCTCTTATGTACCCTTTTTTGTGTAAGTATGGGACTGAGACAATGCATGCTCAGTAGTATTTGGAGTGTTGTGGCAGGTTGGTGCAGGATTGTTGCATAGCAGCACAGCTGGCTTGGGTTTGGCAGTATATAGGACTTTGGTCAACAAACACCTTGAATACTCCACCCTTTCGTTTTGATCACTTCGACCTGACTCATCATCATACAGCAAAGTTCGTTTCTAACAATGTGTGCTCTTCGAATGGACCCGTTATAGGTCCTTCAAATCCACTAACTATGATCCATATTATTGAAGAGTTTTATAGGTGTGATCTAAGTACGTTGCATCGAAGGGTTTACTTGCTCCAACTTGTAAATCGAAAGAGGTTGCCCAGCTTGTAAATCGAAGGAGGATGCCCATCTTGTAAATTGATGGAAGTTGCCCAACTTGTAAATTGAAGGAAGCTGCCCAGCTTGTAAATCGAAGGAAGTTGCCCAGCTTGTAAATCGAAGGAAGTTGCTCAGATTGTAAATTGAAGGAAGCTTCCCAGCTTGTAAATCGAAGGAAGCTACCCAGCTTGTAAATCGAAGGAAGCTGCCCAGCTTGTAAATCGAAAGAGGCTGCCCAGCTTGTAAATCGAAAGAGGTTGCCCAACTTGTGGATCGAAGGGGGTTACTTCGAAGGAAAACATATGGCCAGTTTGAAACTTGTTAAATCGAAGCCAACTTGTTTCTTTTTTGACCTAATCAAAAGGCACATTAACATCTTCAAAATTTTACATTTTCTTTATTTCTTTAAACATGTTTTTGTAATCACACATGCGAGAGAAATCTTGAGAAAAAGAGAGGGAAAACTTTGGGGTACAGCACCAGGGCTGGACACTGATATTGTGTTTCACTGCCTGTCGACAAAAGAAGACTTCCCTCCCGTGAAGCAAAAGGTATGTCGTATGTGACCAGAGATGTTAGAAAAGATCAAAGCTGAAGTCATGAAACAGTTCAATGCTGGTTTCTTAGTTGTTACCTCTTATCCATAAGGGGTTTCTAACGTTGTTCTGGTACCTAAGACGGAAGGTAAAGTACGTATGTGTGTGGATTACAGAGACTTAAACAAGGAAATCCCCAAGGATGACTTTCTGCTTCCCTATATTGATGTTCTAGTTGACAACACCGCACATCATAAGATTTTCTCCTTCATGGATGGTTTCTCCGGGTACAATCAAAACAAAATGGCAGCTGAAGATATGGAGAAAACAACCTTCGTCACACAGTGGGGCACTTTCTGCAACAAACTTATGCCATTTGGGTTAAAGAACGTCGGGGTAACCTATCAACATGCCATGGTAGCCTTGTTTCACGATATGGTCCATCACGAGATAGAGGTCTACGTCGATGATATGATAGCCAAGTCTAAGACTGAAGAGGAGCACCTTGATCACCTGCAGAAGCTGTTTGAAAGACTGAAAAAGTACAAATTGAAGCTGAACCCAAATAAGTGAACTTTTGGGGTAAGATCTGTTAAGCTCTTAAGCTTCGTTGTCAACGGCGAAGGTATTGAAGTAGACCCTGCAAAGGTTAAAGCTGCATAAGAAATTCCAACTCCCCGCACTAAGAAGGAGGTTAGGGGATTCTTGGGACGTCTAAACTATATTGCCAGATTTATTTCCCATCTAACCGCTACTTGTGATCCAATCTTCAAATTACTGAAAAAAGATCAGCACTGAAGTGGAATAATGATTTCCAGACCGCCTTTGACAAAATCAAGGAATATCTTCAAGAGCCTCCAATTTTGATGTCGTTGGTTGAGGGGAGACCTCTGATCATGTACTTAACTATGTTAGAGAACACAATGGGGTGTGTGTTGGGGCAGCATGACGAGTTTGGTCGAAAAGAGCATGCAATATACTACCTTAGAAAAAAGTTTACCAACTGTGAGACCAGATACTCACTGCTCGAGAAAACTTGTTGCGCTTTGGCATGGGCTGCTCGCCAACTGAGACAGTATATGTTGACTCACACTACCTTATGGATATCTAAAATGGATCCTATCAAATACATCTTTGAGAATCCCGCTCTCTCTAGAAGAATAGCAATATGGCAAATGATCCTGGCCGAATATGATATCCAGTATACGACCCAGAAAGCAATCAAGGGAAGTGTATTAGCTAATGTTGTACCCCAAAATTTGCCCTCTCATTTTTCAAGGAATTTCTCATAAGGGTTCTCAAAGATCCAAGCTTGCACAAGTACAATTGGATTTTCCAGTATCAAGTTAGAAGGGAAACTGTTAAAAAAGGAAAACATGTAAAAATAATCTTTTTGACAAAATTGGAGAAAACAAGTCTTTTTTATTCAGCTCTTTCGGTTGGCCTCTTTCGATGCATGCTTGGATTGCATCCTTCGACTAGGCGTTGGCCTCTGGCATGTTGGCTTGGATTCACAAGGCAAGAGCTTCCTGCATGCCACCTTCGATTTCACCTTTAGCCTCACAGGGTTCACAATGCAATGGTTGCCTATGTGCCTGCTTCGATTGGATGTTTGATGCTTGCATGTTGGTGTTGACTAGACAAATATCTCCCACCATGCTAGCATGCACAAGGAACAAAGCCTCTTGTATCCTCCTTCGATTACAAGGAAAAAGGCCTCCTTTTGGCTTCCTTTGATTGCATCCTTACCTCCTGCATTCACCCTTCATTTAGGCATATGGCCCCTTTTGTCGCAAGCTTCGTTTGGGTGTTTATACCTCTTGCATGTAGACTTCGACAGGGCATTGGATATGTTTATACTAGCTTCGGCTGGACAAAATTTCCCTTTAGTATCTTTCAGTTCCACCCTTAACAAACTTCAGCACACATGGTTGGTAGATTTTAAGGGCCTACATGGGAGTCCCGGGCGAAGGTTTGCATAGTCCATTCGAAGGATACATTTGGCCCTTTTCAAAGAAACATACATTACCCATTAAAAGGACATGCCTGGGCATCCTATTCGAAGGACATGATTGATGGTCCATTCAAAGGATTTACAAAGCCCGCCTTAAGGCATATTTTAGTGACTTATCCAAGGGTCACACATTTGGATCCTTCGAAGAATGCACAAAAGTGGCCCATTTGAAGGACACTTGTTGGAGGAAAATCAAAGAATATTATTGGGAGAAGAATCTGGTCGAAGGAGGTTCAAAACGAAAGGATGATATTTAAAGATGCTAGCTGCCAAGTTCAGGCCTGGCACACTGGCCAAAACTGCTGCACATCAGTCCTGAAACACTGCCCCATTTTTGCACCAAAATAGCATACAAGCACTGTCCCTCAAAAGCTACAAAGAGCAGTTTACTCAAATTATTCAAATTATTTTGTTTTCCCTCCAAAATCTTCAGCTAGCTTTGCCTATAAATAAGAGGCTCCACAACATGTTTAGGGGGACTTCTGGGCGAGAGGAACGAATCTTCAAAATTCTCAAACACTCTCAAAAAATCATCAAACTCTCAAGCACTTACACACTCATCAAACACAAACCCCGAATCCAAACATTTGTCCCCTTCGAATCTGAAACATCCCCACACCTTGTTACCCTTCGAATCTAGTAGAAAGAATATCACACTTGTTCTTCTCTTTCGAATCCAGCATTAAGGACGCCACCTTCGTTTCCTCCCTTCGAAGATAGAAGCACTCAAGGCAGCCACTCAAGGTCTAACACACGCTCCAGCTCCAAACAAGGTAATTCACTCTTAACCTTGAACCTTTCGTTTATAGCATGACATGTAAATAAACTTCCTTTTCGTTTCAAACATGTATATACCATTGTTTTTCTTTTCGTTTCCACCCTTTTAACTCGATTTCATTATTAACCTTTTTGGTTTTGCTTCTTGTTTATTTAAACATGCTTTAAGAACTAACCTGGCCATAAGGTAATGCTAGCATGGCCTTGGGCCATGTTGCTATTCAAAAACCCAAACGAAAGAAACAAGAGTATGAAATTAAGCCTTAGGCTTCCTCACTAACTCCGGGTCCAATCGAAGGATGTGGCAAAGGACTTAAGGTGAAGAGGACACACCATGCTGACTCCCAGGCTCCAGTCGAAAGGCACACCATACTAACTCCTAGGCTTTAGTCGAAAGGCACACCATGCAGACTCCCAGGCCCTAGTCGAAAGGCACACCACGCTGGCCTCCAGGCCCCAATCTACAGTCACGCCTTCACCCCTTTCAGTCCAGATCGAAGAGAGCCAGAAAAGGCAGAATCGAAGGATGCTTCTGCCTAAATCAAAGACCTATTTTTTTTGCGTTTATTTTATTTTTGCCTTTATATTTTCATGCTATTCAATATGGTTATAATAGTGTAAGATTTTATCTTTCTTCATTTTATTACTTTTGTATGATTTATAGTAAAATAGGGTATGTATGACAAGATAAAACCAACAAATAGACCACCTGAATCAAAGACTAAATGCATGCAATCAGACACACCATTCACACATGCAGCCCTAGGGTAATCTCACTTTGTTGCCTTGGAAAATAGTCATGTCCCTCGAATATGGGCATTTTAGCAAAGACCTTCGATAAAAGATCGTAGTCCCTCGATGACCCTCAATGTTTCCTTCGGTAAACGATCTAGTCCCTAAACAGAAGTTGCCAAAACATCCCATAGGTTGCCTTCTATGACTATCAAACGTCCCATGCCCGTCTCTTCACATCCAACGATGGGGCTTCTTACCAAATCAATGGTAAGATAGCAACATCTAAAGGAGGAGGAAAAGAATATTAAGACCTTTTGAGTAGGTAGGATGCTCCTAGTTTCTCTCTTGCTCACAACAAAAACATTTTATACACAATTACTTTCATTTTAAAACATTTTCAAAAGAAAAAACTTTTTGTACGCGTTCTTGTAGAAATGAGAGCCATTACAAAGACACCTTTTCAAAATCACATTCCACAAACACTTCTTTGAACTATTTTCAAAACAACACTTTATACGCATTCTTATAGAGACGAGAACCATTACAAAGAAGTTTTCAAAATACTTTCAAAACCCACACCACAAGCACATTTTCAAACAAAAGCAAGTGATCTAGCATGCAATTAAGAGCCCGTAGATAAATACCGATGAAAAGGGTGCTAATACCTTCTCTTTTCATAACCTACCCCCCGAACTCAAGAAAACATCTCTAAAGGTCTTTCATGTTCTTTTCACCCTTTCCTTATTGGATAAAAGAAAAGTTGACGGTGACTCTTGCTATCCGTAACAATTACGATCAAACACAAAAAACCCAAGTCAGTTCTCCCACCGTGTTACAGAAATGACGACTCTGCTGGGGATATACTTAAAATTGGGGTTACCTTAGGGCTAGATCACCTTTACTTGCTTTCCTTTTTTGACCTGCTTACTTTACATTTTTTTTTTGTCCTTGATTGGGTTATTGTTAAAGATCCTACACCCGGATCTGGGGCACCTTTTTAGGTAAGTAGCAATAAATCATGGAGGTTGTACGACGTAGACCGATATGGACAAAGTGATAGCTACGCTAGTGTGATACTCTGGCTTGTACTAATTTTCCTTGAGTCAGTCACGGATAACATTAGGCTTCCTTATAGTGTCATTAAATGCTAACTGACCTTTAGAACCTTTATTTGACTCATCCTAAGCCACTAGAAAGTAGTGATATGGTCGGCTTTGGTTCTGACCGAAGATTGGTCGATACTCGATGCTACACACATTGAGATTGGACTTTTGGGATATTCTGGCCGCAATACTTTGGCGCTTAAGCTAGAACAATGCCTAAAAGAAAGGTCAGTGATATGAGACTCCCTAGAACCCGATTACTATTACTAGGATAGGTGGAGCCAACTAAGCTTCAAGAGGGTACTTACCTACAAACTCCATGCAAGCCTAAACCTAAGGACTTGTCTGCTTTGTGTATATGTGACTACTTATGCATAACAACTTGCTTACTTTGCATAATTGTACATAACATCATAATATCATACCATAGCATTTTCAATAATCGTTTCAAGGATCTCAAGGGCCTATGATGCAGGGTCATGTTGAACCAGACACCTATCAAGGGGCAAGAGGATTCATTCTCTAAATCAAACGTCGTCAAAGACCAAAGCACAGTAACTTGAGTCAAGGGCTATGACCCACTTGACACAGTGAGCTTGATTCTCGTGGAAGGACATCCACCGATACGAAGTTCTCCAATCAAAGTTATTGATCAAAATTCAACTTCTAACATCTTCTTGTGTTTACCCTGCGAGATCCTTGAAAACATGCATCCACATACCATGCACCATATCATGGTCGGTTTCTCACATACAGGTTTCCTTATCTTCCTACTGTTTATTTCAGTAAGATGGATATGGAACAGACAGTGAAGGATCTCCAAGCACAAAATGCCCAATTCCAACAAATGTTCCTAGCTATGGAAAAGGGGCAAGAGGACCTGCAGACTCTTCTTCTCAAAGACAAGAAGAAAAAGTCAAAGAAATCAGTAGGCGTCCTGAATTTGGGAAGAAGACTTAGAGGGCCAGTCAAGAGAGATATAGATCTCTCCATTCTGTTAACTGAGGGGGACAATCAGACAAAAGAAGGAGATAACAGCCCAAGGACTGATGAAGATGAAACGGACTTCTCTGACGAACAATATCCTCCAGCTGATGATAAATACAAACAGTTGGAGGATCGCCTCAATGCTATGGAGATTCAGCAGATACTTGGCTTGGACTTTGAAGAGTTAGGTTTGGTTTCCAGAGTGGTCATCCCGCCAAAGTTCAAAATCCATACTTTTTCCAAGTATGATGGGGTCTCTTGTCTTAAGTGTAAGTCTCATAGTGCCTAAGAGGGGGGGTGAATTAGGTCTTATAAAAATTTATTCGGTTTTATGAGAATGCTTGGTAGTAATTTTGGTTAAGTGTTTGAAGGTTTTGTTTATATCTTTATCTTTTCTTGATTATGGTGATGAAAGCGATAAATGCGGAAAAGTAAAGAACACGGTGATATATCCTGGTTCCCCTCACAATCCGGGAGTACTTCAGTCCCCTTTCCAACACGAAAGAGATTTCACTATAGTTAGAATGATTGTACAGCCTATGCTTACTATCTAACCTATAGGGTGATCAAAGGTTCTTAACATCTTTAAGACCAAACAAACACTAATGTGAATGAAGAACAATCCTCTTCAAATCACAACACTTACTTCCAACAATCCTGGATAGTAAGGGAAAAACCTTTAAGTAATACAATGATTAATTTTGAAGTATATGGAGAGCTTTATCAATCTTCAATTGATCTTCTTCTTCAAGATAAAAACAATTCTCAACAATGTATATAAATGTTCACAATGTATGAATGAAACTTGTATTGATAATGAAAGTGTATATGGCAAGTTTCACAAAATTATGAACACATGAAAGTTTATGTTCAAATGTGAATGAATGAGAAAATTGTTTATTGAAGAAGTTTTTGTTAATTTGAAAATTGAAGCATTGTT
Organism: Vicia faba; assembly: GCA_948472305.1. Taxonomy (NCBI): domain Eukaryota; kingdom Viridiplantae; phylum Streptophyta; class Magnoliopsida; order Fabales; family Fabaceae; genus Vicia; species Vicia faba. The sequence continues at coordinate 78,804,537 of OX451735.1, forward strand.
TGAAATAAGAAAATCTGCATTTTATAAAGTTGTAAGAACCTCTTCATTCATGCCAATTCATATGAAAAGTTGCAATGCATTCATGAAAAGATACCACTTGAAAAATGTTCAAAAAACAAAGTAAAAGCTGCACTGGTTCGCTAGGAACCGGTTCCGACACTGACAGAACCCGGTTCTTAGTGAACGTTATAAGTTGGAATTCAAAAATATCACGCAGGAACCGGTTCCCCTATTGGTACAACCCGGTTCCTGGTACAAAATCTAGGGACATGTTTTTTGAGAAATTCTGGAACCCGGTTCCCTGTTAGGGAGGAACCGGTTCCTAAAGCTTTATTTTCAAAAATACTTTTTGAAAGATATTTCAAACAAAGTTTTTCTTGATCTTAAAGTTATGGAATATGTATATGTTGATGAATGCATATTGTGAACATCTATATTCAAGATTTTAAGAATTATTTATACCATATGACATTTGATGATTCTTCAATAATTATTCAATAATCTTCAAGACTTTTATTTGATGTTGATAAGCTTTTTGCACATCCTTTGAATGTTGATGTCCATGTTGTCTTCATCAAAACACATGCTTTAAATATGACTTGAGAAGCTTGCAATTACATTCTCCCCCTTTTTGATGATGACAACCAAGTCTTGAAAACGATTTCTTGAAATGTTTTATGTTGTTTTGTATAGTAAACATGTTGAGCAAATGCAAGGCTCCCCCTAAATTGTATGCTCCCCCTAAGTCCATGATTCTTTGAATTTTGGAGTGAGTTTGATATTTATTTGGGCCTGCAATTTCTTTGAAACAAAACAACACACATGCATATTCTTCTCCCCCTTTGTTAACATCAAAAAGGATGGGGAAAAAGAGTGAAATAGATACATATAAAAATTAAGACATGCATAAAAAGAGAAACATTAGATATCACCTTCATCCAAAATACCAAGTTCTCTTCGGATTTTGAAGAAAGGTTCTCGAGCAAGTGGTTTAGTGAAGATATCTGCGAGTTGGTTATGAGTATCCACAAAAGTGACTTCGACATCTCCTTTAAGTACATGATCACGGAGAAAATGATGTCGAATATCTATATGTTTGGTTCTTGAATGCATGACCGGATTCTTTGTAATATTGATAGCACTTGTATTGTCGCATCGAAGAGGAATGCATCCGAGATCAAGTCCGTAATCACGGAGTTGTTGCTTGAGCCAAAGAATTTGTGCACAACAACTACCCGCTGCTATGTATTCTGCTTCGGCCGTGCTAAGAGCAACACATGCTTGCTATTTACAAGCCCATGATACTAATGCATTTCCAATAATGTGACACATACCACTTGTGCTTTTACGATCAGTTTTACAACCTGCATAATCCGCGTCAGAATAACCAATTAAAGTGCAAGTACTACCTTTTGGATACCATAGGCCGACATTGATTGTTCCTTTAAGATACTTCATGATCCTTTTAACTGCCATGAGGTGTGATTCCTTTGGATTTGCTTGAAAGCGAGCGCAAAGACAAACACTAAACATGATGTCAGGACGGCTTTCCGTTAAGTACAATAAAGAACCAATCATACCTCTGTACTTTGTAATATCAATTGGAGTACTGGATTCATCTTGATTAACATATGTACCGGAGCCCATTGGAGTATTCATTACTTTACAATTGTCCATATCAAACTTTTTCAATAATTCTTTGCAATACTTAGATTGATTGATGAAGATTCCATCTTCTAGTTGCTTAATTTATAGTCCAAGAAAGTAGTTCATCTTTCCCATCATAGACATCTCGAATTCTCATTGCATCATCAATGAGAATTCCTCACACATTTCTTTGTTAGTCGATCCAAAAATGATATCATCAACATAGACTTGAACCAATAAAGTGTTACTTTGGATTTTCTTAATGAACAAGGTTTTATCAACCTTACCCTTTTCGAATCCTTTTTCACACAAAAAATTGCTAAGTCTATCATACCATGCTCTTGGTGCTTGCTTTAAGCCATAAAGAGCCTTTCTCAACTTAAAGACATGTGAGGGATGTTTGAAGTATTCAAATCCCGGGGGTTGTTTGACATAGACTTCTTCATTGATGTATCCATTCAAGAATGCGCTTTTGACGTCCATTTGAAAAAGCTGAAAATTTAATGAACAAGCATAAGCAAGTAAAAGACGTATAGCTTCTAACCTTGCAACCAGAGCAAATGTTTCTTCAAAGTCGATTCCTTCCTCTTGATTTTAACCTTGGGCAACTAACCTTTCTTTGTTTCGAACAATTAGACCATTCTCATCAAGTTTGTTCTTAAACACCCATCGGGTACCTATGATGTGTTTACCACTTGGTCTAGGAACAAGTTCCCAAACTTGATTTCTCTCGAATTGATTTAATTCTTCTTGCATAGCAATAATCCATTGATCATCTCATAAGGCTTCATCAACTTTGGTAGGTTTAATTTGAGAAACAAACGCCATGTTTAAGCAAGTATCTTTTAGATTCAATCTTGTTGATACTCCTTGGCTAATGTCACCAATAATTTTGTCAATAGGATGGTCTCTATGAGTTCTCCATTCTTTTGGTAGATCATTGGTGTTTGAATCTTGTTGTACAATGTTTTCTTGATTTTCCGGTGATTTCTTAATTTGATCAATTGAAAGATCTTCCGGGGGTAAATCTATAGGATCATCATCATCACAAACAACTTCTTCCTCCTTAGAGGGGTTAGTTTCATCAAAAGATACATGCATAGATTCTTCAATAGTTAAAGTTCTTTTATTATAAATTCTATATGCTTTACTAGAAAGCGAATAACCAAGAAAAATACCTTCGTCGCATTTCTCGTCAAACTTACCGAGATTATCCTTGTCATTATTAAGAACAAAGCACTTGCATCCAAAAATGTGAAAGTGAGCAATATTTGGCTTTCTTCCTTTGAAGAGTTCATATGGAGTCTTCTTTATTATAGGTCTAATGATCACTCGATTTCCAACATAATATGACGTACTAACCGCATCCGCCCAAAAATATTTAGGAAGATTTGCATCACTAAGCATTGTTCTTGCAAGTTCCACTAGAAACCTATTCTTTCTTTCAACTACTCCATTTTGTTGTGGAGTTCTAGGTGCTGAAAAATTATGAGAGATACCATGTTCTTCACAAAATTCTTCAAATTGAGCATTTTGGAATTCTCCACCATGATCACTTCTTATGGATACAATCTTTAGTGATTTTTCATTTTGGATTTGCTTAGCATACTTCTTAAAAGCTTTAAAGGCATCACTTTTCTGCACAAGAAACAAAGTCCAAGAATATCTAGAAAAATCATCAATAATGACTAAAGCGTATACATTACCTCCGAAGCTTTTTGTTCTTGATGGACCAAAGAGATCCATGTGTAACAATTGTAGTGGTCTTGTAGTAGACACCACATTCTTAGATTTGAAAGTTGTTTTGGTCTGTTTGCCCTTTTGGCATGTATTACATAATTTGTCTTTGATGAACTTCATCTTTGGTAGGTCAATAACTAAGTCATCTTAACCAATTTGTTCAAGTGCTCCATGTGAATGTGAGCGATCCTCTTGTGCCATAACCAAGCGTCATTGTTGTTTATCATAAGACATTGTACCTTCAGAGACAAATCATCTAAAGTAATCATAAAAATATTGTTAGTTCTTATACCTTTGAGTTTTACCTCATTGGTTGCCTCATCCATAATGAGACATTCATCTTTGTTGAATTTGATCTTGAACCCTCTATCGCAAAGTTGACTTATGCTAAGAAGATTGTGCTTTAATCCTTCAACATAGAGAACATCCTCAATTTGAATGGATGGAGGTGTGCCAACTATCCCAACGCTAAGAATCTTTCCTTTGGTGTTGTCTCCATAGGTGACATACCTTTTGGCTTTATGTACTAGATATGAAAATTGGTGTACATCTCCTGTCATATGCTTTGAACATCCACTATCAAAATACCAAACATTTTATGTGGATTTCAAGCATACCTACACAAACAAATTATTCTTTGTTAGGTACCCAAGTTGCCTTGGGTCCTTCATAGTTAGTTTCCTTTTTCACCCACACATAATGCCCACTTGCTATACTAAAGTTTCTAACATAGCAAGCATTAGGTGTATGGCTTTTAATACCACAATAAAAACAAGTAGGTTCAAAGTTACTTCTATATCTAGAAGGATAAGATTTCTTCTTAGCAAATGTTTTCTTTTTCGATACATTTGCCTTTTTCTTTTGATGATTATGAACAACTTGCTTCTTTTCAACTTTCTTGGGATTGGAACTATTACTAGCCTTTACAAAAACAGTGGGATTGTTACTTGGTTTCTTAGAATTCACATAACCAAGACCCCTTTTATCATTAGGATAACGTTGTTGGCTTAGTAATCCTTCCAATCCTATTTGTCCTTTTTCATATCGTTCAATGACTCTTTTCAATTGAACAATTTGAAATACATTTGATTCACACTTGGAGCATGCAAAGTTTTCTTTTTCTTTAATAAAATTCTGTTTTTGAAGTTCAAAATCTTTAGTCATGGTGTCAATTTTTTATAAACAACTTAAAAGTTCTTTTTCTTGATTTGACACCTTTTTGTATAAACTTTTGCATTCTTTCAAGAGTTCATCAATAGCATCTTGAACATCATCATCAAAAAGATTAAAATCATTACTAACCTCTTCTTCATCGTCGGAGTGATGTGAAGCCATTAATGCTAGATTTGCACATTCGTCGCTTTTCGAATCGGATGAAGAACTTATCTCATTATCTTCCCATGCAACATAAGCCTTTTTGTTCTTGAACTCCTTTTTGCCTTTGAATCCATTTTTCTTGGAGAGTTTTGGACAATCCGGCTTTATGTGACCTTGCTTTTCACATTCATAACATGTGACATCTTGTATTGATGTGGAGGCTTCTTTATCTTTATGATTATAAAATTTCTTCCTTTTGACAAAGTTAGCATTATGAAGATTATTTTTATGACCAAAATATTTTCCTAACCTTTTTACAAGAAGCAAGAATTTTTCATCTTCCTCCGATGCATCTTTATCTTGACTTTCTTTTGAATCAACTTTCAAAGCAATGCCTTTGGATTTCTTCTCTAAATTTTCATGTTTTTCAAGTCTACCGAGTTCCGTTTCGTATTCTTGAAGTTTGCCAAATAATGTAGCGGAAGTCATTGCGGAGAGACTCTTCTTTTCCGATATTGCTGTTACCTTTGGTTGCCATTCCCTAGTCAATGATCTAAGGATTTTCAAGTTGAGTTCATCATTTGTCAAGGTTTTACCAAGAGCATTTAAGTGATTTGTCAAATGCACAAATCTCTTTTGTAAGTCAAGAATGGATTCTCCGGGCTGCATTCGAAATAGTTCATATTCTTGACTCAAGGTATTTAGCCTTGATCTTTTTACTTCAGTCGTTCCTTCATGAGTTTGAACCAGGGTATCCCATATTTCTTTTGCTTTTTCGCAGTTCGAGACACGAAAAAATTCGTCCATACTGAGTGCACCTTAAAGAAGGTTTATTGCCTTTTTGTCATAGAGAACTTTCTTTTTATCATCGTCGTCACATGCAGTTTTGGGCTTTGCAGAACCAATGCCATTGATAACTCATATCGGGATAAAAGGACCATTTTCAACAGCATCCCATACTTCCTCTCCCTGTGCTTCTAATTGCGCCTTCATGCGTATTTTCCAAAAGTCAAAATATTCACCACAGAATAGAGGAGGCTTGTTATTACTACCACCATCTCTGAAAACTGGTTGATGATTTGCAGAAGCCATTCTGGATCTTTAGGAACAAGTTACCTATAACTTGCTCTGATACCAATTGTAAGTCTCAGAGTGCCTAAGAGGGAGGGGTGAATTAGGTCTTATAAAAATTTATTCGGTTTTATGAGAATGCTTGGTAGTAATTTTGGTTAAGTGTTTGAAGGTTTTGTTTATATCTTTATCTTTTCTTGATTATGGTGATGAAAGCGATAAATGCGGAAAAGTAAAGAACACGGTGATATATCCTGGTTCCCCTCACAATCCGAGAGTACTCCAGTCCCCATTCCAACACGAAAGAGATTTCACTATAGTTAGAATGATTGTACAGCCTATGCTTACTATCTAACCTATAGGGTGATCAAAGGTTCTTAACACCTTTAAGACCAAACAAACACTAATGTGAATGAAGAACAATCATCTTCAAATCACAACACTTACTTCCAACAATCCTGGATAGTAAGGGAAAAACCTTTAAGTAATACAATGATTAATTTTGAAGTATATGGAGAGCTTTATCAATCTTCAATTGATCTTCTTCTTCAAGATAAAAACAATTCTCAACAATGTATATAAATGTTCACAATGTATGAATGAAACTTGTAATGATAATGAAAGTGTATATGGTAAGTTTCACAAAATTATGAACACATGAAAGTTTATGTTCAAATGTGAATGAATGAGAAAATTGTTTATTGAAGAAGTTTTTGTTAATTTGAAAATTGAAGCATTGTTTGAAATAAGAAAATCTGCATTTTATAAAGTTGTAAGAACCTCTTCATTCGTGCCAATTCATATGAAAAGTTGCAATGCATTCATGAAAAGATACCACTTGAAAAATGTTCAAAAAACAAAGTAAAAGCTGCACTGGTTCGCTAGGAACCGGTTCCGACACTGACAGAACCCAGTTCTTAGTGAACGTTATAAGTTGGAATTCAAAAATATCACGCAGGAACCGGTTCCCCTATTGGTACAACCTGGTTCCTGGTACAAAATCCAGGGACATGTTTTTTGAGAAATTCTGGAACCCGGTTCCCTGTTAGGGAGGAACCGGTTCCTAAAGCTTTATTTTCAAAAATACTTTTTGAAAGATATTTCAAACAAAGTTTTTCTTGATCTTAAAGTTATGGAATATGTATATGTTGATGAATGCATATTGTGAACATCTATATTCAAGATTTTAAGAATTATTTATACCATATGACATTTGATGATTCTTCAATAATTCTTCAATAATCTTCAAGACTTTTATTTGATGTTGATATGCTTTTTGCACATCCTTTGAATGTTGATGTCCATGTTGTCTTCATCAAAACACATGCTTTAAATATGACTTGAGAAGCTTGCAATTACACTAAGATGCATCTGAGATCTTATGTCCATGAAATTCAGCCTCACACTATTGACCGGAAGTTATAGGTCCATTTCTTCCAAGAAAGTTTGGCTGACACTCAACTGGAGTGGTTCTATCAGTTAGAAAGAACCGACATTCATACCGGGGAGGACTTGGTTGCTTCTTTCTACAAGCAGTACCAATAGAACATTGATCTAGCACCAACTCGTGTGCAATTGTAGAGTATGACCACGCATTCCAACGAGGGCTTCAAAGAATACGCCCAAAAATGGAGAGACTTGGAAGGCAGAATGCAGCCATCCTTAACTGAAAGGGAACTGATTAACATCTTCATGAGAACTTTGACAGGACCTTTCTTCAATCACCTAATCGGAAGCTCCTCGGCCGGGTTTACCGAGCTAATACTGACTGGCGAAAGAGTCGAAGCTAGAATCAAAAGCGGAAAGATCCAAGGAGCTACATCCTCTGATACTTAGAAAAAGCCATACAATGGGAAGAAAGAGTCCAATGTTGTGTACGGTCAAAAGGGCCATAACAAGAGCAATCATGAACAACATGTGGGGGCAGTCCTGATCTCCCGTCCTGCATCACTGCGACAATAATAAAGGGGAAATCAACAAAGGAAAGACGAGCCCAAAAGACAGTTTACCAACATTAACATGCCGTTGTCTCAAGCCCTACAACACTTGTTGAAGATGAATCTGATTACGTTGATAGGACCTCATCCAAATCCTAAAAGTTATTCTCCTAATTACAATCCTGATGCAATATGTGCATATCATTCCGACAGTCTTGGGCATGATACCAACGATTGTTGGGCGCTGAAATACAATATTCAAAACATGATTAACGCCAAGGAGATTGAGTTCGACCCTCTAGAGACTCCCAACGTGATCATCACTCCTATGCCAAATCATTGAGCGCTCCAGTTCATTTTGAATTTTCAATTGTAATTTCTTTTGTTATTCAAACACTTATCTATGAATGTTAAAATTTGTTTCATTAATGCATCTCATATGTTTATCTTGAATTCATCCATTTATTTTCATTATATTTAAATTGTGTTGCCTTTACTCCTTTTATAATATTCAACTCTTGTTTCAAAAGTTGCAAGCCTTTAGAGGGAGGATGACGAAAATAATGCCATAATCTCATACAGTATGCTTTTGAACAGACCTTACCAACGATGTACAGGCGTTTCTTTCAATTCCTAAACACTGGAGTTATAAGGAAGATAATCCCTAGTCAACCCCTTTGATCCAAAGAAGTAGGAGTCTTATTTTTACACAAATTAAAACCTTTAATCAAAACCTGGGGCAGGGTAGTCTCTCAGTTAATTCAAATGTGTGTTCAGTTGCAAACTTTCACTTCGTATACAACGAATGACATCAAAAACTTTCCTCTGCAATCAAAAAACGAAGATGGTTCCCTATCACATAGGCAGTCATTATCTCTCAAAAGAAAAGGCCACTAAGTCAAAACCTGCGAAGGAGACTTAAGAAAAACTAGGGCATCCCGCTGACCGTAATCTCAAAACAAGAACAATCAGGAAAAAACTCAGGAATAGTAAATCAAAAAGAGTACACTATAAATCCTCGACAACATAAAAAAACGTTGCAAAAATGACTGCCTTCTAACAAACTTAACTTGTCCGAACCATCACCAAAACTCCATTCCAGACTCAATTGGAGTTCAAACGCACAATTAACTGATTTTATGACTGAAGAACATCACAAAGAACTATCAGGTACAATTACACTTTGAGCCTTATCCTTTGTTTCTTAAACCGTGAATATAGACCATGATACAACCTTTCAATGTCCTAATTGAAGCATGGGTTAGTTTGAAAGCATATTGTTACAAAAGGTATCCGGACTCCTGTAAGGCTTACTCTAAATCCTGATTTGAATTCACATACTTGCAAAATTCTTTTATCTGCTAAAACGCATTTTCAAAACTTCAAGACAAGCATAAACTTTGTATTATTTTGAATACCGCTGTTTGCATATAGCTATTTATTTGACAACAGAGAAATTCACATGACAAATATCCAGTGAACAAAAAGTATCTCAAGAAGCAGAATCACTTCAAATGGGAAGACCCTTCCAATGACAACTCCCCTAGCGGATTTCTCCTCAAACAACAAAAATAGGAATCCCTTGTGGAAACATTCTAAGAAAGGTTTGAATATGGGCATACTCTTCATCCTCAACAGCAGTCCAGGAATCAACTCCCCAAAACTCCCCAACATTTGTCAAGGATTTATTTTCCAAGACAAAAATACATTCCAACAACATTTTGCATTTCATGCATCATATTACATACATGACAAGTGCATACGACACAATCTCATTTATTTTGAGAACATCATTACACCCTGCATTTAATACATCATGACATTGCATGCAGTTAACCCTTTACCTTTTCAGGAGAGATCAACAATAGATAACTATCGTCAACAATTTTCAACAGTTCTAAATTAATACCTGTAACAAGCCAGGAAAACTATCTTTCTTTCTAAGGTCAAAGATCAATACCTGTAACAAGCCAGGGCAACTATCTACACAGCCTGATGAAGTAACCCCACCCAGGTTCCTTCTTAGACATTTCCATTTGAAGTTTGACACGGACTCATCATGAAGTAACCCTACCCAGGTTCCTTCTCATTCCTAGATGCAGTTTTACCCAGACTCATAATAAAGCAACCCTACCCAGGTTCATTCTCATTCCTAGATGCAGTTTTACCCAGACTCATCATAAAGCAACCCTACCCAGGTTCCTTCTCATTTCCTAGATGCAGTTTTACCCGGACTCATCATGAAGTAACCCTACCTAGGTTCCTTCTCATTCTTAGATGCAATTTTACCTGGATTCATCATGAAGCAACCCTACCCAGGTTCCTTCTCATTCCTAGATGCAGTTTTACCCAGACTCATCATGAAGCAACCCTATCCAGGTTCCTTCTCATTTCCTAGATGCAGTTTTCCCTGACTCATCACGAAGCAACCCTACCCAGGTTCCTTCTCATTCCTAGATGTAGTTTTACCCAGACTCATCATGAAGCAACCCTACCCAGGTTCATTCTCATTTCCAATTGTAGTTTTACCAGGACTCATCATGAAGCAACCCTACTCAGCTTCCTTCTCATTCCTAGATGCAGTTTTACCGGGACTTGTTATGAAGAAACCCTACCCAGGTTCCTTCTTAAACATAGTCGGATGAAGTTTCACATGGATTCATCCTGAAGCAGCCCTACCCAGGCTTCCTTTTCATATGTCTCCTAAAGCAGCTGTAATCTCAAGCCTCAACTCAACTTTAGTTTTGATGAAAGACAAACAAGCTAGTTTGATGAAATACAAACAAGCTCTATGGCAAGAAGGAAAAGAAGTGGAAATTAGCTTAAAGCATCATTCACTCAAAGCTTCAAGGATCATGGCAAGCAATCAAGTATATCAAATCTCATTTGAACTACATTGATTAGAAATGCTCAAAAATGATATACACACTTGCCACAACACTTCACTTAAATTTCAAAACAAATTCTAAGTTTTTCTCTGCTGTAAATCGATTAACATCTTGTGTAAATCGATTTACACATGCTTTTTCAAAAATGGATTGTCTCTGCCAGCAATCGATTTACATGAAGTGTAAATCGATTGATCATAGAATAATGTGAATTTTTAACTCTTGTAAATCGATTTACACAACATGCTAATCGATTTACACTTCAAATTTTTTGAAAACATGAACGTTACAAACCCGTGCAATCGATTTACATCTTATGTTAATCGATTTACACATTGTAAATTTTGAAAAATCTGAACTGGTTTCAAGATATCCTTCACACCTTTTCTCCAATAGATGCATGGTCATACATTGCATCCTCTCAAGTTTTTCAAATAGAAAAGTGTTCATTTGGAAAGGTATCTTGATTACTTTAAATACAAAATCTTTCAAATCATAAACAACTCTTCTCTTATGCAATAATTCTGAACTTTGTAAAATATTCAAACTTCATATTTCTTAACTTTTAAGAACAAAGATTTTCTGCACTTTCACACATATAAGAACAGAAATCTTTGAGCCTTATCTAACCATTGTTTTACAGTTTAAATTGCTTACAAGAGAAGAAAGAAGAAACTTCATTGAAGTCACTCTATGTGATCAACATCTTTCAAGAAATTATACTTCATAAAATTATACAAAGTGTAACTTTTTTCCAGGATTGTTGGAATTAAGTATTAAACTATTTTTGTTCCTTGTTGTCCATTGTTGGAAACAAGAGGTATCTTTTGAGAGGATTGTTCTCAAGATACTTATTGAAAATCCAAGAGGGTGTTCTTGGTATTTGTTAGGTTCTTTAGTTGATAATACTAGGAATAGTCTAGTAAAAGTTCTAACAAAATAGTGAAATCTCTTGCGTGTTTGCAAGGGGACTGGAAGTACTTCCGGGGTGTGGAAGGAACCAGGATAAATCTCCGTGTCTCTTTACTTTCTGCACTTTACAGTTTTCAAAGCACTAAATCAAAACCAGAAAGTATAAAATAAGTCAAAAATCGACCACCACCTAATTCACCCCCCCCCCCCTCTTAGGCGCATTCTTAAACTTACAATTGGTATCAGAGCAGGTTATAGGTAACCTACTCCTAGGGATCCAGAATGGCTTCCGCAAATCATCAACCCGTTTTCAGAGATGGTGGTAGTAACAACAAGCCTCCTCTATTCTGTGGTGAATATTTTGACTTCTGGAAAATACGCATGAAGGCGCATTTAGAAGCACAAGGAGAGGAAGTATGGGATGCTGTTGAAAATGGTCCATTTATCCCGGTAACGGTAATCAATGGCGTTGGCTCTTCAAAGCCTAAAACTGCATGGGACGACGATGATAAAAAGAAAGTTCTCTATGACAAAAAGGCAATAAACCTTCTTCAAGGTGCACTCAGTATGGACGAATTTTTCCGTGTCTCGACATGCAAAACAGCAAAGGAAATTTGGGATACCTTGGTTCAAACTCATGAAGGAACGGCTGAAGTAAAAAGATCAAGGCTAAATACCTTAAGTCAAGAATATGAACTATTTCGAATGCAGCCCGGAGAATCCATTCTTGACTTACAAAAGAGATTTGTGCATTTGACAAATCACTTAAGTGCTCTTGGTAAAACCTTGACAAATGATAAACTCAACTTGAAAGTCCTTAGATCATTGACTAGGGAATGGCAACCAAAGGTAACGGTAATCTCGGAAAAGAAGAGTCTCTCCGCAATGACTTCCGCTACATTATTTGGCAAACTTCAAGAATATGAAACCGAACTCGGTAGACTTGAAAAACATGATAATCTAGAAAAGAAGTCCAAAAACATTGCTTTAAAAATTGATTCAAAGGAAGTTGTAAAAGAAGACAATCCGGAAGAAGATGAAAATTTCATGCTTCTTGTGAAAAGACTTGGGAAGTTTTTTGGCAGAAATGACAAGGGCGGATCTCATGCACATAAGAGAAAGCACTTCAAGAAAAGAGAAGCCTCCATATCAACACAAGATGTTTCATGCTATGAATGTGGAAAGCAAGGACATATCAGGCCAAACTATCCAAATCTCCCAAAGAAAAACGGATTCAAAGGAAAGGACTCAAAACAAAAGAAAGCCTACATAGCATGAGAAGATAATGATATGAGCAGTACATCGGAATCGGAAAGCGACGAATGTGCAAATTTAGCCTTAATGGCATCGCATCACTCCGACGACGAAGAAGAGGTTAGTAATGAATTTAATCTTTTTGATGATGATGTTCAAGGTGCAATTGATGAACTCTTGAAAGAATGCAAAAGTTTATACAAAAAGGTGTCAAACCAAGAAAAAGAACTTCTAATTTGTCTAGAAAAAATTGACACCATGACTAAAGATTTTGATCTTCAAAAACAGAATTTTATAAAAGAAAAGGAAAACTTTGCATGCTCCAAGTGTGAATCAAATGTATTTCAAATTGTTCAATTGAAAAGAGTCATTGAACGATATGAAAAAGGACAAATAGGATTGGAAGGATTACTAAGCCAACAACGTTATCCAAATGATAAAAGAGGTCTTGGTTATGTGAATACTAAGAAACCAAGTAACAATCCCACTGTTTTTGTAAAGGCTGGTAATAGTTCCAATCCCAAGAAAGTAGAAAAGAAGAAAGTTGTTCATAATCATCAAAAGAAAAAGGCTAATGTATCTAAAAGAAAACAAATTCCTAGATACAAGAGCAAATTTGTTCCAAATTGTTTTTACTGTGGTATTATTGGACACACACCCAATGCATGCTATATTAGAAATTTCAGTATGGCTAGTGGACATTATGCATGGGTGAAAAAGGGAACTAACTATGAAGGACCCAAGGAAACTTGGGTACCTAACAAGAAATAATTTGTTTTTGTAGGTATGCTTGAAGTCCACATCAAATATTTGGTATCTTGATAGTGGACGTTCAAAGCATATGACAGGAGATGTACACCAATTTTCATATCTAATACATAGAGCCAAAGGGTATGTCACCTATGGAGACAACACCAAAGGAAAGATTCTTGGCGTTGGTATAGTTGGCACACCTCCATCCATTCAAATTGAGGATGTTCTCTATGTTGAAGGATTAAAACACAACCTTCTTAGCATAAGTCAACTTTGCGATAGAGGGTTCAAGATCAAATTAAACAAAGAAGAATGCCTTATTATGGATGAGGCAACCAATGAGGTAAAACTCAAAGTTATAAGATCTAACAATATTTTTATGATTACTCTAGATGATTTGTCTATGAAGGTACAATGTCTTATGGTAAACAACAATGACGCTTAGTTATGGCACAAGAGGATTGCTCACATACACATGGAGCACTTGAACAAATTGGTTAAGCATGACTTAGTTATTGGTCTACCAAAGATGAAGTTCATCAAAGACAAATTATGTAGTGCATGCCAAAAGGGCAAATAGACCAAATCAACTTTCAAACCAAAGAATGTGGTTTCAACAACAAGACCACTTCAACTGTTGCACGTGGACCTTTTTGGTCCATCTAGAACAAGAAGCTTCGGAGGTAACATTTATGCTTTAGTTATTGTAGATGACTTTTCCCGTTTCACTTGGACTTTGTTTTTAGTGCACAAAAATGAAGCATTCAAGGCATTCAAGAGATATGCAAAACAAGTTCAAAATGAGAAGTCATTAAAGATAACATCAATCTGAAGTGATCATGGTGGAGAGTTCCAAAACAGTCTATTTGAAGAATTTTGTGAAGAAAATGGGATCTTCCACAATTTTTCAGCACCAAGAACTCCACAACAAAATGGAGTAGTTGAAAGGAAAAATAGGTCTTTGGTGGAGCTTGCAAGAACCATGCTAAGTGACTCAAGTTTGCCTAAATATTTTTGGGCGGATGCGGTAAGCACGGCATGTTACGTAAGCAATCGCGTGATCATAAGACCTATACTAAAGAAAACTCCATATGAGATTTACAAAGGAAGAAAACCAAATATCTCTCACTTTCATATTTTCGGGTGCAAATGTTTTGTCCTTAACAACGACAAATACAATCTCGGTAAGTTCGATGAAAAATCGGATGAAGGTATTTTTCTTGGTCACTCCCTTTCTAGCAAAGCCTTTAGAATTTACAATAAAAGAACTTTAACTATAAAAGAATCAATGCATGTTTCTTTTGATGAATCTAACACCTCCAAGGAGGAAGTTGTTATTTGTGATGATGATGATCCTATAGATCTATCTCATGAGAATTCTTGTGGAGATGGCAAAATTGTCAATCTGGAACAAACACATGAACTTTCACATCAAAATGAAAATGATGATGATCTTCCTCAAGAATGGAGAACTCATCGTGATCATCCAATTGACAACATAATTAGAGATATTAGCAAAGGGGTATCTACACGGCTAAATCGTAAGAATGCATGCTTGAATATGGCGTTTGTATCTCAAGTTGAACCTACTAAAGTGGCTCAAGCACTAGAAGATGATTAATGGATCCTTTCCATGCAAGAGGAGTTAAACCAATTCGAGCGGAACGAAGTTTGGGAACTTGTTCCTAATCCAGTAAATAAACGTATCATTGGAACCAAATGGGTTTTCAAAAACAAGATGGATGAAAATGGTATAATCACTCGAAACAAGGCAAGACTAGTTGCTCAAGGATACAACCAAGAGGAAGGAATTGATTTTGAAGAAACTTTTGCTCCGGTAGCACGTTTGGAAGCAATAAGACTATTACTTGCATATGCATGCTCATTGGACTTTGAACTTTTTAAAATGGATGTAAAAACGCATTTCTCAACGGATTCATAAATGAAGAAGTCTATGTAAAGCAACCTCCCGGATTTGAAGACTTCAAACATCCTAATCATGTCTTCAAACTGAAGAAAGCTCTCTATGGGCTGAAGCAAGCACCAAGGGATTGGTATGATAGACTAAGCGCATTCCTATGTGAAAAAGGGTTTGTAAAGGGTAAAGTTGATACCACTCTCTTCATAAAAAATGTTAATCATCATACTCTACTCGTACAAATCTATGTAGATGATATTGTTTTTGGTTTAACTAACCAAAATATGTGCAAGGAATTTTCATCTATGATGCAAGGAGAGTTTGAGATGTCTATGATGGGAAGATTAAATTTCTTTCTCGGTCTTCAAATTAAGCAACTCAAACACGGTATCTTCATAAACCAATCAAAATATTGCAAAGACCTTATAAAGAAGTTTGAGATGGAAAGCAGCAAAGAAAGTGCAATTCCTATGGGATCCGGCACCTATCTTGATCCATATGAATCAGGGAACTCTATTGACATAACTAAGTATCATGGAATGATTGGCTCACTCCTCTATTTAACATCAAGTAGACCTGACATCATGTTCAGCATTTGCCTGTGTGCAAGATATCAAGCCAATCCTAAAGAGTCTCACCTTGCAGCAGTCAAGCGCATAATAAAATATCTCAAAGGAACAACCAACGTCGGATTATGGTATCCAAAAGGTAGTATGTGCAATCTAGTTGGTTATTCTGATGTTGACTATGCAGGTTGTAAGACTGATCGCAAAAGTACAAGTGGAACATGTCACATTCTTGGAAATGCCTTGGTTTCATGGTCATGCAAAAAGCAAGCAAGCGTCGCTCTCAGCACTGCCGAAGCAGAATACATTGCGGCTGGAAGTGGATGCGCTCAAATTCTTTGGCTAAAACAACAATTACTTGACTATGGAGTAAACCTTGGATGCATTCCGCTTCGATGTGATAACACAAGCGCGATCGATATTACAAAAAATCCAATTATGCATTCCCGGACAAAACACATTGACATCAGACATCATTTCATCCGGGATCATGTACTCAAAGGAGATGTCGAGATTACTTTCGTGGACACTCAAAATCAACTCGCGGACATCTTCACAAAACCACTTGCAAAAGATGCATTTTTCAAAATTCGGCGTGAACTCAGAATCCTAGATGAACAAGATATATAAGGTGCACTCTATCCTTAACTATACTTAAATGTGCATATACGTGTGTTTAGACAATGTTTCAAATGTTAAAAATATTGTTTTTAAAATTTTTTCTTTAAGTAAATCGATTTACTTGATGTGTAAATCGATTTACCACTGAAGCAAAACATTTTTTTAATAAAATCGTTTGTGTAAATCAATTTACACAATATGTAAATCGATTTACCATTGAACGAACATTATTTTTCATAAAAAAATTTTGTGTAAATCGATTTAACCAATGGGAAAATCGATTTACCACAGAATCTGAAGCATTTTCTGTGTACTTTTTCTATGCAAATTAATTTTTAGCATGTGATACTTGTATGAGCTTTTAATATATTGGTCAAACTTTCATTTTCTCTCAACCTCCCACCTTATTATTGACCAATCATGAAACCTTGACCAAATCACCAAATTAAAACTTCATAAAGACCTCACTTACTCTCTCTATTATTTAAATTCACCAAAACTATCTCATAACTCCAACACTCTCTCTCTCTCATAACAACACAAAAAACTCTATATCTTTCTTCTCAAAACCCTAACCATATCCATGGCTCCCAAAAGAAAAGCATCTGCCTCAGAGAAAGGAAAGAAGCAAACTGCTTCAACATCTGAAAACTCTTTGCTCGCATACCTCTCGGATCCACAGCGTGAAAGATTTATCAAGCATTTTCAAAAGAAAATTATCTCAGCTCCAAAATTCGGTATGTTATCAACCTTTCCAAATGAATGCTTCTCGTTTCAAAGGGATTTAATTGATTATGGTTTAGAACCATTAATATCATCACATGGTTTCTATTACCCAGATCTAGTTAGAGTCTTCTACAGCAATATGTGCTATGATAACAACAAATGTTATACCTATGTGCTCGGGAAAAGTCCTCTGCATTCCAAAACTATCGGCAGAATTTTGAACATTCCATATTCTGGAAGTACCCTATATGATCCAGAGGATGCTACTTGGGAAAATTATCAAAAGCGAGAATTCTTCTACAGCATTGGAAGGTTATCAGAATCTGAATACCGTGCAAAGCGGATTTGAAGTCTTGGCGGGGTTATTCCAGCTCGGGACACATGGAGTGCTGGTAATTTTCATATTGATGATAGATTATTTCACTATTTTCTGGTGTATATTCTGTTTCCTAGAGCAGGGAATCATTGTACTGTGACCGACCTAGAACTGCAAATTATCTATGCGAGGAAAAATGGAATTCCGGTAAACTGGGCAAAATTGATTGTGGTGCATATGCTAAAAGTTGCTGCAAGGGCCACCTTTCTACCATATGCATACTTCATTACAAGGATCCTGGCAGCATTTGATATAGATTTTACTGGGTTTGAGTGGATTGAAATGGATCCAATCACAAATAAGATCTCCATCAAAAATGTTGATTCTATGATGGGTGTTCATTTCAATGTTGAAGCAAAGACCATCACATACATTGGAGAGGATGTTGTAGGTGATGAAGGCAATAATGCAAATGAAGAAGACAATGAAGTTCCTCCTCTTGTTGCCTCTTCTGGTCCAACCAATCAAGATGTTATGGATTACATGACGAAACAGTTTGTTTCTCTCAATTCTAACATCAATGCTCGATGGACTGAGATAAATGACTCTACCTCCTCTCGTATAAATGCTTTTCAGAATGATGTGAACCAACAATTTTCATACCTCTATTCACATCTTCATATCCCTCCATACGATCCAAACAATCCAGCACCTCCGCCTCCTCAATACACTGAACCACCTCTACAACAACAATTTCCATATCAAGGACCTTTCTAATATGTTCCTGATCAATATTATTAAATTCTTGTTATAAGTATCATTATGTTTTTGTCTTATTGTATTTCAAGTGTTAGTTTTTGTATTGTGTACTTGAACTTTGTTTGATAATTTTAGAAGTTTTTTTGTTTTTGTTCATGTTCATATATGTGTCATTCTGTTATCATTTCTTGTTGCATCTTTCCCTTCTTTTTGATAATGTCAAAGGGGGAGAAAGATGTGATAGCACTTTATGGTTGTTTGTTTTCATTGTCTTTACAGGGCAAGCTTTCAAATCTTTTTCTCCATAGGGGGAGAAATCTTCTCAGGGGGAGAAAACACTTTTTGCTCCAATTCTGAACAACTCATAAAGAAAGATGGTTTGTCATCATCAAAAAGGGGGAGAATGTAATCTCAAGCCTCAACTCAACTTTAGTTTTGATGAAAGACAAACAAGCTAGTTTGATGAAAGACAAACAAGCTCTATGGCAAGAAGGAAAAGAAAGGGAAATTATCTTAAAGCATCATTCACTCAAAGCTTCAAGGATCATGGCAAGCAATCAAGTATATCAATTCTCATTTGAACTACATTGATTAGAAATGCTCAAAAATGATATACAGACTTTCCACAACACTTCACTTAAATTTCAAAACAAATTCTAAGTTTTTCTCTGCTGTAAATCGATTAACATCTTGTGTAAATCGATTTACACATGCTTTTTCAAAAACTGATTGTCTCTGCCAGCAATCGATTTACATGAAGTGTAAATCGATTGATCACAGAACAATGTGAATTTTTAACTCTTGTAAATCGATTTACACAACATGCTAATCGATTTAAAATTCAAATTTTTTGAAAACATGAACGTTACAAACCCGTGAAATCGATTTACATCTTATGTTAATCGATTTACACATTGTAAATTTTGAAAAATCTGAACTGGTTTCAAGATATCCTTCACACCTTTTCTCCAATACATGCATGGTCATACATTGCATCCTCTCAAGTTTTTCAAACAGAAAAGTGTTCATTTGGAAAGGTATCTTGATTACTTTAAATACAAAATCTTTCAAATCATAAACAACTCTTCTCTTATGCAATAATTCTGAACTTTGTAAAATATTCAAACTTCATATTTCTTAACTTTTAAGAACAAAGATTTTCTGCACTTTCACACATATAAGAACAGAAATCTTTGAGCATTATCTAACCATTGTGTTACAGTTTGAATTGCTTACAAGAGAAGAAATAAGAAACTTCATTGAAGTCACTCTATGTGATCAACATCTTTCAAGAAATCATAATTCATAAAATTATACAAAGTGTAACTTTTTTCCCGGATTGTTGGAATTAAGTATTAAACTATTTTTGTTCCTTGTTGTCCATTATTGGAAACAAGAGGTATCTTTTGAGAGGATTGTTCTCAAGAGACTTATTGAAAATCCAAGAGGGTGTTCTTGGTATTTGTTAGGTTCTTTAGTTGATAAGACTAGGAAGAGTCTTGTAAAAGTTCTAACAAAATAGTGAAATCTCTTGCGTGTTTGCAAGGGGACTGGACGTACTTCCGGGGTGTGGAAGGAACCAGGATAAATCTCCGTGTCTCTATACTTTCTGCACTTTACAGTTTTCAAAGCACTAAATCAAAACCAGAAAGTATAAAATAAGTTAAAAATCGACCACCACCTAATTCACCCCCCCTCTTAGGCGCATTCTTAAACTTAAAATTGGTATCAGAGCAGGTTATAGGTAACCTACTCCTAGAGATCCAGAATGGCTTCCGCAAATCATCAACCCGTTTTCAGAGATGGTGGTAGTAACAACAAGCCTCCTCTATTCTGTGGTGAATATTTTGACTTCTGGAAAATACGCATGAAGGCGCATTTAGAAGCACAAGGAGAGGAAGTATGGGATGCTGTTGAAAATGGTCCATTTATCCCGGTAACGGTAATCAATGGCGTTGGCTCTTCAAAGCCTAAAACTGCACGGGACGATGATGATAAAAAGAAATTTCTCTATGACAAAAAGGCAATAAACCTTCTTCAAGGTGCACTCAGTATGGACGAATTTTTCCGTGTCTCGACATGAAGAACAGCAAAGGAAATTTGGGATACCTTGGTTCAAACTCATGAAGGAACGGCTGAAGTAAAAAGATCAAGGCTAAATACCTTAAGTCAAGAATATGAACTATTTCGAATGCAGCCCGGAGAATCCATTCTTGACTTACAAAAGAGATTTGTGCATTTGAAAAATCACTTAAGTGCTCTTGGTAAAACCTTGACAAATGATGAACTCAACTTGAAAGTCCTTAGATCATTGACTAGGGAATGGCAACCAAAGGTAACGGCAATCTCGGAAAAGAAGAGTCTCTCCGCAATGACTTCCGCTACATTATTTGGCAAACTTCAAGAATACGAAACGGAACTCGGTAGACTTGAAAAACATGAGAATCTAGAAAAGAAGTCCAAAAACATTGCTTTAAAAATTGATTCAAAGGAAGTTGTAAAAGAAGACAATCCGGAAGAAGATGAAAATTTCATGCTTCTTGTGAAAAGACTTGGGAAGTTTCTTGGCAGAAATGACAAGGGCGGATCTCATGCACATAAGAGAAAGCACTTCAAGAAAAGAGAAGCCTCCACATCAACACAAGATGTTTCATGCTATGAATGTGGAAAGCAAGGATATATCAGGCCAAACTGTCCAAATCTCCCAAAGAAAAAAGGATTCAAAGGAAAGGACTCAAAACAAAAGAAAGCCTACATAGCATGGGAAGATAATAATATGAGCAGTACATCGGAATCGGAAAGCGACGAATGTGCAAATTTAGCCTTAATGGCATCGCATCACTCCGACGACGAAGAAGAGGTTAGTAATGAATTTAATCTTTTTGATGATGATGTTCAAGGTGCAATTGATGAACTCTTGAAAGAATGCAAAAGTTTATACAAAAAGGTGTCAAACCAAGAAAAAGAACTTCTAATTTGTCTAGAAAAAATTGACACCATGACTAAAGATTTTGATCTTCAAAAACAGAATTTTATAAAAGAAAAGGAAAAATTTGCATGCTCCAAGTGTGAATCAAATGTCTTTCAAATTGTTCAATTGAAAAGAGTCATTGAACGATATGAAAAAGGACAAATAGGATTGGAAGGATTACTAAGCCAACAACGTTATCCAAATGATAAAAGAGGTCTTGGTTATGTGAATACTAAGAAACCAAGTAACAATCCCACTGTTTTTGTAAAGGCTGGTAATAGTTCCAATCCCAAGAAAGTAGAAAAGAAGAAAGTTGTTCATAATCATCAAAAGAAAAAGGCTAATGTATCTAAAAGAAAACAAATTCCTAGATACAAGAGCAAATTTGTTCCAAATTGTTTTTACTGTGGTATTATTGGACACACACCCAATGCATGCTATATTAGAAATTTCAGTATGGCTAGTGGACATTATGCATGGGTGAAAAAGGGAACTAACTATGAAGGACCCAAGGAAACTTGGGTACCTAACAAGAAATAATTTGTTTTTGTAGGTATGCTTGAAGTCCACATCAAATATTTGGTATCTTGATAGTGGACGTTCAAAGCATATGACAGGAGATGTACACCAATTTTCATATCTAATACATAGAGCCAAAGGGTATGTCACCTATGGAGACAACACCAAAGGAAAGATTCTTGGCGTTGGTATAGTTGGCACACCTCCATCCATTCAAATTGAGGATGTTCTCTATGTTGAAGGATTAAAACACAACCTTCTTAGCATAAGTCAACTTTGCGATAGAGGGTTCAAGATCAAATTCAACAAAGAAGAATGCCTTATTATGGATGAGGCAACCAATGAGGTAAAACTCAAAGGTATAAGATCTAACAATATTTTTATGATTACTCTAGATGATTTGTCTATGAAGGTACAATGTCTTATGGTAAACAACAATGACGCTTAGTTATGGCACAAGAGGATTGCTCACATACACATGGAGCACTTGAACAAATTGGTTAAGCATGACTTAGTTATTGGTCTACCAAAGATGAAGTTCATCAAAGACAAATTATGTAGTGCATGCCAAAAGGGCAAATAGACCAAATCAACTTTCAAACCAAAGAATGTGGTTTCAACAACAAGACCACTTCAATTGTTGCACATGGACCTTTTTGGTCCATCTAGAACAAGAAGCTTCGGAGGTAACATTTATGCTTTAGTTATTGTAGATGACTTTTCCCGTTTCACTTGGACTTTGTTTTTAGTGCACAAAAATGAAGCATTCAAGGCATTCAAGAGATATGCAAAACAAGTTCAAAATGAGAAGTCATTAAAGATAACATCAATCTGAAGTGATCATGGTGGAGAGTTCCAAAACAGTCTATTTGAAGAATTTTGTGAAGAAAATGGGATCTTCCACAATTTTTCAGCACCAAGAACTCCACAACAAAATGGAGTAGTTGAAAGGAAAAATAGGTCTTTGGTGGAGCTTGCAAGAACCATGCTAAGTGACTCAAGTTTGCCTAAATATTTTTGGGCGGATGCGGTAAGCACGGCATGTTACGTAAGCAATCGCGTGATCATAAGACCTATACTAAAGAAAACTCCATATGAGATTTACAAAGGAAGAAAACCAAATATCTCTCACTTTCATATTTTCGGGTGCAAATGTTTTGTCCTTAACAACGACAAATACAATCTCGGTAAGTTCGATGAAAAATCGGATGAAGGTATTTTTCTTGGTTACTCCCTTTCTAGCAAAGCCTTTAGAATTTACAATAAAAGAACTTTAACTATAAAAGAATCAATGCATGTTTCTTTTGATGAATCTAACACCTCCAAGGAGGAAGTTGTTATTTGTGATGATGATGATCCTATAGATCTATCTCATGAGAATTCTTGTGGAGATGGCAAAATTGTCAATCCGGAACAAACACATGAACTTTCACATCAAAATGAAAATGATGATGATCTTCCTCAAGAATGGAGAACTCATCGTGATCATCCAATTGACAACATAATTAGAGATATTAGCAAAGGGGTATCTACACGGCTAAATCGTAAGAATGCATGCTTGAATATGGCGTTTGTATCTCAAGTTGAACCTACTAAAGTGGCTCAAGCACTAGAAGATGATTAATGGATCCTTTCCATGCAAGAGGAGTTAAACCAATTCGAGCGGAACGAAGTTTGGGAACTTGTTCCTAATCCAGTAAATAAACGTATCATTGGAACCAAATGGGTTTTCAAAAACAAGATGGATGAAAATGGTATAATCACTCGAAACAAGGCAAGACTAGTTGCTCAAGGATACAACCAAGAGGAAGGAATTGATTTTGAAGAAACTTTTGCTCTGGTAGCACGTTTGGAAGCAATAAGACTATTACTTGCATATGCATGCTCATTGGACTTTGAACTTTTTAAAATGGATGTAAAAACGCATTTCTCAACGGATTCATAAATGAAGAAGTCTATGTAAAGCAACCTCCCGGATTTGAAGACTTCAAACATCCTAATCATGTCTTCAAACTGAAGAAAGCTCTCTATGGGCTGAAGCAAGCACCAAGGGATTGGTATGATAGACTAAGCGCATTCCTATGTGAAAAAGGGTTTGTAAAGGGTAAAGTTGATACCACTCTCTTCATAAAAAATGTTAATCATCATACTCTACTCGTACAAATCTATGTAGATGATATTGTTTTTGGTTTAACTAACCAAAATATGTGCAAGGAATTTTCATCTATGATGCAAGGAGAGTTTGAGATGTCTATGATGGGAAGATTAAATTTCTTTCTCGGTCTTCAAATTAAGCAACTCAAACACGGTATCTTCATAAACCAATCAAAATATTGCAAAGACCTTATAAAGAAGTTTGAGATGGAAAGCAGCAAAGAAAGTGAAATTCCTATGGGATCCGGCACCTATCTTGATCCATATGAATCAGGGAACTCTATTGACATAACTAAGTATCATGGAATGATTGGCTCACTCCTCTATTTAACATCAAGTAGACCTGACATCATGTTCAGCGTTTGCCTGTGTGCAAGATATCAAGCCAATCCTAAAGAGTCTCACCTTGCAGCAGTCAAGCGCATAATAAAATATCTCAAAGGAACAACCAACGTCGGATTATGGTATCCAAAAGGTAGTATGTGCAATCTAGTTGGTTATTCTGATGTTGACTATGCAGGTTGTAAGACTGATCGCAAAAGTACAAGTGGAACATGTCACATTCTTGGAAATGCCTTGGTTTCATGGTCATGCAAAAAGCAAGCAAGCGTCGCTCTCAGCACTGCCGAAGTAGAATACATTGCGGCTGGAAGTGGATGCGCTCAAATTCTTTGGCTAAAACAACAATTACTTGACTATGGAGTAAACCTTGGATGCATTCCGCTTCGATGTGATAACACAAGCGCGATCGATATTACGAAAAATCCAATTATGCATTCCCGGACAAAACACATTGACATCAGACATCATTTCATCCGGGATCATGTACTCAAAGGAGATGTCGAGATTACTTTCGTGGACACTCAAAATCAACTCGCGGACATCTTCACAAAACCACTTGCAAAAGATGCATTTTTCAAAATTCGGCGTGAACTCAGAATCCTAGATGAACAAGATATATAAGGTGCACTCTATCCTTAACTATACTTAAATGTGCATATACGTGTGTTTAGACAATGTTTCAAATGTTAAAAATATTGTTTTTAAAATTTTTTCTTTAAGTAAATCGATTTACTTGATGTGTAAATCGATTTACCACTGAAGCAAAACATTTTTTTAATAAAATCGTTTGTGTAAATCAATTTACACAATATGTAAATCGATTTACCATTGAACGAACATTATTTTTCATAAAAAATTTCTGTGTAAATCGATTTAACCAATGGGAAAATCGATTTACCACAGAATCTGAAGCATTTTCTGTGTACTTTTTCTATGCAAATTAATTTTTAGCATGTGATACTTGTATGAGCTTTTAATATATTGGTCAAACTTTCATTTTCTCTCAACCTCCCACCTTATTATTGACCAATCATGAAACCTTGACCAAATCACCAAATTAAAACTTCATAAAGACCTCACTTACTCTCTCTATTATTTAAATTCACCAAAACTATCTCATAACTCCAACACTCTCTCTCTCTCATAACAACACAAAAAACTCTATATCTTTCTTCTCAAAACCCTAACCATATCCATGGCTCCCAAAAGAAAAGCATCTGCCTCAGAGAAAGGAAAGAAGCAAACTGCTTCAACATCTGAAAACTCTTTGCTCGCATACCTCTCGGATCCACAGCGTGAAAGATTTATCAAGCATTTTCAAAAGAAAATTATCTCAGCTCCAAAATTCGGTATGTTATCAACCTTTCCAAATGAATGCTTCTCGTTTCAAAGGGATTTAATTGATTATGGTTTAGAACCATTAATATCATCACATGGTTTCTATTACCCAGATCTAGTTAGAGTCTTCTACAGCAATATGTGCTATGATAACAACAAATGTTATACCTATGTGCTCGGGAAAAGTCCTCTGCATTCCAAAACTATCGGCAGAATTTTGAACATTCCATATTCTGGAAGTACCCTATATGATCCAGAGGATGCTACTTGGGAAAATTATCAAAAGCGAGAATTCTTCTACAGCATTGGAAGGTTATCAGAATCTGAATACCGTGCAAAGCGGATTTGAAGTCTTGGCGGGGTTATTCCAGCTCGGGACACATGGAGTGCTGGTAATTTTCATATTGATGATAGATTATTTCACTATTTTCTGGTGTATATTCTGTTTCCTAGAGCAGGGAATCATTGTACTGTGACCGACCTAGAACTGCAAATTATCTATGCGAGGAAAAATGGAATTCCGGTAAACTGGGAAAAATTGATTGTGGTGCATATGCTAAAAGTTGCTGCAAGGGCCACCTTTCTACCATATGCATACTTCATTACAAGGATCCTGGCAGCATTTGATATAGATTTTACTGGGTTTGAGTGGATTGAAATGGATCCAATCACAAATAAGATCTCCATCAAAAATGTTGATTCTATGATGGGTGTTCATTTCAATGTTGAAGCAAAGACCATCACATACATTGGAGAGGATGTTGTAGGTGATGAAGGCAATAATGCAAATGAAGAAGACAATGAAGTTCCTCCTCTTGTTGCCTCTTCTGGTCCAACCAATCAAGATGTTATGGATTACATGACGAAACAGTTTGTTTCTCTCAATTCTAACATCAATGCTCGATGGACTGAGATAAATGACTCTACCTCCTCTCGTATAAATGCTTTTCAGAATGATGTGAACCAACAATTTTCATACCTCTATTCACATCTTCATATCCCTCCATACGATCCAAACAATCCAGCACCTCCGCCTCCTCAATACACTGAACCACCTCTACAACAACAATTTCCATATCAAGGACCTTTCTAATATGTTCCTGATCAATATTATTAAATTCTTGTTATAAGTATCATTATGTTTTTGTCTTATTGTATTTCAAGTGTTAGTTTTTGTATTGTGTACTTGAACTTTGTTTGATAATTTTAGAAGTTTTTTTGTTTTTGTTCATGTTCATATATGTGTCATTCTGTTATCATTTCTTGTTGCATCTTTCCCTTCTTTTTGATAATGTCAAAGGGGGAGAAAGATGTGATAGCACTTTATGGTTGTTTGTTTTCATTGTCTTTACAAGGCAAGCTTTCAAATCTTTTTCTCCATAGGGGGAGAAATCTTCTCAGGGGGAGAAAACACTTTTTGCTCCAATTCTGAACAACTCATAAAGAAAGATGGTTTGTCATCATCAAAAAGGGGGAGAATGTAATCTCAAGCCTCAACTCAACTTTAGTTTTGATGAAAGACAAACAAGCTAGTTTGATGAAAGACAAACAAGCTCTATGGCAAGAAGGAAAAGAAAGGGAAATTAGCTTAAAGCATCATTCACTCAAAGCTTCAAGGATCATGGCAAGCAATCAAGTATATCAATTCTCATTTGAACTACATTGATTAGAAATGCTCAAAAATGATATACAGACTTTCCACAACACTTCACTTAAATTTCAAAACAAATTCTAAGTTTTTCTCTGCTGTAAATCGATTAACATCTTGTGTAAATCGATTTACACATGCTTTTTCAAAAACTGATTGTCTCTGCCAGCAATCGATTTACATGAAGTGTAAATCGATTGATCACAGAACAATGTGAATTTTTAACTCTTGTAAATCGATTTACACAACATGCTAATCGATTTAAAATTCAAATTTTTTGAAAACATGAACGTTACAAACCCGTGAAATCGATTTACATCTTATGTTAATCGATTTACACATTGTAAATTTTGAAAAATCTGAACTGGTTTCAAGATATCCTTCACACCTTTTCTCCAATACTTGCATGGTCATACATTGCATCCTCTCAAGTTTTTCAAACAGAAAAGTGTTCATTTGGAAAGGTATCTTGATTACTTTAAATACAAAATCTTTCAAATCATAAACAACTCTTCTCTTATGCAATAATTCTGAACTTTGTAAAATATTCAAACTTCATATTTCTTAACTTTTAAGAACAAAGATTTTCTGCACTTTCACACATATAAGAACAGAAATCTTTGAGCATTATCTAACCATTGTGTTACAGTTTGAATTGCTTACAAGAGAAGAAATAAGAAACTTCATTGAAGTCACTCTATGTGATCAACATCTTTCAAGAAATCATAATTCATAAAATTATACAAAGTGTAACTTTTTTCCCGGATTGTTGGAATTAAGTATTAAACTATTTTTGTTCCTTGTTGTCCATTATTGGAAACAAGAGGTATCTTTTGAGAGGATTGTTCTCAAGAGACTTATTGAAAATCCAAGAGGGTGTTCTTGGTATTTGTTAGGTTCTTTAGTTGATAAGACTAGGAAGAGTCTTGTAAAAGTTCTAACAAAATAGTGAAATCTCTTGCGTGTTTGCAAGGGGACTGGACGTACTTCCGGGGTGTGGAAGGAACCAGGATAAATCTCCGTGTCTCTATACTTTCTGCACTTTACAGTTTTCAAAGCACTAAATCAAAACCAGAAAGTATAAAATAAGTTAAAAATCGACCACCACCTAATTCACCCCCCTCTTAGGCGCATTCTTAAACTTAAAATTGGTATCAGAGCTGGTTATAGGTAACCTACTCCTAGAGATCCAGAATGGCTTCCGCAAATCATCAACCCGTTTTCAGAGATGGTGGTAGTAACAACAAGCCTCCTCTATTCTGTGGTGAATATTTTGACTTCTGGAAAATACGCATGAAGGCGCATTTAGAAGCACAAGGAGAGGAAGTATGGGATGCTGTTGAAAATGGTCCATTTATCCCGGTAACGGTAATCAATGGCGTTGGCTCTTCAAAGCCTAAAACTGCACGGGACGATGATGATAAAAAGAAATTTCTCTATGACAAAAAGGCAATAAACCTTCTTCAAGGTGCACTCAGTATGGACGAATTTTTCCGTGTCTCGACATGAAGAACAGCAAAGGAAATTTGGGATACCTTGGTTCAAACTCATGAAGGAACGGCTGAAGTAAAAAGATCAAGGCTAAATACCTTAAGTCAAGAATATGAACTATTTCGAATGCAGCCCGGAGAATCCATTCTTGACTTACAAAAGAGATTTGTGCATTTGAAAAATCACTTAAGTGCTCTTGGTAAAACCTTGACAAATGATGAACTCAACTTGAAAGTCCTTAGATCATTGACTAGGGAATGGCAACCAAAGGTAACGGCAATCTCGGAAAAGAAGAGTCTCTCCGCAATGACTTCCGCTACATTATTTGGCAAACTTCAAGAATACGAAACGGAACTCGGTAGACTTGAAAAACATGAGAATCTAGAAAAGAAGTCCAAAAACATTGCTTTAAAAATTGATTCAAAGGAAGTTGTAAAAGAAGACAATCCGGAAGAAGATGAAAATTTCATGCTTCTTGTGAAAAGACTTGGGAAGTTTCTTGGCAGAAATGACAAGGGCGGATCTCATGCACATAAGAGAAAGCACTTCAAGAAAAGAGAAGCCTCCACATCAACACAAGATGTTTCATGCTATGAATGTGGAAAGCAAGGATATATCAGGCCAAACTGTCCAAATCTCCCAAAGAAAAAAGGATTCAAAGGAAAGGACTCAAAACAAAAGAAAGCCTACATAGCATGGGAAGATAATAATATGAGCAGTACATCGGAATCGGAAAGCGACGAATGTGCAAATTTAGCCTTAATGGCATCGCATCACTCCGACGACGAAGAAGAGGTTAGTAATGAATTTAATCTTTTTGATGATGATGTTCAAGGTGCAATTGATGAACTCTTGAAAGAATGCAAAAGTTTATACAAAAAGGTGTCAAACCAAGAAAAAGAACTTCTAATTTGTCTAGAAAAAATTGACACCATGACTAAAGATTTTGATCTTCAAAAACAGAATTTTATAAAAGAAAAGGAAAAATTTGCATGCTCCAAGTGTGAATCAAATGTCTTTCAAATTGTTCAATTGAAAAGAGTCATTGAACGATATGAAAAAGGACAAATAGGATTGGAAGGATTACTAAGCCAACAACGTTATCCAAATGATAAAAGAGGTATTGGTTATGTGAATACTAAGAAACCAAGTAACAATCCCACTGTTTTTGTAAAGGCTGGTAATAGTTCCAATCCCAAGAAAGTAGAAAAGAAGCAAGTTGTTCATAATCATCAAAAGAAAAAGGCTAATGTATCTAAAAGAAAACAAATTCCTAGATACAAGAGCAAATTTGTTCCAAACTGTTTTTACTGTGGTATTATTGGACACACACCCAATGCATGCTATATTAGAAATTTCAGTATGGCTAGTGGACATTATGCATGGGTGAAAAAGGGAACTAAATATGAAGGACCCAAGGCAACTTGGGTACCTAACAAGAAATAATTTGTTTTTGTAGGTATGCTTGAAGTCCACATCAAATCTTTGGTATCTTGATAGTGGATGTTCAAATCATATGACAGGAGATGTACACCAATTTTCATATCTAGTACATAAAGCCAAAGGGTATGTCACCTATGGAGACAACACCAAAGGAAAGATTCTTGGCGTTGGTATAGTTGGCACACCTCCATCCATTCAAATTGAGGATGTTCTCTATGTTGAAGGATTAAAACACAACCTTCTTAGCATAAGTCAACTTTGCGATAGAGGGTTCAAGATCAAATTCAACAAAGAAGAATGCCTTATTATGGATGAGGCAACCAATGAGGTAAAACTCAAAGGTATAAGATCTAACAATATTTTTATGATTACTCTAGATGATTTGTCTATGAAGGTACAATAACTTATGGTAAACAAAAATGACGCTTGGTTATGGCACAAGAGGATTGCTCACATACACATGGATCACTTGAACAAATTGGTTAAGCATGACTTAGTTATTGGTCTACCAAAGATGAAGTTCATCAAAGACAAATTATGTAGTGCATGCCAAAAGGGCAAACAGACCAAATCAACTTTCAAACCAAAGAATGTGGTTTCAACAACAAGACCACTTCAATTGTTGCACATGGACCTTTTTGGTCCATCTAGAACAAGAAGCTTCAGAGGTAACATTTATGCTTTAGTTATTGTAGATGACTTTTCCCGTTTCACTTGGACTTTGTTTTTAGTGCACAAAAATGAAGCATTCAAGGCATTCAAGAGATATGCAAAACAAGTTCAAAATGAAAAGTCATTAAAGATAACATCAATCCGAAGTGATCATGGTGGAGAGTTCCAAAACAGTCTATTTGAAGAATTTTGTGAAGAAAATGGGATCTTCCACAATTTTTCAGCACCAAGAACTCCACAACAAAATGGAGTAGTTGAAAGGAAAAATAGGTCTTTGCTGGAGCTTGCAAGAACCATGCTAAGTGACTCAAGTTTTCCTAAATATTTTTGGGCGGATGCGGTAAGCACGGAATGTTACGTAAGCAATCGCGTGATCATAAGACCTATACTAAAGAAAACTCCATATGAGATTTACAAAGGAAGAAAACCAAATATCTCTCACTTTCATATTTTCGGGTGCAAATGTTTTGTCCTTAACAACGACAAAGACAATCTCGGTAAGTTCGATGAAATCGGATGAAGGTATTTTTCTTGGTTACTCCCTTTCTAGCAAAGCCTTTAGAATTTACAATAAAAGAACTTTAACTATAGAAGAATCAATGCATGTTTCTTTTGATGAATCTAACACCTCCAAGGAGGAAGTTGTTATTTGTGATGATGATGATCCTATAGATCTATCTCATGAGAATTCTTGCGGAGATGGCAAAATTGTCAATCCGGAACAAACACATGAACTTTCACATCAAAATGAAAATGATGATGATCTTCCTCAAGAATGGAGAACTCATCGTGATCATCCAATTGACAACATAATTGGAGATATTAGAAAAGGGGTATCTACACGGCTAAATCTTAAGGATGAATGCTTGAATATGGCGTTTGTATCTCAAGTTGAACCTACTAAAGTGGCTCAAGCACTAGAAGATGATCAATGGATCCTTGCCATGCAAGAGGAGTTAAACCAATTCGAGCGGAACGAAGTTTGGGAACTTGTTCCTAATCCAGGAAATAAACGTATCATTGGAACCAAATGGGTTTTCAAAAACAAGATGGATGAAAATGGTATAATCACTCGAAACAAGGAAAGACTAGTTGCTCAAGGATACAACCAATAGGAAGGAATTGATTTTGAAGAAACTTTTTCTCCGGTAGCACGTTTGGAAGCAATAAGACTATTACTTGCATATGCATGCTCATTGGACTTTGAACTTTTTCAAATGGATGTAAAAAGCGCATTTCTCAACAGATTCATAAATGAAGAAGTCTATGTAAAGCAACCTCCCGGATTTGAAGACTTCAAACATCCTAATCATGTCTTCAAACTGAAGAAAGCTCTCTATGGGCTGAAGCAAGCACCAAGGGATTGGTATGATAGACTAAGCGCATTCCTATGTGAAAAAGGGTTTGTAAAGGGTAAAGTTGATACCACTCTCTTCATAAAAAATGTTAATCATCATACTCTACTTGTACAAATCTATGTAGATGATATTGTTTTCGGTTCAACTAACCAAAATATGTGCAAGGAATTTTCATTTATGATGCAAGGAGAGTTTGAGATGTCTATGATGGGAAGATTGAATTTCTTTCTCGGTCTTCAAATTAAGCAACTCAAACACGGTATCTTCATAAACCAATCAAAATATTGCAAAGACCTTATAAAGAAGTTTGAGATGGAAAGCAGCAAAGAAAGTGCAATTCCTATGGGATCCGGCACCTATCTTGATCCAGATGAATCAGGGAACTCTATTGACATAACTAAGTATCGTGGAATGATTGGCTCACTCCTCTATTTAACATCAAGTAGACCTGACATCATGTTCAGCGTTTTCCTATGTGAAAGATATCAAGCCAATCCTAAAGAGTCTCACCTTGCAGCAGTCAAGCGCATAATAAAATATCTCAAAGGAACAACCAACGTCGGATTATGGTATCCAAAAGGTAGTATGTGCAATCTAGTTGGTTATTCTGATGCTGACTATGCAGGTTGTAAGACTGATAGCAAAAGTACAAGTGGAACATGTCACATTCTTGGAAATGCCTTGGTTTCATGGTCATGCAAAAAGCAAGCAAGCGTCACTCTCAGCACTGCCGAAGAAGAATACATTGCGGTTGGAAGTGGATGCGCTCAAATTCTTTGGCTAAAACAGCAATTACTTGACTATGGAGTAAACCTTGGATGCATTCCGCTTCGATGTGATAACACAAGCGCGATCAATATTACGAAAAATCCAGTTATGCATTCCCGGACAAAACACATTGACATCAGACATCATTTCATCCGGGATCATGTACTCAAAGGAGATGTCGAGATTACTTTCGTGGACACTCAAAATCAACTCGCGGACATCTTCACAAAACCACTTGCAAAAGATGCATTTTTCAAAATTCGTCGTGAACTCAGAATCCTAGATGAACAAGATATATAAGGTGCACTCTATCCTTAACTATACTTAAATGTGCATATACGTGTGTTTAGACAATGTTTCAAATGTTAAAAATATTGTTTTTAAAATTGTTTCTTTAAGTAAATCGATTTACTTGATGTGTAAATCGATTTACCACTGAAGCAAAACATTTTTTTAATAAAATCTTTTGTGTAAATTGATTTACACAATATGTAAATCGATTTACCACTGAACGAAAATTATTTTTCATAAAAAATTTCTGTGTAAATCAATTTAACCAAGGGGAAAATCAATTTACCACAGAATCTGAAGCATTTTCTGTGTACTTTTTCTATGCAAATTAATTTTTAGCATGTGATACTTGTATGAGCTTTTAATATATTGGTCAAACTTTCATTTTCTATCAACCTCCCACCTTATTATTGACCAATCATGAAACCTTGACCAAATCACCAAATTAAAACTTCATAAAGACCTCACTTACTCTCTCTATTATTTAAACTCACCAAAACTATCTCATAACTCCAACACTCTCTCTCTCATAACAACACAAAAAACTCTATATCTTTCTTCTCAAAACCCTAACCATATCCATGGCTCCCAAAAGAAAAGCATCTGCCTCAGAGAAAGGAAAGAAGCAAACTGCTTCAACATCTGAAAACTCTTTGCTCGCATACCTCTCGGATCCACAGCGTGAAAGATTTATCAAGCATTTTCCAAAGAAAATCATCTCAGCTCCAAAATTCGGTATGTTATCAACCTTTCCAAATGAATGCTTCTCGTTTCAAAGGGATTTAATTGCTTATGGTTTAGAACCATTAATATCATCACATGGTTTCTATTACCCAGATCTAGTTAGAGTCTTCTACAGCAATATGTGCTATGATAACAACAAATGTTATACCTATGTGCTCGGGAAAAGAATTCCTCTGCATTCCAAAACTATCGGCAGAATTTTGAACATTCCATATTCTGGAAGTACCCTCTATGATCCAGAGGATGCTACTTGGGAAAATTATCAGAAGAGAGAATTCTTCTACAGCATTGGAAGGTTATCAGAATCTGAATACCGTGCAAAGCGGATTTGAAGTCTTGGCGGGGTTATTCCAGCTCGGGACACATGGAGTGCTGGTAATTTTCATATTCATGATAGATTGTTTCACTATTTTCTAGTGTATATTATGTTTCCTAGAGCAAAGAATCATTGAACTGTGACCGACCTAGAACTGCAAATTATCTATGCGGGGAAAAATGGAATTCCGGTAAACTGGGCAAAATTGATTGTGGTGCATATGCTAAAAGTTTCCGCAAGGGCCACCTTTCTACCATATGCATACTTCATTATAAGGATCCTGGCAGCATTTGATATAGATTTTACTGGGTTTGAGCGGATTGAAATGGATCTAATCACAAATAAGATCTCCATCAAAAATGTTGATTCTAGGATGGGTGTTCATTTCAATGCGGAAGCAAAGACCATCACATACATTGGAGAGGATATTGTAGGTGATGAAGGCAATAATGCAGATGAAAAAGACAATGAAGTTCCTCCACCTGCTGCCTCTTCTGGTCCAACCAATCAAGATGTTATGGATTACATGACGCAACAGTTTGCTTTTCTCAATTCTAACATCAATGCTCGATGGAATGAGATAAATAACTCTACCTCCTCTCGTATAAATGCTTTTCAGAATGATGTGAACCAACAATTTTCATACCTCTATTCACATCTTCATATCCCTCCATACGATCCAAACAATCCAGCACCTCCGCCTCCTCAATACACTGAACCACCTCTACAACAACAATTTCCATATCAAGGACCTTTCTAATATGTTCTTGATCAATATTATTAAATTCTTGTTATAAGTATCATTATGTTTTTGTCTTGTTGTATTTCAAGTGTTAGTTTTTGTATTGTGTACTTGAACTTTGTTCGATAATTTTAGAATTTTTTTTTGTTTTTGTTCATGTTCATATATGTGTCATTCTGTTATCATTTCTTGTTGCATCTTTCCCTTCTTTTGGATAATGTCAAAGGGGGAGAAGGATGTGATAGCACTTTATGGTTGTTTGTTTTCATTGTCTTTACAAGGCAAGCTTTCAAATCTTTTTCTCCATAGGGGGAGAAATCTTCTCAGGGGGAGAAAACACTTTTTGCTCCAATTCTGAACAACTCATAAAGAAAGATGGTTTGTCATCATCAAAAAGGGGGAGAATGTAATCTCAAGCCTCAACTCAACTTTAGTTTTGATGAAAGACAAACAAGCTAGTTTGATGAAAGACAAACAAGCTCAATGGAAAGAAGGAAAAGAAGTGGAAATTAGCTTAAAGCATCATTCACTCAAAGCTTCAAGGATCATGGCAAGCAATCAAGTATATCAATTCTCATTTGAACTACATTGATTAGAAATGCTCAAAAATGATATACACACTTGCCACAACACTTCACTTAAATTTCAAAACAAATTCTAAGTTTTTCTCTGCTGTAAATCGATTAACATCTTGTGTAAATCGATTTACACATGCTTTTTCAAAAACTGATTGTCTCTGCCAGCAATCGATTTACATGAAGTGTAAATCGATTGATCACTGAACAATGTGAATTTTTAACTCTTGTAAATTGATTTACACAACATGCTAATCGATTTACACTTCAAATTTTTTGAAAACATGAACGTTACAAACTTGTGCAATCGATTTACATCTTATGTTAATCGATTTACACATTGTAAATTTTGAAAAATCTGAACTGGTTTCAAGATATCCTTCACACCTTTTCTCCAATAGATGCATGGTCATACATTGCATCCTCTCATGTTTTTCAAACAGAAAAGTGTTCATTTGGAAAGGCATCTTGATTACTTTAAATACAAAATCTTTCAAATCATAAACAACTCTTCTCTTATGCAATAATTCTGAACTTTGTAAAATATTCAAACTTCATATTTCTTAACTTTTAAGAACAAAGATTTTCTGCACTTTCACACATATAAGAACAGAAATCTTTGAGCATTATCTAACCATTGTGTTACAGTTTGAATTGCTTACAAGAGAAGAAAGAAGAAACTCCATTGAAGTCACTCTATGTGATCAACATCTTTCAAGAAATCATACTTCATAAAATTATACAAAGTGTAACTTTTTTCCAGGATTTTTGGAATTAAGTATTAGACTATTTTTGTTCCTTGTTGTCCATTGTTGGAAACAAGAGGTATCTTTTGAGAGGATTGTTCTCAAGAGACTTATTGAAATCCAAGAGGGTGTTCTTGGTATTTGTTAGATTCTTTAGTTGATAAGACTAGGAAGAGTCTTGTAAAAGTTCTAACAAAATAGTGAAATCTCTTGCGTGTTTGCAAGGGGACTGGACGTACTTCCGGGGTGTGGAAGGAACCAGGATAATTCTCCATGTCTCTTTACTTTCTGCACTTTACAGTTTTCAAAGCACTAAATCAAAACCAGAAAGTATAAAATAAGTCAAAAATCGACCACCACCTAATTCACCCCCCTCTTAGGCGCATTCTTAAACTTACAGCAGCCCTACACAGGCCCATCATAAATTAAATAATATCCAAGACCTCTGATGGTTCAGTTTAAATTGATCAATGGTTTATCCTGATTCCTCTCCAGTAGACATTTTCTCTGGTTCGGATAAATCACTCTAAAGATTTATTCTGATCCTTTTCCAATTGAAGTAAAATTTATACTTAGTCTAATTTCTCTCAATAATCACCTTTGGATGGCATCTATAAGCCCATCACCGACAATTCTCTATCATCCCTCCAAATGGAATATGTAAGCCAATTCCCTACACAGTCAACCACCACATCATCAAGTGCAAATTTCTGGGCACTCTAGTGTTCAATCATCTTCCACCTTCAACTCACGAATGGCAGATTTTCCAATCTAACTCTTCAGGTTTAAGAAGATTTAACCGGGGCAACTGTTGTACCCCAAAAGTTTCCCTCTTATTTTTCAAGGAATTTCTTACAAGGGTTCTCAAAGATCCAAGATTGCACAAGTACAATTGGATTTTCCAGTATCAAGTTAGAAGGGAAAATGTTAAAAAAGGAAAACAGGTAAAAATAATCTTTTTGACAAAATTGGAGAAAAACAAGTCTTTTCGATTCAGCTCTTTCGATTGGCCTCTTTCGATGCAAGCTTGGCTTGCATCCTTCAACTGGGCGTTTGCCTCTGGCACGCTGGCTTGGATTCATAAGGAAGGAGCTTCCTGCACGCCACCTTTGATTGCACCTTTGGCCTCACAGGGTTCACAATGCAATGGTTGCCTATGTGCCTGCTTCGATTGGATGTTTGATGCTTGCATGATGGTGTTGACTGGACAAATATCTCCCACCTTGCTAGCATGCACAAGGCACAAAGCCTCATGTAGCCTCCTTCGATTACAAGGAAAAGGGCCTCCTTTTAGCATCCTTCGATTGCATCCTTACCTCCTGCGTGCACCTTTCGTTTAGGCATATGGCCCCTTTTGTCGCAAGCTTCATTTGGGCGTTTATACCTCCTGCATGTAGACTTCGACAGGGCTTTTGCTATGTTTATACTAGCTTTGACTGGACAACATTTCCCTTTAGTATGTTTCAGTTCCACCCTTAACAACCTTCAGCACACATGGTTGGTAGATTTGTAGGGCCTACATAGGAGTCCCTGTCGAAGGTTTGCATAGTCTATTCGAAGGATACATTTGGCCCTTTTCAAAGAAACATACGTTACCCATTCAAGGGACATGCCTGGGCATCCCATTCAAAGGACGTGATTGATGGTCCATTCAAAGGATTTACAAATCCCACCTTAAGGCATATTTTGGTGACTCATCCAAGGATCACACATTTGGCTCCTTCGAAGGATGCACAAAAGTGGCCCATTCGAAGGACACTTATTGGAGGAAAACCAAAGAATATTGTTGGGAGAAGAATCTAGTCAAAGGAGGTTCAAAATGAAAGGATGATATTTAAATATGCTTGGTGCCAAGTTCAGGCCTGGCACACTGGCAAAAACTATTGTACAGCAGTCCTGAACACTGCCCCATTTTTGCACCAAAATAGCATACAAGCACTGTCCCTCGAAAGCTACAAAGAGCAGTTTACTCAAATTGTTCAAAGTATTTTGTTTTCCCTCCAAAAGCTTCAGCCAGCTTTGTCTATTAATAAGAGGCTCCACAACATGTTTAGGGGGACTTCTGGGCGAGAGGAACGAATCTTCAAAATTCTCAAACACTCTGAAAAAATCATCAAACTCTCAAGTACTTAAACACTCATCAAACATAAACCCAGAATCCAAACATTTGTCCTCTTCGAATCTGAAACATCCCCACACCTTGTTACCCTTCAAATCTAGTAGAAAGAACATCACACTTGTTCTTCTCCTTCGAATCCAGCCTTAGGGACGTCACCTTCATTTCCTCCCTTCGAATCCAAAAGCACTCAAGGAAGCCACTCAAGGTCCAGCACATGCTCTAGCTCCAAACAAGGTAAGTCACTCTTAACCTTGAAACTTTCGTTTCTAGCATGACACGTGAATAAACATCCTTTTCGTTTCAAACATGTATATACCATTGTTTTTTCTTTTTGTTTCCACCCTTTTAACTGGCTTTCATTAATAACCTTTTTGGTTTTGCTTCTTGTTTATTTAAACATGCTTTAAGAACTAACTTGGCCATAAGGTAATGCTAGCATGGCCTAGGGCCATGTTGCTATTCAAAAACCCAAATGAAAGAAATAGGAGACAGGAGTATGAAATGAAGCCTTAGGCTTCCTCACTAACTCCAGTTCCAATCGAAGGATGCGACAAAGGACTTAAGGTGAAGAGGACACACCATGCTGACTCCCAGGCTGCAGTCGAATGGCACACCATGCTGACTCCTAGGCTCCAGTCGAAAGGCACACCATGCTAACTCCCAGGCCCCAGTCGAAAGTCACGCCTTCACCCCTTTCAGGCCAGATGGAAGAGAGCCAGAAAAAGCAGAATCGAAGGATGTTTCTGCCTAAATCAAAGACCCATTTTTATTGCTTTTATTTTATTTTTCCTTTATATTTTCATGCTATTCAATATGTTTGTAATAGTGTGGGATTTTATCTTTCTGCATTTTATTAGTTTTGTATGATTGTTAGTAAAATAGGGTATGTATGGAAAGATAAAACCAACAAATAAACCGCCCTAATAAAAGACTAAATGCATGCAATTAAACACACCATTCACACATGCACCCCTAGGGTAATATCACTTTGTTGCCTTGGAAAATAGTCATGTCCCTCGAATATGGGAGTTTTAGCAAAGACCCTCAATAAAATATTGTAGTCCCTCGATGACCCTCAATGTTGCCTTCGGTAAACGATCTAGTCCCTAAACAAATGTTTCTAAAACGTCGCATAGGTTGCCTTCTATGACTATACAAACGTCCCACGCCCGTCTCTTCACATCCAACGATGGGGCTTCTTACCAAATCAACAGTAAGATAACAACATCTAAAGGAGGAGGAAAAGAACATTAAGACCTTTTGAGTAGGTAGGATGCTCCTAGTTGCTCACTTGCTCATAACAAAAAACATTTTATACACCAACACTTTCATTTTGAAACATTTTCAAAAGACAACTTTTTGTACACGTTCTTGTAGAAACGAGAGCCATTACAAAGACACATTTTCAAAATCACATTCCACAAACACTTCTTTGAACTATTTTCAAAACAACACTTTGTACACGTTCTTATAAAGACGATAACCATTACAAATACGTTTTCAAAATACTTTCAAAACCTACACCACAAGCACATTTTCAAACAAAATCAAGTGATCTAGCAAGCAACTAAGAGCCCGTAGATAACTACGGATTAAAATGGTGCTAATACCTTCCCTTTTCATAACCTACCCCTCCAACTCAAGAAAATATCTCTAAAGGTCTTTCATGTTCTTTTCACCCTTTCCTTATTGGATAAAAGAAAAGTCGGTGACGACTCTTGCTATCCGCAACAATTGCGATCAAACACAAAAAACCCAAGTCAGTTCTCCCACTGTGTTATAGCTGATCATTTGGCTCATCAGGCCGTGGGCGACTACCAATCCATGAATTTTGAGTTCTCGGATGAGAACATCATATTAGTGACCGATTGTGAAGAACCTGGACTGGATGAAGGACCTGAAAAAGGATCCTGATGAACTATGGTTTTTGATGAAGCTTCTAACGCACTCGGAAATGGCATCGGTGATGTGATCATATCTCCCGAAGGCTATCATACTTCCTTCACTGCCAGACTATGTATCAATTGTACCAACAACATGGTTGAGTATGAAGCATGCATTATGGGTCTCAAAGCTGCTATCGATTTGAGAATTAATTTTTTTTGTGTATTTGGAGACTCGCCCTTAGTAATCAGTCAAATCAAAGGAGAATGGGACACGAAGCATCCTAATATCATCCCTTACCGGGAGCATGTTATGACATTGATTTCATATTTTGAAGAAGTTACCTTTGAATATATTCCCTGAGAAGAAAATCAGTTAGCAGACACGCTAGATACTATGTCATCCATGTTCAAGGTTAGGTGGGATAATGAAGCTCCTCAAATCACTATTGAGAGAATGGATGAACCAACATATTGTTACGAGGTTGATACTGAAGAAGTAGTGGACAAACTTTGGTTCCATAAAGTCAAAAGATACCTTGAGGCCCAAGAGTATCCCGAGGGAGCTTCCATCAATAATAAGAAGTTCCTAAGAAGGTTCTCTACCAAGTTTTTCCTCAATAACAGAATCCTCTACAAGCACAACCACGATTCTACTTTGCTTCGGTGTGTAGATAAGAGTGAAGCAGAGAAAATTATGGCATATTTGCATGAAGGCGCCTTTGGCACACACTCTAGCAGGCATACAATGGCTAAAAAGATCCTACATGTAGGATACTACTACTCCACTATGGAATCCGACTGTTATCAGCATTCTCGAACTTGTCACAAATGCCATATTTATGCTAATAAAGTACATGTGCCTCCAGTTCCTCTAAACGTCTTGACTGCTCCCTGGCCATTTGCAATTTGGGGTATCGACATGATTGGAGAGATTAGACCTACAGATTCTAATATGCACGGCTTCATCCTCGCCGTCATTGATTACTTTACAAAATGGGTCGATGCAACCTCATTTTCTTCTGTTACCAAGAACGTTGTGGCCTGATTTATCAGACATAACCTTATCTGTCGGTACGGTATTCCAGAAAGAATCATTACAGATAATGGTACCAATCTTAATAATACTATTATCACTGAGCTCTATATACAGTTCAAGATTTAACATCATAACTCTTCTCTTTACCGGTCGAAGATGAATGGCGTTATAGAGGCGGCTAATAAAAACATCAAGAAGATCATACAGAAGATGACAGTGACATACAAAGACTGGAATGAGATGTTACCATTTGCTCTTCATGGTTACTGTACCTCGTTACGCACATCAAAAGGGTAAACTCCTTTCTCTCTAGTATACGGTATGGGAGTTGTCCTACCCATCGAAGTTCAGATCCCTTCCTTGAGAATCATGAAGGATGCAGGTTTGAATGAAGACGAATGGGTTCAGACTCGACTCGACCAATTGGACCTGATTGACGAGAAGAGGCTCGCGGTTGTCTGCCATGGTCAGATGTACCAAAATGATTAAAGCTTTTAATAATAAGGTCAGATGTCAGGTATATCAGGTTGGTGACCTAGTAATCAAGCGTATTATCCTACTGCAAGGTGATCCCAGGGGCAAATAGACTCCCACATATGAAGGGCCATTTGTGATCAAGAACATATTTTCCGGTGGAGCCATGATCTTAACCACTATGGATGGTGACGACCTTCCGCACCATGTAAACGCGGACAT
Source organism: Vicia faba (assembly GCA_948472305.1). Classification (NCBI taxonomy): domain Eukaryota; kingdom Viridiplantae; phylum Streptophyta; class Magnoliopsida; order Fabales; family Fabaceae; genus Vicia; species Vicia faba. The sequence continues at coordinate 78,846,817 of OX451735.1, forward strand.
AGTTAAAAGATACTATACATGAGAAAAGACTCGCTAGGTTGACTGGCCTAGGAAAAAATAAGGGCATCCCAGCGAACCAAAAGGGTTCGGGCAAAAATTAGGGATATACATATGGAAAAAATTTGTATACCCGGCAAGTCGAAAACCTGAAAAGATGGCTTGGGCAAAAAAGGGTATCCTGGTGGACTGAAAACCCAAAAGGGCGGTCCAGACAAAAGTTAGGGATTTAAAGCGTAGAACTATGTCCCGATGGATCACCTTACATCCAATCTTCGGTAACAACTATCAAGCTCAAATGGTAATAATAAATCCAGTCAGCTTCGAACAAGCAGTAAAACAAATGAGATGCTCAAAGACATAAAGATAATAGCATAATGGGAAACCAATGGGATTATTTCACATAGCTGTTTTTTTTCTTTGTATACTATTTTGTATAGTTTTCATTCTTACAAGGACATTCTCTTACTAGGATGTCCGTCTCCTTGTACAAAAACGCCTATTGTAGGCAAAACTTCTTCAAATTAATACAAAGCTACTTCTTTGAAAGTGCAAAACTATTTGCTTTTATTTTTCTGTTGTTTGCAAAAACGTCCAGTGATTATTTTTGAACATATGCATTTGAATGTGATTACCGTTTACAAATACACGCATAAGAAACAGAAAGATAGTTACTAATGGCTTTAAGAAAACAATGTCTAAAGGCCCTCTGCAAATCCCCGCAGATACTTTCTCCAGCAGGTACAGAGGCAGGGGCATCCTACTATGAAATCACTGCCATATCCTCAGAATACAACCTATTGATGTCAGGTGTTCTTATATCCTCGGCGGAGCAAAAATTTCCAATTACTTTCCCGGCATCTCAAAAAATTCCTTAGCCTGGTTCACAAGCTTCTTGGGTTTCCAAATAAGGGTTTCATAAAAATCCCCAAGCGGTTTACGAAGTTTCCCTTCCCCAATAGAGTTTATTTATCCAACAACGGAAATCCATCTCTCAGCATTTCAACTTCAACAAAATTTGAAGACTTACATTCTTTATCCCCAGCAACAATCAGGGGTTTATTTTCCTCAGTTCAACAACACTGCAATAGAACAATTGATACGTTCATACATTGCATTCATACATCATTTTACAAGCATCATAGCATATACAGCATAAATACATACATCACAATCTCATTTATTTTGATAACATCATTACCTGATGTATTTCATGCATCATGATATTGCATACAACTAGTTCTTTACCTTTTCAGGAATGATCAACAGACGAAATCATCAACAATTTTCAAAAGTTCCACATTAATACCTGAAACAAGACAGGACAACTATCTGTGAACGACTGATTATAGATTAATACCTGGAACCAGACAGGACAACTATATACATGAGCAGATTGAAGATTAACACCCGAAACAAGACAAGAAAACTATCTTTCTTTCTCTAAGGTCAGAGATTAATTCCTGAAACCAGATAGGGCAACTATCTCAACGACCAACAAAAACAAGTTTCGGATTAATACCTGAAACAAGATAGGACAACTATCTATGAACGTCTGATTATAGATTAATACCTGAAACCAGACAGGACAACTATCTACATGAGCAGATTGAAGATTAACTCCTGAAACAAGACAAAGAAATTATCTTTCTTTCTCTAAGATCAGAGATTAATTCCTGAAACCAGACAGGGCAACCATCTCGACGACCAATAAAAACAAGTTCTGGATTAATACCTGAAATAAGGCAGGACAACTATTTGTGAATGTCTGATTGTAGATTAATACCTGAAACAAGACAGAACAACTATCTATGAACGACGCATTGTAGATTAATACCTGGAACCAGACAGGAGATCTATCTACATGAGCAGATTGAAGATTAACTCCTGAAACAAGACGGGGAAACTATCTTTCTTTCTCTAAGGTCAGAGATTAATTCCTGAAACCAGACTGGGAAACTATCTCAACGACCAACAAAAACAAGTTCCGAATTAATACCTGAAACAAGATAAGACAACTATTTATTGAACGACTGATTATAGATTAATACCTGAAACCAAACAGGACAACTATCTACATGAGAAGATTGAAGATTAACTCCCGAAATAAGAAAGGGAAACTATATTTCTTTCTCAAATAGGTCAGAGATTAATTCCTGAAACAAGAAAGGGCAACTATCTCAACGACCAACAAAAGCAAATTCCAGATTAATACCTGAAACAAGACAGGATAACTATCTGTGAACAGCTGATTATGGATCAATTCCCGAAACAAGACGAGGTGACTATCTAGACGACCAGGCGAAGCAATATTACCCAGGTTCCTTCTCATGATCTCCAGATGCAGCTTTACATGGGCTCATCCTGAAGCAATTTTACACGGGTTTCTTCTCTCCAGGTTCAGCTTTACACAGGCTCATCCTGAAGCAATCTTACACGGATTCCTTCTTGCAATTTTCAGATGCAGTTTAACACGAACTCATCCTGAAGCAGCCCTACACAGGACCCTTCTCATATATCTCCAAATGAAGTCTAACACGGACTCATCTTGAAGCAGCCCTACACAGGCTCCTTCTAATACATTTCCAGATAACAGTTAATTTCATTCTCCCTAGCAAGTTACTGTGAAGCCTGGATTTCATCCAGAAAACAGCTAACATTCATTTCTCCATCCCAGAGATAACTCCTCAGTAGAGCCATGGACAACTAAAGCTCCTAGACTATATTCCCCATAGAGTTTTCCTCAAGTGGGAGGACAACAGAAATCAATATTCCCCTGTGGGGTCCTCCTCAGACAATAGGAACAGGAATCCCCATAAAGAGACCTCTCAGGAAGTAAGCATCTACTTTGGATGGCATCTTTAAGCCCATCTCCGATAACTCTCGGTCATCTTCTCCAAATGGCATATGTAAGCCCATTCTTGATATCATCAACCAACGGTGTTACTTCATGCAAGCGCAAATTTCTGGGCACTCTAGTGTTCAATCATCTTCCACCTTCAGATCACGAAAGGTAGACAAGCCAATCTAAATCTCCAAGTTTAAGAAGATTGAACAGGGGCAGCTAATGTACCCCAAAATTTTCCCTCCCATTTTATTCAGGTCATGCTCATTAAGGTCCCCAATTGCTCAAGGTTGACCAAGAATTGATCAGATAAATTCTCCTCTTAAACAATGGCCTTTCAACTAATTTCCCTTTTCACCAAGATGTGTGAGTTCCAAAGCTTCAAATGATTTCCATGACACCCTATATGCCTCAGCATAATGGCACAACTGAAAGAAAGAAAAGAAGTGTGCATGACAAAGTGTAGGTCAAAGGCCGAATATGCCTAAGGGCTTTTTGGGTTGAAGCAACTTCGACAGTAGTATGATGCCCAACGAAGCGCTAGGATCGAAGGAAGAATGGCGCGAAAGAAAGTTGAGAAGGCTTTTATGAAGTCTTCGATTGAAAGAGTTAGTAAGGAGCTTCGAAGGGTCCGTTTTCACTGGAATGTAAGCCATTCGAAGCATTACAAGGAAGACACCTTTCGATTAACATGTTGCCTGAATGGTCGCTTCGAAAAGAATGATATTTGGAATTCAAAAAGTTTTCATCATTATCCAAAGAAAACATGTGGAAGGCTCATGATTCGAAGGACATGTAATCTTCAAGCATGGCGTGATCGAAGGATAGTTTGGGATGAATCAGCCAAATATAAATCACCTTAGAGCTTCTTGCATGTACCTGAATAGGTGTTGGATGTTTGAAGAGAAGTTCTGATGCTCTTAGGTTACCCTTCGATTGGTGCATACAAGTTGTATATCCAAAGAAACATGTGGAAGGCTCATGATTCGAAGGACATGTAATCTTCAAGCATGGCAGGATCGAAGGACAATTTGAGACGAATCAGCCAAATATAAGTCACCTCAGAGCTTCTGGTATGTACCTGAACAGGTGTTGGATGTTTGAAGAGAAGTTCTGATACTTCTAGGTTACCCTTCAATTAGTGAATACAAGCTGTATTCACCAATCGAAGATGGACTAATGCGCAGTAAATGTGTTTCTTATAGACAGGCAAAGGATGAGAGTTAGAATCGAAGGACCACCTACACTACTAGGTTTGAAGGAAAGTACAAAATGAAGCTTTGATAGGCCAAGAGGAAGAGATGGTCAAATTGAAGGGAAAAAGAACTGTTCGATTGGGCTGATTGGATAGTTTTCAGATCCAGCAACTAAGGCAGATAGTGGCCCAATTGAAGAAGCTACAATGATGAGGCCTTGAGCCATTCGAATTGGAACTCAGAGCCAATTGAAGAATAAGGTTTAAGAGCATTTGAAAGAGTCAAGATGTGAAACCTGTCCAGGTTCACTCAAAACCCAAAATGGCAGAAAATCATAAAAAACAGAAACATTTTAAAGACTTTCGATTCTGCCTTCAAAGCCATGGTTAATGGCTGATTCTTGCCATTTTCGTTCACCACTGCACCCCTATAAATACAGAGCTAAAGCACAAGAAAAATAGGACATGTATTGCCTATACACACAAGAAATTGCCTCAAAGAGCCATACGCAGACACTACCTCAGAAAACCAACTCAAAGCTCTCAAAAATCTCATAAGTTTTCAAAATATAAAAACCAGCTTTGCAAGCTCCCTCAGTCCAAATGAATACCAGATTCGTTCTCCTGAGACTTCCAGGAAGCCATCCCACGCTTAGAACTACAGATCGAAGCACCTCTGTTTGGTAAAAAATTTCTAATTTTCAAACTCATTCGATCTCCTATTTAAACTCATTTTGATTGCATACTCATGTTATTATTGTTCTTTGTGAATGATTTAATGTAATACATGTAAGTTACAGTGTCCAAATGACAGGATACCATTGTTAGGGCCTTCGAAGCTGATTGCTTTCGAAACTCATGATATAGGCTGTTTCAAGCCAAAACAACCCAGATTCGAACTCGGGGAGTTCAAACTAGGGGGTTCGAATCAAAGGGGAGAGACCTGGGTTCGATACCTAGGTCGTGCATTTTTGTTTCTCTAACAATTGTCTTGTAGATCTAATGCTTGCAGGTTCCACGCGTACACCATGCACCACATGATCATAATCAATGGATCCCCATCTTATCCAGATCATAAGGCTTCAGACGTATGCCTCACCATGAACCTTCAAAGGGCTCCTTCATTGGATCGAAAGGCAACATGGGCCTCTTTTCGATCCAGGCCTGCGCTCCACCCCCTGTTTACTTTTGCTGCCTGGCCCATTTACACTTGTTTACTTTGTTTTTGTTTATTTCTTTTAGTTTGTTTTTTTTATTCAATATAAATATCAGGAAAAAAATATAAGTAACTTAGAATTAGGTTTTGCTTTTAATGATTTAATTTAGTTAATTATTTTAACTTATTTTCCTCAATTTTAAAATCAATAGACTTAGGATTTATTTGAATTCAATCCTTTCCATAAACTAAAAAAATGCAAAAAATATTAGGTTTGTTTTAGAGTAAATTTTAATCAATAATTTTAATTAATTAGATTTGACTTAATTGAACATTTAGCATTTTCCAAACAAAACAAAACACAAAAAAAGATTTCATTTCTTAGGATTTAGACGTCCTTTCAATTCGCGCGCATTATTATTTTAGCATTGTTATTTTTATCATTAATGTATCTGCTTATGGAATATAATAATTTTAAACTAGGACTTTACCTTTTTCTGTTTATTTCCCAGTTTGGATATGTAATTAATCCCCCTCCCCAAAGCCATGTAAAAGCGTAGGATTTAATTTCCGCACTTTATATTACCTGTACATATATTAATTGTTTAGATGTATGGTAATAGGATTGCATGACAAGAGCTTAATAATCAAAACGTTAACAAACCTAAATGCAAAGATAAAAATAACTGAGTACAATACAATTACACATGTGCACCTGTAGGATACCCCACTTTGGTTACCTTCAGAAAAACAGTCACAACTCTCGAAACATGAGAGATTTTAGTGACTACCCTCTGATTTAAAGATCATATTTCCCTCGATGACCCTCTCGATGTTGCCTTGGTAAAAATGATCTTAAAACCATAGGGTAGTTACTAATGTTTATTTCCCAGTTGCCTTTGTGACTATAAACCTCCCTTCGAATGTCCCTCAAACATCCAATGACTAAGGCTACCTACTCACTAATAGTAGGATAGCACTGTCTAAAGGAAAAGAGGAAAAGAACAACTCTTTCGAGTAAAGTAGATAGTTGTTAGATGCTTGCTCAAACAAACTTTTTACACTTACACAAAACAACTTTCAAAACCCTTTTCAAAACGCTTTATCAACACTCTTGAGGACTGATACAAGAGTTATCATAAAGAAAATCGCCTTACTATTGGCATTTCAAAAATACACAAAGCACAAAGCATTTCAAATGAGCTAAGCATCTAAGAGCCCGTAGAAAACTACGGATGGAAAGAGTTCTAATACCTTCCCTTTCCATAATCTACCCCCCCCCCCTTACTCAGAAAACTCTCGAAAGGTCTTTTTCTGTTCTTTTCACCCTTTCCTTTGTTGGATAAAAGAAAAGTCGATGGCGAATCTTGCTTACCGCAACATTTGCGAAAACAAATGCAAAACCAATATAACAGTCAGTTCTCCCACCGTATTACACCTTAGATAAACATCATAATAACAGAAATCGATAGATTGACATTTGGTCTCTATGGGATAAATAATATTTTATATTTCTCTGATGCATTTCGTATAATTGCAAAAACCACACATAAATGTTTTTCAATACCTCCACACACCTTTTGGAATGGGAGTCTATATAATCTTCGACAAATATTTGAGAGAAAGGAATATGTGGGTTGTAGAGAGAAGGAACAACATAAGGTGCTTCATACTCTACCACTGTGACAACCTCTCTTTCGGGTGGTGTTAATGGATTTTTCTTAATCTCTACTCTTTTCTTGCCAGAACTTTCCTCAACCTCTTTGACAACCCCCCTTTCAGGTGGTGTCAGTGGATTTTTCTTATTATCTACTATATTCTCACCAAAACTTTCCTCAACCTCTTTATCACTCTCCTCGGGATTTTCGATTGTTTTTCACTAGTGGTTGTTACAACATCTGCATGTCCCTCTAGGATGGGCCCTAGAGGTATTTGTGCAAGCAGAGGGATTTTATTCTCAAGTGATCTACTGCTAGTCATGAGGGAATCGACCATAGTGTTTAACTACCTAAGGGTTTCATTATTATGGAGACTTTGCTTTCTAAATTCTCCACTCTTGAGAGTTTGTGTTACCACAAACCTCCCCAGGTTCTAGCCTATAGAGAGTTTGCGTCTCAATAACATTCTCCATTGTCATTTCGAGGTAGGATATATGGAAATCTTGTGGTTCCTCAAAATATTGGGAGTGGTAATTGTAGAGAAAACTTGGGTGATCCATCCACCTAAGATTATAGTAATTTAAACAAAAGTGCCTTGGTCTATACGGTGCAACAAGAGAGTTATAATATTTGACGTAATTGGTCCCCGACAACAGCGTAAAAAACTTGATGGGCTATTTTCCAAGTATATGGAGTTTATCAGAGTAATATAAAGAGTGTCGAACCAACATATACCAAAGGGTCAATCTATCGTTTACTATTGCTACAATGTTTATCTAAGGCGATTAAAATAAGGATTTGGGTTATAAAAACAAAACAAAATAATAAACCAGAATTAATTCTGAATAATAGTTCCGGAATATGGCTTTCATCGATCAACGATACTCTTATTATTTCTACTAAGGATTACTTATTGGGCAATATTTCTACTTTGAAAAAGAATTAATTGAACATGAATAGTCGCTTTTGTGTATTAAGAACCGAATTTTACTCTTTACTCTTTACCAGAGCTCTCATATTCCTGTAAGAACAAAATTTGGTTATGCAATATTATCTGAGTTTTGATGATAACAAATGAGTATGATTGTATGAACAATTTTGTTATACTAATGTTTGTTATTGTTGAGTACTTAACAAATATGTTCTGTTTCTGATGGATGGCGTGGCCAAGACATTAGAAGAGAAATGATTCTGCTTCTATGCTACACAAGTTCAATTGAATAGTAGCAAGACACTCCAGAAGGCTCTGAAGTGTAAACTCTAATATTTGTCTAAAGAAACCAGTCAAAAGATCAGAAGACGGAACTTGTCCAAATGCTAAAGACTCAAGCTTCTAAATACAACGTGTTCTAAGGAAACCAATCAAAATATCTGAAGACAAAAGTTGTTACTTACGTCCAGATACTGAAGACTCACATTTCTAAAAGACAGTTTGTTTCAAGAAACAAAGTTAGAAGATCTGAAGATGAAGTTTCTACTGAAGTCCAGATGCTAAAAAATTAGTTTCTAAAAGACAACTTGTTTTAAAGAAAACAAAGTTAAAAGATCTAAAGATAATGTTTCTAACTGAAGTCCAGATGCTAAAGACTTTGTTTTTCTCATAATAAAGTTCTGAAGTTAAGGATTCTTAAAGAACCAAGGGCTAAAGATTCTAAAAGACAAAAGGTTTGAAGATTCCAAAGACTTGAAGTTCTAAAGGTCCAAGGTTATCTACAAACAGGTTCTGAAGACCAAGTGTTAAAGACTCTAAAGACGCAGTTCTTAAGACTCTGGAGACTTGAAGCTCTACCAATCTAAAGGTTCACTACAACGGGTTCTCACGACCAAGTGCTGAAGACTCTGAAGACACGGTTCTGAATACTTTGAAGACTTGATGTTCTGAAGACCTTATCATATGTTCCCGCTTTTAATCTCATGCTCGTATAAGCCTCTGAAGTGAAGAAGGAAAGAATATAAAAGTAACATAGTATAATAGTACAAAGTACGAAAAGCTTTATGCCACTACCTCCCCACTAACTTAAAAAGTGGAAGAGATAAAGACGTCGTAGTACTATTTATAACGACTCTTTTTCAAATATCCAACGACTCTATTTTGCTTGGCTATATAAGAAAAGAATTGCATGTTAAATAAGGTTGTTGGTTGGCGTTTTGGTTGTTCTTGATTAGCTGATGCTCAACACATGATGTAAAACAAGCTAAACATTGATAAGCTTGCAATAAGCTGCTTGGCTGGGTGCTAAAAGCTGCAAATTGCAGGTCGTTGTTGTTCGTGTTTAATGTTAAAATATAGCATTCATTTGTTGGAACAAAACTAAAGTTATCAACCACTATAACAACAATAAGACCAACAGTCATCAAAATGATTCTCCAATCATTTTGTTAATGATTACAATGGAATCATTGATTCACAATGTGCACAATTCTATATACTGCATAAAGTTTGCTAAGCTGCAGAAGATAATGAAAATGATCATGAATGTTCAAGTTACAAATCTACAACATAAATGTTGTGCTCAAAAGTGATCATTAAAGAAGATAGAACAAGGGCTGATGTCCAGAATGTTCTAAGGTGAATCAAGATGAAGAAGTTCTTCTCTTTACTACATCAAAATCAACAAAGCCTTCAGAAGCTTGTGAAGAAGAAGACTCCAGCAATTCAAGTGCTTTGGGTTGTTGTCCGTGAAGAAGCTACTTGAAGAAAAGAAGATCACACATTAGAGCTAATATAAAATTTAATATTTTTAGTGTGTATTAGGATCTTCTGATGTGCTTAATTTTGTTTACATTCATCTTGTGTAGAAGCATTATTATTGTAAACAAATGTAAATCAAACAACTGTTTGATGATACCTTGAGAGATTGAGTGAAGGTCTAATCTCAAGAAGGCTTTGGCTGCGGACATAGTAGATGAAATCCTAGTAGTGGATTCTATTGGGTCAATTGTGGTCATATCTCAAAGGGGACTGAGTGAAGGTCAGCCTTTTGAGATCACTGATGGATATCATTGGAAGGAAATCCTGATAGGAGATTATGGAGAATCAGATTTTGTTGGGCCAATGAACATTATATCTAATTTGGGTCCCTGAATGTTTCATTGGATGTTAGTCACTGGTAGTTGCGCGTGCGACTGTAATCAGAATGATTATAGTGTATTAAGTCCTTGAGTTCAAGGTGAAATCACCTCGGAAAGGTGCACTGCATTAGCTTGGGAATTTCTCAAGTGAACTAGGATATCTCGTATGTTCTTTACTTTTGTTTATGTTTTAGAGTTTATGTTTTCTTAGCCAAATTAGAAGCATTAATTAGAAGAAACAATCAGAAGCATTGTTCAATGAATAATGCTTAGAAGCGAAAGTTTTACAAGAAAAGGAAAACCCAATTCAAACCCGCTTTTCTTGCGCTTTCTTCACACCTTCAATTCCCCGATTTCTTTTTTGCGTTAAAGTAATAAATCTATTTTTTAAGAAATTAGATCTTTTACTCAATTGAAAATAGTTTTGATTTTAAAATTCATGGTTTTACTTTCATAACAGCTGATCAGATCAAGTTCAGAAAAATCGAATAACAACCAAAACAACCCATCATATCAATCCTAATCAATAACTAACAGAGTATCATCAAATTGATGATCTTCACATTGCAACACTAATAAATGAGTTGGACATAGTTATAATAAAATTAAAAGCGTTTTCTTTAAAGATTGAATAAAACATGTTAAATGATAATTAAGAACGTGCGATAAAATAATCGTGCAAAGTAAAGTAAAGCAAATATAATATAAATAATGCTGAATTAAATAAGTACTTGCTCCAAACCGAGACTTGAATATGGTACAATAGAAATAAACTTCGAAGGAAATGTAAATGCGGGAAATAAACTTCGATTGAATGTAAATGCGGGAAGATAAATAACTTCAAAGTAATTTTGCTCCAAACCCGACAATAATAACAATGTGATAACTCTATGATGCAAAGAATTAAAGCCTTTGGAATGTAAATTTATGCCTAAGTTGTACTAAGTTTGGATTCCTTGAAAATTGAAGTAAAACTCCTATTTATAATGCTCTAAAACCCTAAAATGCTTAGTGGTGGTTGCTGGATTCGTGTGAGAAAATGTAGGGATGAATGGAGGAAGTAGGAGACCAAGACAAGCCCATTTTGTAACTAGTTCAAAACACAAAGGATGGCGAACGCCATCCCCTTGTGGCGAACACCACCTTCCTAAAATGGGAAAGACTTGGTCTTTTGATCATTAGTGAGTGGGACACGTCATTCTTCTTATGTCTTTCTCCATAGCGAACACCATGCTAAACGCCTTGAGTGCAATTTCTTTCTTTTTCTCTGTTTTCAATCTAATTGCTTCGTTTCTTCGAGTAGGTCTCTCATATGGTCAAATACCTGGAAAACAGGCAAAATACCAATACAACATTGGACATTGAAGCAAAATAACTAATAAAACATGTGCAAATGGAGTCAAATATATAATGTGTTTTAGTGTTATCACATACATCATGACAAAAGGAGTGCATGTAGAAGTGTTCGATCTATTATGAATTTAGATAGCTTAGACACAATGAATTAAATGATGTGTTGACATTGTAATTCCTTATGTCTAAGTAGCATGTTACTTGAAAAAAACAAGGTTGTGTCGAAATTTGTCTAATGTGTGTTGAGTTATGTTAGCTGTCAAATTGTCAAAGCAGATTGCTTTATGTTGGATTTCGACTTAGACCAAAACAGGTATTTTGGGTTTTTGTGTTTTAGGCTTTGGCTTAGGGAGCAAGTAAACCTAAAACTATAAATAGAAAGAGTAACCACTTATTATTGTAACACACATTGAATTTACAGTTGCAAAAGAATAAATCATAAGTTTGTGAGCAGAGAGAAACTCTATAACAAAATATTATTCTTCTTTATCTATTTTGTTCAAACCTTAATCTTCTTTTTCCCAAATTATCTTTTATTTTCTTCTTCCATTAACAATTGTTACTCAGAATCATCTTGCAACCAAGTTTGGTTGATTCACTCGAGTAAAGAGGGAAGAACAAGGAATTTAGATTAGGTTGATTGAATCTTGTTCACAAACTTTGTATTCTCTATTCTAATCACCACAAGTACATTAAGCGTCTACCGGTAAAACTAATCTAGACTACATTTTCAAATGAAAATCCATTTCCCTAATCATCCTTCCACAATGGTGAGACAAGGAAAAACTGGTAGTATTCACGGTGATGTTGAAGTCATAGTAGATATGCAGACCGTTATGGAAGATTTGTGTCGCACCACTAGACCAACGTTACTAATGTTAGAACAAGATTTGTGTCTAAAATATAATCTTGATGTTTTAATGATAACAACACATATATTTGATGAGAAACAATTTTAGTTTCTAATAGTTTCTTGAGTGTGCAGATAAGAAATTGTAATTGATTCGAGACTGTTGTCTGAAGAACCAGAAATACGCCAAGCACATCAGAAAGATTGTTCACATTCACTTCTGAAGAAACATCAGTAGTTCGGAAGAATGCTGAATGTTTGCTAGAAATAAGATCACATGTATACTTCTCAGCAAGCTACTACTTGATAAGTCACAAGTAACTAGAAGAAAAAATTTCAAACAAGCTGTTGCTTTGTGATCAGAAACTGGATTGTACAAGATCTCAAGCTTTCAACACAAAGTTCAGACGTCAAGATTTGTCCATTAGAAGAATTATTGCTCATATTTCTAAAGACAAAGTTAAGATTCTGAAGACTCGACTAGTTCATGGAATGCACACACTTCTATTTAACATCAGAGGTATTCTAATATAGAGAAGAAAAAAATCAAGATCAGAAACCAAAATGTAGATGACATAAGTTGTTGCTTTTAGCTCAATCTGAAGATTAGAATTCAAGAGATCAAAAAGAAAAGAACTCAACATCAAAATCATATGTACTGGTATAAGCTTCTGCTTTAGAAATCAGACATCAGATATGCAACTCAGAAAAGCTGGTTATCAAGAATCAAGGATAATAACAAGAAGTCAAGATCAGAAAAGGTTTTGCTCAAAGAAGACATTCTTCATCAGATAAGATATTTCTTATATATCTAAAGACAATATTCAACTATTATAAGACTCTGACTTTACAATAATGAAGCATCTTCTGGATCATTTTCATCATTATATCAAAATTAATCCAACATGAAGAAAAGAAGACAAAGACAAGATTAAGAGACAACTTCCAAGCTTACTACTTCAAGCCAGAAGTAAATCATCAGAAGATAAGGTTTTAAGAAACTTATCCACGAAGAATATAGTACATTCAATACGTTTAAAATTCCACTACATGCTTACATATTGTACTTTGTTGTCTCCCATAATGAAATGCTACTGTTACTATAGCTGGCAAGTGAAAGCGATGTCTTTATACTACCAAAGGTCTTATTCTTAAAGACTATATAAAGAGACCTCATCAACATTTAAAGATTGATGAACTGCACAACATTATCAAGCTTGAATCAAATTGTTGAAATACTGAGAAACATCAAGAGAAAATAAGAATCATTGTTCCTATACATCCATAAATATTATTCTAGAGAAATATCAAGAACACAAGAGTTGTTGCTTGTTATTGTGTTAAGATATTGGGAATTAAACACAGAGTTGTTGCTAATTATTTGTGTTTTATCTTAGAGTTCTCAATACAAAGAGTTGTTGCTCATTATTTGTATTAGCGACTTTGTTCTTCATTGTTGTGTTAATCTGGTTTTTAGAAGAAAACATTGTAAACATAGTTGATTGTAATTATTTTTAGAATTGATGATTGCCTCAAGTGACTAGGTTGTTAGTATGGGACTTGAGAGCGCTAAGGTGTAACTTTAGACTCTTAGATGGTTGTGGTTAGTCACCAGTGGGTAGCCCGTGTATTTGTAATCTATTGAGATTAGTAGATTAAGTCCTTGATGAAGACAAAATCACCTTGGCAGGTGGACAAGAGTAGCCTTGTTGAAGGAGAACATGTATTAAATCAAAAGAGTTAGTTTATTCTTTTCTAAGTCATTTATTTATAGTTAGTTTGAGAAATACTTTTAGAGAATTCAACCCCTATTTCTTGTGTTTTTCTCACCTTTCAACTGGTATCAGGAGCTCTGGCTCTTCATTGATTTTCATATTAAACACTTACCTGTGTAGAGAGATCTAGTGTGAGAAAAACTTCTTTGGCTGCACCTGCAAACAACAACGAAAGAGATAACTACTTTACTAAGCCTCCTATTTTTGATGGAGAAAGATTTGAATATTGCAAAGATATACTGTGATACGGTGGGAAGAACTGACTGTTTTTGGAATATTGGTTTGCGTTTTGCATTTGTTTTCACAACATATCACGGTAAGCAAGAGTCGCCACCGACTTTTATTTTATCCAACAAGGAAAGGAAAAAAGCACAGAAAAATTCCTTTTTCGAGATATTTCTCGGGTTCGGGGGGTAGATTATAGAAAGGGAAGGTGTTAGAACCCTTTCTATCTGTGGTTATCCACGGGCTCTTAGGTACTTGCCCAATTGTTTTCAAAATTGCTTTCTTTGTGCTTGTGGGTTTGAAAAAGTTTTTATTTGAAACTTCGATTAAACTCTTGCTTCTGTCCTCAAGAGCGTATGAAGTGTTTTTGAAAACTTTATTTGAAAAGGAGTGTAAGTGTGAAAAAGGTTTTGTTTTTGAAAGAGAAATTATCTAAGAACCATCTACCTACTCGAAAAAATAATCGTTCTATGCTAGTGTCCTTTAGACAATGCTATCCTACTATTGATGAGTAGGTAGCACCGTCGTTGGATTTTGAGGGTCAATTCGAATAAGGGACTTACGGTCACTAAAGCAATGTTAGGACGCCTTAGCGGTAACCCTAATGTCTTAGATCATTTGTTTAAGGCAACAATATCCGAGGCAACCGTTTTGAGGCAACTATGATCTTTTAGACAAGAGGACGACCTCTAAAACGACCTATACTCAATGACCGTGTACGAAGGCAACCAAGTGGGGTGTACCCCAAGAGTGCGCATGCGCGAGTGTGTCGTTTTCAGTTATTTTATCTTTGCACATGTTAAGGGTGATCTAATTTGATTTTAAGATTAAGCATTCAGTCTTGTCATGCAAACCCTATTATCAAACATCTACCAGTTATAATTTGCGGAATAAAAATGCAGAATTTAAATTACAAGGCGTCAGGTATTTACATCGCCAAAGACAAACCCTTTGAAAAATAAAATAAAGCGATAAAAATAATTAAACATCTTATTTAACTATTACAATTCGGGAGCAAGTATATTATTGGATAAAAATAAGTAACGCGTGCGGGAAATTAAATCGAGTGCATGATTAGGGTTTTGACCCTTTTGGTTAAAGAGAATATCTTTTTGTTGTTTTTTATTTTAAGAAAGAAATAACCTAAATTAATTACTAAATTAAATTAAATAAATTAATTAATAAAAATAAATTATTTTTGGAGTTTTTGATTATTTAGGAAAGAAAAATAAAATTAATTAAATTGGTGATTAATATCTAATTAAATCTAATTAATTAAAATTATTTACAAAAAAATAAATTAAAGTTTTCTAATAAAAACCCTAGTTAATTAGTAAATTTATTAAGAAAAAATAAAAGTTAAAATTTTGATTGAAATAAAAAATATTTTTTTGTGATTTTATTTGATAAAAAAGAAATTTTGTGATTGGTTAGCAATTAGATAAAATAAAATAAAGCACATAAAATAATTAAAGAAAATATAAATGGAATAAGGAATTGGGTCTGTTTTTGTGGTGTGGGTAGCAATTCTTTGGCCCATTAGTGCTGGCCTTTTTGACTTTCTGGAATCCAGTATGCATGCATTGACCTGGACTACGGTGGACCTTCAATCATGGACCCTCAGATTTGGCCTTTGGCCATCTGGCAATTGGATGAATGATGGTGCATGGTAGGTTGTAAGATAGAGCATGCATTGAATCACCTGAAGAACAAAAATATTGAGAAAGTGGGGGACCTGGAATTCGAACCCAGGTCCTGAAGGGAAAACATGCGCTTTGTCCACCACTGAGCCAAATTGTTTCAATTGTTAATATATCGCATACTAATAATAATATATCAAAACAAAATAATTGCCAGCAAAACAAAAAAATCGCGCGTCTCGTTTGAATGGTCCAATGGGCGAGTGACAGCTCTTCGTCCCTGTCCTCCCACTACTGTAATATTACCTGTGGATTAGAATCCGCAGCTAAAAACGCAGCTCACTCCTAAAATCATCCTCAGGCAATGTAAACAACTTCCAAGAACATGGTTGAACACGTCACGATCTCCTGATCTCAATAATGTCCTTCATATGGACCAATTGGACCTGAAACAGAAATCCCCAAAAAAACACCAAGAACCCTAATTATGGTGATTCTTGCTATATATCATATAAATGCAATTCGTTAATACCAAAAGCTTGCAAATGTTCTTGTGATTATAAATATGCAATTATTTTGTTCAATGGATGCAAGAATGGTGAGTTTCGATTTCAAGAACAGAGCTGGGTTACGTGAGACTTACAGCGTGTTTGGACATCTGAAAATGCTTGCTTTGGATCCAGGTATCTTGTGTGAATGCCCTGGAAGCGATTGGAACAAGTCTCGTGTCCTGAAACTGCCTCTAACCCTGACTTTGATCTCTCACTTTTTTGTGATTTTTTCAATTCTTGTTCTTCCTCTCTCCATGATTTCCAACCCTTGTTTTCGTCCCTTCTGCTTGCTTATGTATTGTGTACTGGATTAAGGTAACAAATTTGGTTCAAATCTTGCTCCAATAATGATTGCAAATTTGATTTGATTCTCCATGAAAAACCTTCCAAATTTGATTCTTTTCAATCTTTTTGAACATGATTTGGTTTGAGTTGAATTTGATGATGATAATGATTGTAATCAAAGCCTGAAATAGCCCAAAAAAATCTTGTGTTATCAAAGTGTTGGATTTTATATGATTTTATTTGAATTAAAATGAATAAATTCAATTAAAAATCAAATTAAATAATAAAAATGAAATATGGGCTCATGGCTGAAGCTAGGACACGTGGGCAACTATGCAAGCTCAAATCAAGTGGAAAAGATTGGGCCCATTTGACAAAATTTGAAGTTTTGGGGATAGTTGACTTTTGGCAATTTTGCAAAAAGGTCCAACTTCAACAATGCATAAATTATTCAATTTTGAACTTTTGGAGGTTTTCTTGGACTTTTTAGAAATCTTGAGATGTCCTCTAACCAACCCTTTTGGTCTCATCTCATTTTGATATTCCATGCTCAAGTTATAAGCTTTGGCACAAAAGGTGCTTTTTGTTGACTTTCAAAAATGACCTATAATGTCCAAATTTATAACTTCTTGTGAGTGAAATTTTTGAGATTGGGGTATGAATATGGATTGTAGGAAATTGCATCCTCTTCAAAATGAGCTTTGAATGGGTCATTTATCATAAATTATGAGAAAGTTATGCTTGGTCAAAGTTGAGTTGACCTTTTCCTACAAAACCCTAATTTAGCAACTTTTGAGTCTTGATGAATTTTGAGCAATCCTTGATGAATCATGATTAACCCTTGATCAAATGATGAAATATACTTCAAAATGAGAATGTTGACCAAAAATCTCGAAGTTTGACTGTATATAGGTCACAGTTGACTTTTGCCCTAGCACAATCGATTTTTGGACCTTTGGGCATTTGACTGAGCAAACTTCCTCTGCAAGGCTTGAAATTTGACATGGATGATCTTGAGAACATATTAGGGTATTGGGGAGCACTTGAGGTCATTTGGACTCAAGGACCTTGATGCAACACCAAACCCTAATTTGGGGTAGACTGCCTTAGGAGAGGGCTTGTCTGACCAACTCTTGAGTTACCTTGAGCCACTTGGAGATTTTTCTTGCAATGCTTTGAGAAATATGAGAGGGCAAATTTTGGGGTACAACAGCTGCCCCTGTTCAATCTTCTTAAACATGAGGATGTAGATTGGCTTTGGAGCCTTTCGTGATCCGAAGGTGGAAGAGGATTGAACACTAGAGTGCCCAGAAATTTGCACTCGCATGAAGTGGTATCAGCCTTGTGATGTCGGGAATGGGCTTACAGATGCCATTTGGAGGAGTGTCGATCGCGTAAGAGATTCCTTAGCGAGAACTTGCATACCTGTTGTTGTAGAAGATTCCGCTGGGGAAGTCTGATCTTTGTTGAGATTTAGGAACTTGCTTGTACTTCAACTGAGAGAACATCTCTGTTGAGTTTTAAGAACTTGTCCGTAATTCAACTAGGGGGAAACATCTTCATCGAGATTTAAGAACTCTCCCGTAATTCAACTGAGAAAACTCTACTGAGATTTAGGAATTGTCTGTACTTCGACGGAGGAGAATTGTCGAGATTTAGAACCTTATCTGTAATTCAACTTAGGATAATTTAGTTGAGATTTAAGAACCGGTCAGTACTTCGACTGAGGGAAACATCTTCATCGAGATTTAGGACTTGTCTGTAATTCAACGGAGGATAATTCTGTTGAGATTTAAGCATTCGTCCATACTTCGACGAAGGAACTTTGCCAAGATTTAGAACCTTATCTGTAATTCAACCGAGGATAATTCAGTTGAGATTTAAGAACCGGTCAGTACTTCGACTGAGGGAAACATCTTCATCGAGATTTAGGACTTGTCTGTAATTCAAAGGAGGATAATTCTGTTGAGATTTAAGCACTCGTCCATACTTCGACGGAGGATCTTTTCCGAGATTTAGAACATTATCTGTAATTCAACCGAGGATAATTCAGTTGAGATTTAAGAACCGGTCAATACTTCGACTGAGGGAAACATCTTCATCGAGATTTAGGACTTGTCTGTAATTCAACGGAGGATAATTCTGTTGAGATTTAAGAACTCGTCCATACTTCGACGGAGGAACTTTGCCGAGATTTAGAACCTTAACTGTAATTCAACCGAGGATAATCCAGTTGAGATTTAAGAACCGGTCAGTACTTCGACTGAGGGAAACATACTCATCGAGATTTAGGACTTGTCTGTAATTCAACAGAGGATAATTTTGTTGAGATTTAAGAACTCGTCCATACATTGACGGAAGAACTTTGTCGAGATTTAGAACCTTATCTGTAATTCAACCAAGGATAATTCAGTTGAGATTTAAGAACCGGTCAGTACTTTGGCTGAGAGAAACGTCTTCATCGAGATTTAGGACTTGTCTGTAATTCAACAGAGGATAATTCTGTTGAGATTTAAGAACTCGTCCATACTTCGACGGAGGAACTTTGCCTAGATTTAGAACCTTATCTATAATTCAACCGAGGATAATTCAGTTGAGATTTAAGAACCGGTCAGTACTTCGACTGAGAGAAACATCTTCATCGAGATTTAGGACTTGTCTGTAATTCAATGGATGATAATTCTGTTGAGATTTAAGAACTCATCCATACTTCGACGAAGGAACTTTGCCAAAATTTAGAACCTTATATGTAATTCAACCGAGGATAAATCAGTTGAGATTTAAGAATCGTTCAATACTTCGACTGAGATAAAAGCTTCATAGCTTTGAAAGAGATTTTGGCCGCATCTTTCCTGAAAGGTAAAGGTTAGCTGTATGTAATGCATGATATGTTTCAAGCAATGATGTTCTCAAAATAAATGAGATTGTGTTATATGATGCGTGTATGCATGTATCATGATGTATGAAAATGTAATGTTTTAGCTGGGGAAAATAAATCCCGGATAGCTGCTGGAGAAAAGAGTTGAATTCTTCGTTTCCGTTGGGGATGGCGAACGAAAATGATTGTGAGAATAAACCTGCAGGAGAGGATAACTCTGTTGGGGAATAAACTGATGAGGAGATTACTCTGTGGGGAAGAGATGTTCTGTTGAGGATTCCACCGATAAATTCCGCTGTGGATGAATTACCGTTGTTGGTGATACTGAATCCTGTTAGGGATTGACTTCTTGTTTGTGAAAGGAAAGAACTTCCGCTGGGGATGACCCTTCAGTTGCGACTTCAATGGGGATAACCTTTTAGACTCTTATGGGGATAATCCTTTGAACTTGTTGGGGACAATCTTCCAAAGTTTACTGGGGATGATTCTCCAAGTTCTACTGGGGAAGCTTTTCAGACTGCGTTGGAAAAATTTCAGACTCCACTGGGGGATATTTTGCATTCTGCCGGGGAATATTCTTATACTCCACTGGGGAATATTAAGACCTTTCAGTGCTGATGGTAAATAAACTCTGCTTGGGGAGAATATTATCGATTCATTCGCAGTTGCGAGTCTCGGCTGGGGAGAGCTATCATTACTGTCTTATTCTGCGGGGAGTGAATGCATCTCAACCATATTCTTCAGCTGAATTTACCTTGTACCTGGTGGACAGAGCAACTGTACAGTTTGGACAATTCTTATTGCCCCTGTTTCTGATATTACCAGTAATCGTCTTTTGTTTCGCATGTAAATATTTATGAGCAGCAATTAATGTCAAGTGCATATATCAAAAATGAACATTGGACGTTCTTTGCAAAACAAAACAGATAAAGGAAAAACAGTTTGAAATTTCTTTGAAGATGAATTGTATTGATTTGAAGTTTGGCCTGTAAATAGGCGTTTTTGTACAAAAGGCTGACGCCCTAGTAAGAGAACGCCGCCGAATAATAGAATTTACACAATTTGTGAAAAACTAAACAAAACAGCTATGTGAATAATCCCACTGGGTTCCAACTCTGCTATTGCCTTTATGTCCTTGAGCATCTCATCACTTTGCTACGTGGTTGAAGATAGATCAGATTGATTAGTGTCGTCCGAGCTTGATAGTTGATACCGAAGTCTGGTTGCAAGGTGATCCAATGAGACATAGTGTTACACTTTGATCCCTAATTTTTTCCTGGACCGCCCTTTCGGGTATTCAGTCCACCGGGATACCCTTTTTTACCCAAGCCTCCCTTTCAGGTTTTCGACTTGCCGGGTGTACCGATTTTTTCATTTTCATCCCTTATTTTTGCCCGAACCTTTTTGGTTAGCCGGGAAGCCCTTATTTTTGCCTAGGCTAGTCAACCTAGCGGGTCTTTGATCATGCATAGTATCTTTTCACTATGTCTACATTGACGGGGTGAGGAAGGTCGTCACCGTCCATGGTGGTTAGAATCATAGCTCCTCCTGAGAAAATGTTCTTAACCACAAATGACCCTTCGTAAGGGGGGGTCCATTTGCCCCTGGGATCACCTTGAGGTAAGATAATGCGCTTGATTACCAGATCCCCAACTTGATACTCTTGTCGTCTAACTTTCTTGTTAAATGCCTTGATCATCCATTTTTGATACGTCTGGCCATGACAAATAGCAGTAAGTCTCTTTTCCTCAATTAAGTTCAGTTGATCAAGCCGGGTCTGAATCCAGTCATCTTTGCTCAAACCTGCATCCTTCATAATCCAAAGAGAGGGTATCTGAACTTCAATGGGTAAGACTGCCTCCATGCCATAAACCAAGGAATAGGGTGTTGCCCATGTTGACGTCCGTGCTGAGGTACGGTACCCATGAAGAGCAAAAGGTAACATCTCGTGCCAGTCTTTGTATGTCACCGTCATCTTATGCACAATCTTCTTGATGTTCTTATTAGCCGCTTCTACAGCCCCATTCATCTTCGGCTGGTAGGGAGAAGAGTTGTGATGTTATATCTTGAACTACTTGTAGAGCATGGTGATCATCTTATTGTTGAGATTGGTACCATTGTCCATAATGATCCTCTCTGGTACACCGTATCGACAGATCAGGTTATGCCGAATGAACTGTGCCACGATGTTCTTGGTCACTGTAGCAAATGAAGTTGTTTCAACCCACTTCGTAAAGTAATCAATTGCTACCAGGATGAAACGATGTCCGTTGGACGCAGTAGGTCTGATCTCGCCGATCATATCAATGCCCCACATTGCAAAAGGCCAAGGTGCCGTCAAGAAATTCAGAGGTACTGGAGGTATGTGTACCTTATCAGCATAGACTTGGCACTTGTGACAGGTCCGAGAATGCTGATAACAGTCGGCTTCCATTGTGGACCAAAAATTTCCTTCCCGTAGGATTTTCTTTTCCATGGTGTGTCCACTGGAATGAGTTCCGAAAGTACCTTCATGTAACTCTGTCATGATTCTTTCTGCTTCGTTCTTATCCACACATCGCAGTAAGGTTGAATCATGATTGCGCTTGTAAAGGATTCCATTACTGATGAAGAACTTCGTCGCGAACCTCCTCAGAAACTTCTTATCATTAACAGATGCACCCTCAGGGTATTCTTGAGCCTCAAGATACCTTTTCACTTCATGGAACCAGGGTTTATTAGTTACCTCTTCAGTCTCAATGTCATAGCAATGTGCAGGTTCGTCCAACCTCTCGATGGTAATCCGGGGAGCCTCGTTGTCCCAATTGACTTTGAACATAGAAGACATTGTAGCCAGCGCGTCTGCCAACTGATTCTCCTCTCTAGGTAAGTGTAAGAAGGTTATCTCCTTGAAGTGAGGAAGCAATGTCAACACATACTCCTTGTAAGGAATAAGATTAGGGTGTTTCGTATCCCACTCACCTTTGACCTGACTGATCACGAGAGTGGAATCTCCGAATACACTTAAGAACTTTATCCTTAGGTCAATAGCTGCTCGAAGACCCATAATGCACGCTTCATACTCCGCCATGTTGTTGGTGCAGTTGAAACATAGTCGGGCGGTGAACGGAGTATGAGAGCCTTCAGGAGATATGATCACGGCGCCAACGCCATTACCCAAAGCGTTTGAAGCTCCATCAAAGTACATAGACCATCGGGATCCCTCCTCAGGTCCTTCATCCGGTCCAGGTGTCTCACAGTCAGTCACCAACATGATATTCTCATCTGGAAATTCAAAGTTCATAGACTGGTAATCATCCACTGCCTGATGTGCCAAATGATCTACCAACACACTTCCCTTGATTTCCTTTTGAGTCGTGTATTGGATGTCATACTCAGTCAAGATCATCTGCCATCTTGCTATTCTTCCGGACAAGGCAGGCTTTTTGAAGATATACTTGATTGGATCCATCTTTGATATCAATAAGGTAGTGTGAGTCAGCATATACTATCTCAGCCGGCGAGCAGCCCATGCCAAAGTGTAGCAAGTTTTCTCAAGCAAAGAGTATCGAGTCTCGCAGTCGGTAAACTTTTTGCTAAGGTAATAAATAGCATGCTCTTTTCGGCCAAACTCGTCATGTTGACCTAGCACACACCCCATTGAATTGTCAAGTACTGTCAAGTATAGGATTAAAGGTCTCCCTTCAACTGGAGGCATCAGAATGGGTGGCTCTTGGAGATACTCTTTGATCCTTTCGAAAGCGGCCTGACATTCATCGTTCCATCTTACCACTTGATCTTTCTTCAGTAGCTTGAAGATTGGCTCACAAGTAGCAGTCAGGTGTGAGATGAATCGGGCAATATAGTTCAGACGTCCCAGAAATCCCCTGACTTCTTTCTCTGTTCGGGGAGCTGGCATTTCATGTATGGCCTTCACCTTTGCAGGATCCACTTGAATACCTTTATCACTTACGACGAAACCCAATAATTTACCAGATCTCACCCCGAACGTGCACTTGTTCGGGTTTAACCTCAGCTTGTACAACTTCAACCTGTCAAATAGTTTCTGAAGGTGGTCAAGATGTTCTTCCTCGGTCTCAGATCTTGCAATCATGTCGTCGAAGTATACCTCAATCTCATGATGGATCATGTCATGGAATAAAGCGACCATGGCGCGCTGATACGTTGCCCCAGCATTCTTCAATCCAAAAGGCATGACCTTGTAGAAAAAGGTACCCCATTGAGTAACGAAGGTCGTCTTCTCCATGTCTTCGGGAGCCATTTTAATCTGATTATAGCCGGAGAAACCGTCCATAAAGGAGAAGACCTTATGTTGTGCGGTGTTGTCAACTAGAACATCGATATGAGGCAGAGGGAAATCATCCTTGGGACTTGCCCTGTTCAGATCCATATAGTCAACACACATCCGAACTTTACCAATCTTTTTCGGCACAGGAACCATGTTGGCCACCCACTGTGGGTAAGAAGTAACTGCTAGAAAATTGGCGTCAAACTGTTTCATAAATTCAGCCTTGATTCTCTCAGACATCTCTGGACGCATTCGGTGGACCTTCTGTTTCACTGGAGGACAGTCTTCCTTGGTAGGCAATCGGTGAACCACAATATCGATATCCAACCCAGGCATATCTTCATAAGACCAGGCGAAGATCTCAACGTAGTCATGCAGCATCTGAATCAACCGTTGTTTAACACTAGCTTCCATATTTGCACCGATCTTGGCCTCTTTCTTGTCTACCTCTGTACCCAGATTCACTGTTTCCATGGGCTTCTCATGCGGCTGTATGGCCCTCTCTTCCTGAAGTAGCAGTCTAGCAAGTTCACCAGGCACTTCGCAATCATCTTCACCTTCGTCTTCGGCTAAGTTGATCGGACTTTCAAAGTCATAACTGGAAGTAGCAGAGTCGTTACCAGTGAGATCCAGAGTGGATGTAGACATGTATATGTGAGTGTGTGTAAAATAGTTGTTTTGCAATATGTAATAAAAGAAAAACAAGGAGCGCAAAATTTGAAATGCAAGAAACATCTGATGCTTTTATTAATGATATATTTAGATGACACACATAAAGCCCTCACAAACAAAGCCACAGTGTCTCGGGTAAGACACTGGGTCGTAAAGTTTAAAAATTGTCTGTTATAAATACAAAACAAAGTTCTCATTACTGGGTAAAAAAAGAAATTGGGATGAAGTCCTTTGCTGTCCAGTTTCTTAGTCCATCATCAATAGTAGGATAGATCCAACTGTCGAACTCAGATTCTTCAACATCATCTTCAATGGCATTTACTCCTGAATTGCTGATAAACAGGGGAGGTCCTCCGGTCCTTGCACACCGAACAGCCCTTTGAGCTTCTGCAGTGAAACCCAAACCAAACTTGTTAGTCTTATGTGCAAAATCAGAGAGTTGGCCCCAATTTGCACACCCACCTTTCTCAACAACAGCCCGGGCATCCTTGAGGGAAGCCATCTTCATTGAAGGATCTTCAACAATAGTTTCAGTCGATGCCAGCGTCTGGGGCACTTCTTCAAAATGTTAAAACGGGGTCTCAATGAACTCTCCATCCATCTCCACATACCGGAAAGAGTTGAGGTGGCTCACCATGTACTCCTCCTTTCCTCGTATCGTCACAATTTTCCCCTTGACTGGGTATTTTAGCATCTGGTGGAGCGTAGAAGTCACTGCCCCAGCTTTGTGGATCCATGGGCGACCCAACAAGCAAGAATAGGATGGCCGAATGTCTATCACATAAAAAGTAGAGCAAAGATCTGAGAACCAACCTTTACTAGAATATCCACTTCTCCATGTACCATTCTCTTTGACCCATCAAAGGCCCTGACAACAATGTTACTTGGCTTCAACTCTAAACCTTCACTGTCCAATCGGTCTAGAGCTTTCTTAGGTAAAACTTTCAATGAGGAACCGGTATCCACCAATACATGGGCTAGAGTAGTGCCCCTGCATTCAATGGAGACATGAAGGGCATCATTGTGATTCCTCCCCTTAGCAGGCAAGTCTGCGTCGGAGAAACCTAACCCATTATCCGCTATCAGACTAGCCACACAATCTTTAAACTGATCAGCTGATGTTTCATGTGGCACGTGCGCAGTTTTCAGGAAGGCAATCAGAGCCTTGGCATGGGCTTCTGAGCATAGCAATAGAGACAACATAGAGATTTTGGACGGGGTTTGCCCCAGTTGTTCGACTACATTATAGTCACTTTTTTTGATGATTTTCAAAATTTCCTCCATCTCTTGTCTAGAGGCTTCCATAGTAATCCTCTTCGGTGCCTCCGTCTTGGCAGGCTTATCAGTGGTCCATTTGCCCCGAGTGTCAAATGACTCGACAACAGGGGTAAGAATTGGAACTTGAACAGGAACAGTAGCAGGTACACTGGCAGGTGTAATAACAACAGGATTTCGAACAACTAGTGGTGAAATTTCAGGGGAGAAAAGTCTTCCGCTGTGGGTGACTTTGGCTGGTCCAACAATATTGTTGACGTCAGTATCAGCATTCAAATCTTGTTTAACTCCGTGATAGTATACGTCAGCCCCATAGTGCCAAGGGACAACTTTATCTGATGTATAAGGGATAGGCCTAGGAACAGTGATGATCAAGGGAGCGATTCTCGGAACAGATGAAATTCTAACAGGATTTCTCGAGGAAGCCTTGGAAGAATTGTCGAAAATGGTGATTATAGCAACTTCTTCAGTAGGAACCAAAGGAACAACAGTCTTCTCAAACAGAATTTCTTTATTATCCACCAGGCGTTGGACACCTGACTTCAAAATATGGCAATCGGTAGGCAATACGGCACACAGATGGCAACCTTCGCCACAACCCGGAAATAAACCGGCTAGCAGAAGGTTCTTCTTCACATTCATTAAGGGAGTAACAATGTCTTTCACAGAAACCACAAACGAGTCTTCATTTAAAGCATTCACCCCATGCTTGGGCATAGGAGCAGTCACAACATTAGGTCTTTCAGGCGCTTCGAACTCAATCTCCTTTGCATCAATCAAATCCTGTACTTTGTTCTTCAAAACCCAGCAATCATTCGTATCATGCCTCGGGCTATCAGAATGAAAAGCACAGCGGGCGTTCGGATTGTACATCGGTGATGTTGTGTTGGGATTCTTTGGGGCCTCCCTCGGAATCACCAAGTTGGTCTTCAATAACTGTGGAAAAATTTGGGATAAAGTTATGTTGAGCTGAGTAAATTGTCTTCGCGGTCTCTCGGCTCTTGGCTGATTGTTGCATTGTGGAGCAACAGCAAGTCTGGAAATAACAACCACATTAACAGCTTGGCGGCGTTCAGGTCTATTCTAGCTTTTTGAACTGTAAACAGCACTGGACTCCTTCTTAAAAGGATTCTTTTCGGTGCTTGATGAAGCACCCTTTTGTATTTTACCGGATTTGATACCGGCCTCAATCCTTTCTCCAGTCATAATCAGCTCAGTAAACCCGGACGATGAGCTTCCAATCAGATGGTTGAAATATGGACCAAACAGGGTCCCCAAAAACATATCCACTAGCTCCCTATCAGCCAAGGGAGGTTGCACTCTTCCAGCAAGGTCCCTCCACTTTTGAGCGTAATCTTTGAAACCTTCGCCCGCACCCATGGACATACCCTGGAGTTGGGTACGCGTGGGAGCGAGGTCGGCATTGTATTGGTACTGCTTGTAGAAAGCAGCAGCCAAGTCTTCCCAATTACGGATACTAGCTCCTTCCAGCTGGTAAAACCATTCAAGATGAGTCCCTGAGAGACTGTCTTGAAAGAAGTGGATCCAGAGATTCTTGTCAGCGGTGTATGGCTGGATCTTTCTAACATACGAACGGAGGTGCAGCTTTGGGCAAGAAACCACGTCGTATTTAGCAAAGGATGGTGCTTTGAACTTGTGGGGAATCACCACCCCAGATGACAAACCTATATCACCAAAGTCCAACCCATGGACCTTCTGGATCTCCATGGCACTTAACCGGTCTTCAAGTTGTTTATACCTATCGTCAGCAGGAGGATACTGGTCTTCGTCAAAGCCAGTCTCGTGGTCAGATACCACAGGGCTAGGAATCCTCCTTTCTTCTTGGTTTTCTCCCCCTCCAGATGAGTGGGATAGATTGACTTCATCTCGCAGCCTGTTTCCAAACTTATGACCCATGTTCAGGAGGATTGTCTTCTTCTTCTTCTTGTTCTTCTTATCCTTCAAGATAAGGATCTTCAGATCTTGCTGACCCTTAGCCAAATTCATGAACATTTCCTGAAATTGAGCGTTTTGAGCTTGTAGCGCCTTGATAGCTTGATCAGTTGATGTTTCAGAAGACATGATGCTGAAATAAACAGCGAAGAAGATAAGAGACCTGTAATGGGTACCTGTGATGAGGTGCATGGAATGAAATGCATATGATATGATTTCAAAGACGTCGAGAGATTCAAATTCGTAAACCAAAATGAAACACACTTTTATTAGATAAACTTGGAATTTAATTGTTCAACAAATGGCCTTAAGGCGTTACAAAAGGGAAATACTGATAAGTAAAACAAAAACTAGAAATAATCAAAAAGACAATCAGTGCTCCCATGGTCGTTTCTTGTCGGTGCGGACATAGTCATTGAGGATCCGCTCGTTCTCCAATTGCCTTGTCAACTTCTGAATCTTCTGCTCTTGTTCGTGATACTTTTCTCGGTAAGTATCCCGCTCTTCTCTCAGCTGCATCCACGATCTCTTTAATGCCCCAATGTCAGTAGGCATGTATGGATGGAGGATGGTAGGAGGAACCCCTTCTTCATCAGCAACCTCAAGAGTTATAGGCAAGACGGCTTCGTACGGCATTCCCAGCTTTTGGGCACGGATTCGAACCCATAGGAGATATGGCTCCATCGAAAGAGAAGTTTTCGCACTTAGCTCGTGTGGATCAGACCTATGTACTCTATCCCAAGCTCTTATGAACCTGCGGTGTTGCTCGTCACTATCCCCTTAGAAGTCAAAGACAATGCTCGGCATCAGTAACTCATGAAGTCCTTCCCTCCTAGCTCGCCCAAATTGACGTAAGGCCAAACATGGATTATAGGTGATTCCTCCATGGGTTCCTAGCAGTGGAACATTGGGGTATTCCCCACAACGATCAATAATAGCCACGTCTTCCATGCCTTTGATAGTCCAAATGATGTCATTATGAGAGAGAGAGATATAACCCTGTAGGCCCAACCCATGCCTTCCTTGTTCTTCAAAACTGATTTGGGGAGGTGAGAAATAAACCACCTCGCCAGCAATGGTGCACAGCACATAAGGGTTCCCCGTTTGCGAGCAGTACGGGCATAAAGAGAGTGCAAAATGTCACCCAAGAGAGTGGGCACAGGATTACCGGACATAAAAATCTTCATTGCGTTCACGTCGACGAAGGAATCTGAGTTAGGAAACAACACCAAACCATATATGAGAAGAGCCCAAATGTCTTCAAATGCCTGAAAACTAGACTGTCCCAAAATTGATTAGCCCGATCAACCAGGAATTTAGCCAAGAAACCTTTTGTACCACTTCTAGTCTCCCAATTTGACATTACCTCAGCCTTTGTCAGATGAAGGGCTGAAGCAATCTCTTCTTGCCTAAGGATCTTCTCCCAACCTGTAAACGGGGTCTGCTCTAGAATGGAGATACCCAGTAGATCAGAGAACTCTTCCAAGGTAGGGACCAACTGGTAGTCTGGAAAAGTAAAGCAATGGTACAGTGGATCAAAGAACTGGACTAAGACACTCATCATCTGTTCATCCATCTTGGAGGTGACCAAACCCAGGAGGTGACCATGTCTTCTGATAAAGGAAGAAGTATCTGGCATCTTTGCAACCAAATCCTTGAGCTGAGTGGGAATTTGGACAAAGTTGATCCGAATAGTGTTTCTACGCATGGGTGCCATGACCTACAAAATAGAACAAAGATGAATCCCCTCTGTCTTTGAAATGGGTTAGTCCAATGCAAGATGCATGAAATGTCATGATGTCATGATGTTATGATAGAAACACATCACAAGTATTCACAGATAGCAAACATGGTAAGGGCAAACAAGTCACACAGATAGCCCTTAGATTTCATGCTGGCAAGGAGTTTAGGTATTACCCTCTTTCAGTTTAGTTGGTTCAAACCTGTCCTAAAAATAGTAACCGGGTTCTAGAGGATCTCAATATCACTGACCATCCTCAATCGGTCATAATTCCAGTTTAACAACCTTTTCTTGCAGCCGGAATCATCGCGAGAGTTTAGTCTCAATGAGTGTAGCATACTGCTACTGTTCTATGGCCAAGTTGGTCAATTATAGGTTCTAAGGTCATTTGGTGCTTAATGACCCCTTAGAAGACCCATATTCTCCTCGTTGCACCACAATGGATATCGGTACATACTAAAGTGCAACACCAACGGAACTACTGCTTCAACCGTATCGGTCTATGCTGTACAATTCCCTCACAGTTTATTGCTACTTACCTAAAGGGTATCCCCCAGATCCGGGTTAGGATCTATAGTAACTCTGATTCAACCCACAAAGATAAAGCATACAAGTCAAGCAATTGAAAACATTATGAACTATTCCTAAGGTACAACCCACTTATTAAGTCCCCAGCAGAGTCGCCAGTTCTGTGATACGGTGGGAAGAACTGACTGTTTTTGGAATGCTAGTTTGCGTTTTGCGTTTGTTTTTGCAAAATGTCGCGGTAAGCAAGAGTCTCTACCGACTTTTATTTTATCCAACAAGGAAAGGAAAAAAGCACAGAAAAATTCCTTTTTCGAGATATTTCTCGGGTTCAGGGGGTAGATTATAGAAAGGGAAGGTGTTAGCACCCTTTCTATCCGTGGTTATCCACGGGCTCTTAGGTACTTGCTCAATTGTTTTCAAAATTGCTTTCTTTATGCTTGTGGGTTTGAAAAAGTTTTTATTTGAAACTTCGATTTAACTCTTGCTTCTGTCCTCAAGAGCGTATGAAGTGTTTTTGAAAACTTTATTCGAAAAGGAGTGTAAGTGTAAAAAAGGTTTTGTTTTTGAAAGAGCAAGTATCTAAGAACCATCTACCTACTCGAAAAAAGAATTGTTCTATGCTAGTGTCCTTTAGACAATGCTATCCTACTATTGATGAGTAGGTAGCGCCGTTGTTGGATTTTGAGGGTCAATTCAAATGAGGGATTTACGGTCATTAAAGCAATGTTAGGACGCCTTAGCAGTAACCCTAATGTCTTAGATCATTTGTTTGAGGCAACAATATCCGAGGCAACCGTTTCGAGGCAACTATGATCTTTTAGACAAGAGGACGGCCTCTAAAACGACCTATACTCAATGACTGTGTACGAAGGCAACCAAGTGGGGTGTACCCTAAGAGTGCGCATGCGCGAGTGTGTCGTTTTCAGTTATTTTTATCTTTGCACATATTAAGGGTGATCTAATTTGATTTTAAGATTAAGCATTCAGTCTTGTCATGCAAACCCTATTATCAAACATCCAGCAGTTATAATTTACGGAATAAAAATGCGGAATTTAAATCACAAGGCGTCGGGTATTTACATCGCCAAAGACAAACCCTTTGAAAAATAAAATAAAGCGATAAAAATAACTAAACATACTATATAACTATTACAATCCGGGAGCAAGTACATTATTGGATAAAAATAAGTTACGCGTGCGGGAAATTAAATCGAGCGCATGATTAGGGTTTTGACCCTTTTGGTTAAAGAGAATATCTTTTTGTTGTTTTTTATTTTAAGAACTAAATAACCTAAATTAATTACTAAATTAAATTTAATTAATTAATTAATAAAAATAAATTATTTTTGGAGTTTTTGATTATTTAGGAAAGAAAAATAAAATTAATTAAGTTGGTGATTAATATCTAATTAAATCTAATTAATTAAAATTATTTACAAAAAATAAATTAAAGTTTTCTAATTAAAACCCTAGTTAATTAGTAAATTTATTAAGAAAAAATAAAAGTTAAAATTTTGATTGAAATAAAAAATATTTTTTTGTGATTTTATTTGATAAAAAAGAAATTTTGTGATTGGTTAGCCATTAGATAAAATAAAATAAAGTACATAAAATAATTAAAGAAAATATAAAGGGAATAAGGAATTGGGCCTATTTTTGTGGTGTGAGTAGCAATTCCTTGGTCCATTAGTGCTGGCCTTTTTGACTTTCTGGAATCCAGTATGCATGCATTGACCTGGACTATGGTGGACCTTCAATCATGGACCCTCAGATTTGGCCTTTGTCCATCTGGCAATTGGATGAATGATGGAGCATGGTAGGTTGTAAGATAGAGCATGCATTGAATCACCTGAAGAACAAAAATATTGAGAAAGTGGGGGACCTGGGATTCGAACCCAGGTCCTGAAGGGAAAACATGCGCTTTGTCCACCACTGAGCCAAATTGTTTCAATTGTTAACATAACGCATACTAATAATAATATATCAAAACAAAATAATTGCCAGCAAAACAAAAAAAGCGCTTGTTTCGTTTGAATGGTCCAATGGGCGAGTGACAGATCTTCGTCCTTGTCCTCCCACTACTGTAATATTACCCGCGGATTAGAATCCGCAGCTAAAAACGCAGCTCACTCCTAAAATCATCCTCAGGAAATGTAAACAACTTCCAAGAACATGGTTGAACTCGTCACGATCTCCTGATCTCAACCATGTCCTTCATATGGACCAATTGCACCTGAAACAGAAAGCCCAAAAAAAAACTCCAAGAACCCTAATTATGGTGATTCTTTCTACATATAATATAAATGCAATTCGTTAATACCAAAAGCTTGCAAATGTTCTTGTGATTATAAATATGCAATTATTTTGTTCAATGGATGCAAGAATGGTGAGTTTCGATTTCAAGAACAGAGCTGGGTTGCATGAGACTTACAGCGCGTTTGGACGTCTGAAAATGCTTGCTTTGGATCCAGGTAGCTTGTGTGAATGCCTTGGAAGCGATTGGAACAAGTCTCGTGTCCTGAAACTGCCTCTAACCCTGACTTTGATCTCTCACTTTTTTGTGATTTTTTCAATTCTTGTTCTTCCTCTCTCCACGATTTCCAACCCTTATTTTCGTCCCTTCTGCTTGCTTATGTATTGTGTACTGGATTAGGGTGACAAATTTGGTTCAAATCTTGCTCCAATAATGATTGCAAATTTGATTTGATTCTCCATGAAAAACCTTCCAAATTTGATTCTTTTCAATCTTTTTGCACATGATTTGGTTTGATTTGAATTTGATGATGATAATGATTGTAATCAAAGCCTGAAATAGCCAAAAAAATCTTGTGTTATCAAAGTGTTGGATTTTATATGATTTTATTTGATTTAAAATGAATAAATTCAATTAAAAATCAAATTAAATAATAAAAATGAAATATGGGCTCATGGCTGAAGCTAGGACACGTGGGAAACTATGCAAGCTCAAATCAAGTGGAAAAGAATGGGCTCATTTGACAAAATTTGAAGTTTTGGGGATAGTTGACTTTTGGCAATTTTGCAAAAAGGTCCAACTTCAACAATGCATAACTTCTTCAATTTTTAACTTTTGGAGGTGTTCTTGGACTTTTTAGAAAGCTTGAGATGTCCTCTAACCAACCCTTTTGGTATAATCGCATTTTTACATTCCATGATCAAGTTATAAGCTTTGGCAAAAAAGGTGTTTTTGTTGACTTTCAAAATTGACCTATAATATCGAAATTTATAACTTCTTGTGAGTGCATTTTTTGAGCTTGGGGTATGAATATTGATTGTAGTAAATTTCATACTATTCAAAATGAGCTTTGAATGGGTCATTTATCATAAAGTATGAGAAAGTTATGCTTGGTCAAAGTTGAGTTGACCTTTTCCTGCAAAACCCTAATTTAGCAACTTTTGAGTCTTGATGAATTTTGAGCAATCCTTGATGAATCATGATTAACACTTGATAAAATGATGAAATATCCTTCAAAATTATAATGTTGACCAAAAATATCAAAGTTTGACTGCATATAGGTTACATTTGACTTTTGCCCTAGCACAGTCGATTTTTGGACCTTTGGGTATTTGACTGAGCAAACTTCCTCTGCAAGGCTTGAAATTTGACATGGATTATCTTGAGAACATATTAGGGTATTTGGGAGAACTTGAGGTCATTTAGACTCAAGGACCTTGATGCAACACCAAACCCTAATTTGGGGTAGACTGCCTTAGGAGAGGGCTTGTCTGACCAACTCTTGAGCTACCTTGAGCCACTTGGAGATTTTTCTTGCAATGCTTTGAGAAATATGAGAGGGCAAATTTTGGGGTACAACATATACTAAATAGTTTCTTTCCGGGTTATGATGCAGATCTCTAGGATCTGATTATAGAAGGTTATGAGGAACCTATATCTGCAATTTTTATGCCCATTCCCAGAAGCAGAATGAGTGAAGATCAGAAATGTCGAAGAAAAAATCATCATAAAGCTAAAACCATTCTCCTTGATGCTATCTCATATAATGAATACAAGAAAATCACCAACAAAGAATCATCTAAAGGAATTTTTTACTCCTTAAGAATGACACATGAAGGCAATGCTCAATTAAAGGAAACTAAGGCGTTAGCTTTAGTCCAGAAATATGAAGCTTTCAAAATGGATAAAGAATAAACTATTGAGAGTATGTTCTCAAGATTTCAAACTTTAGTAGCTTGACTCAAAGTTATGTACAAAAGTTATATAATAATGAATCATGTCAAGAAAATTATCAGAAGTCTTCCAAAGAAATGAAGACCAGTGGTAACTGCACTAATTAAAGTTCTCCAAAGATCTGAACAACATTATTCTTGAAGAGTAAGTTAGTTCTCCCAGGAGTCACGAGATTGAGTTAGAGGAAGATGGACCTCGGAAAAAGGTTAAATTCGTTGCTCTAAGATCAAGAATAGAAAAGAGTAAATCATAGAAATATAAAGCTCTCAAATATGAAGAAGAAGAACACTCTAATAAAGATGCATCAAATGATGATGAAGAATTATCACTTATTACCAGAAGAGTCAAGCAACTCTAGAGAAGACAAAACAACTTCAGAAGGCCTAGAAGGGATCTCTTAGACTCATATTCAATGGGCAACAAAGAAGTTACATGCTATGAATGTAATGAACCAGGACATTACAAAAAGGATTGTCCAAAGCTGAAGAATGAGAGTTTCAGAAATGAAAGTTTCAAGAAAGAAAAATTCAAGGTAAAAAGAAAGGTCTTATGGAAACATGGGATGATTCTGAAGCATCATATTCTGACTCTGACGAAGTGCATGTAAATGTAGTATTCACAGTTAGCATGTTAGAAGTAAGTGCATCTGAAACTGAGTGTAACTCAGCAGAGGTATTTTCTGACATCTCTCGTGCTAATCTTGAACTAGTTTTATCATGATATTTGACTATGTATCAAAAGCTTAAACAAAAACTCAAGAACCTTGAAAAGCTTCATGAATTTGAAGTTAAGAAATATGAGAAGTTAAAAGAAGAATTTTCTGAATAGAAAGATGATCATTTTATCTTAGAAAGAGTAAAAAAAAGCTTAGCCCTAGAAGAAACTCTTTTAAAAACTCCACCATCCTCTGATGCTATTTTACACAAGCATCATAAAGCTTTTCAAAGATTTTTAGACAATAACTTGAGTAGAAGCATAATGGCTTCCATGATCTATGGTATTGGTCAAAATGGCAAAAGAGGAATTGGTTATGATCCATATGAAGACAAAACTTCACCTCACAAAAAACCATTCTCTCTATTTTCTATTATGTATCCATGTGCACAAACACAAATAGCTAGAAATGCACATAAACTCAAAGTTGTTAAATACTTTGGGAAAACTAATTCTAGAGGAATCAAAAGTTTTTGGGTACCAAAAGATAAAATAGTGTATGTTGCAAATATATTACACAGTGGAGCAAAGAGATCAACCATGGTATCTGAACTCAGGATGCTCGCGATATATGATTGGAAGCAAGCATATGTTCCAAAGCTTGGAACTTAAAGATGCTGGTTATGTTGGGTTTGAAGGAGATCAGAAAGGAAAAATAAAAGGTTTTGGAACTATAGGTAATGGAACTCTTCCCTCTATTTCTAATGTACTATATGTTGAAGGTCTAATGCATAATCTTCTATCAGTAAGTCAATTAAGTGATAACACATGAAATTATTTTTAATCAGAAGTTATAAAAAGTGGTCAATCAGAAAGATCGCTTTATTCTCTACACTGGAAAAAGGAAAAATAACATTTATAAAATAAAATAATCTGATCTTAAAAACCAAGATGTAAAATGCTTAATGTCAGTTAATGATGAGCAGTGGGTATGTGTTGGCTCTTAAATTCGACACCCACGATAAATTGGCCTTATGGGCCAAAAATAGAGCAAATGAAGCTAAGCTGGAAAATGCTTCGAAGGATGGAAAAACTTAGAGAAATATCTAAGTTACAAATTGATCTTCGACCAAACATTGCCATCAATCCTTCGACTGAAAAGATCCTGTGACCTTCGACCAGAAGAACAACCCTCGTGTCGGCATCAAAGACGAAGGATATTTGAATTTGAAGAAGGGAGGGAAATGAAGTTCGGATAGCAGTTAAGGGAAAGCGATGTGGCAGGAAGATAGAGGTCGAGGGGCGTGTAGAGGACACTTGTCTTCATCCTAGAGCAAGGCAACCCCTCGATAATTACATAATTTTAGTATAAAGATAGGAAGTTTATGTAGATTTTTTGGGGGTGTTCAATCTATTGTACTAGTCACTCAATATTATTCAAGTACCCGCTGTGTGTGAAAGAATAATTGAGAATGTACGTTGGAAACACCACCTTTTATTAATCAAATATTTTACAATGCTTTGATCTTCTTTTGCAAAGTTTACATTTCCTGCATTTTATCTGCATTTCTATTTGCTTTCCAAAACCACAAACACAAACTCCTCGGTCGAACGTGTGTTCTTCCTAGATATTAACTTTTACATCAAACCAGCACAAAAATTAGCATATATTCTGGGATCAATCTGATCGATCCCGCGAGTAATCAAAAGGGCTTTCCTTTTTGGAGGATCAATGATTGTTTACCAAAAACCATGGTAAACAAATTGGCACACCTAGTGGGACTTTGCTAATTTTTGTCATCTGTTTGTTCATTTATGTTATTGCTTTTCTTTTACACGTATACAATGTTGCATGTTATTAAGAAGTGGTAGAATAACTACCAACGAGTGTATTGCTAGGAAGAGAAATAACGAAAGTAGAATGGCTAATCAGCCAAATAATGGAGAAATACCTCCACCAAATACTATAGGAACATCGGTTATAACTACTGTTGGAGAAAATATCTCAACATCTGTTGGTTCAGTACCAACGTTAACCACGAATCAAACAGGACCCATACTTTTGTATGTAGGTCCTAAAGGTCCATTAGGAACACCCCCACCAAGGGCAAATTAAGGATCTCGACTGTACGCTCCCCCAGGATTTTCGACAGCCTGGATGGGTAGAGAACAGTCGTATGGCATGCCAACCACTGAAATGGCTAGCCTTATGAACGTTGCGTCTACATTTTCAGAACCTTTGGTGAGTATGTCTTCACCATTACAGTGATCTAGATCCAGTATGGTAAATTTGGGTATAAACCAACCTTTAGGAGGGCTATCGCATGCAATACCAAGCCTCACAAATGCTTCTACAGCAATTTTAAGGCAACAGATGGATGAAAGCAATCATGATATGGTGCAAATGCTGGCACAAACTCAAAGTACAGTGATGAACCCCCTAATAGAAAATACTGCCCAGTCGAATTAACAAATGGCAGCGCAAATGACGCGTATGGCTTAATTTTTTGGGGTTCCCCAAACTATTCGACAACCCCAAAGAAGACCAATAAGAGTGAACCAAGGGATAATCTTGGAGGAAGACTTAACCATTAACCAAAATCCACAGATCCCTAGAGTAGAAATAGAACAACCTAGGGTCAAAATACCTCGAAACCCCCCACAGATCCCTAGAGAAGTCGATCAAGGAGTGATTATGGTGAATAGGAACCAAAACGCTGATAAATTGATACAGCAAGTTCGACACCAAAATTATGGAACAGATAATAATCTGAATGCCATGATCGAAAGAATCATGATACATAATGGGATGAACATTGGTTTTCATAGACCAAACTTCACATCCCCATTGTCAGAATATATTCTGCAAGCAGATTTACCCCCTATGGGAAAAGTCCCTAACTTTACTAAATTTTCAGGGGATACGACAGAGTCTACAGTCGAACATGTGGCGAGATATTTGATAGAAGCCCAGGAAATAGCAAACAACGAGAACCTTAGGATTAAATATTTCCCAAGTTCTCTAACGAAAAATGCTTTTACTTGGTTGACTACCCTCCCAGCCAATTCGATCCATAATTGGAATCAATTGGAAAGGTTGTTCCATGAACAATTTTACATGGGAAAGACCAAAATAAGTTTGAAAGAATTGGCTAGTGTGAAAAGGAGATTCACTGAGTCAATAGATGAGTATATGAATAGGTTTCGACTGCTTAAAGCCAGGTGCTTTACACAAGTGCCTGAATATGAATTAGTCAAAATGGCAGCAGGGGGCCTAGATTATTCCATTAGGAAAAAATTAGATACCCAATACTTGAGAGACATGGGCCAGTTGGCCGATAGAGTTCGACAAGTAGAACGCCTTAAAGCCGAAAAGGCTAAAGCGACCAAGACTCATCGAAGAGAAAGAGTAGCCTATGTAGAAATGGATGATGATGATCCGGAGACATCTAGTGATCCTATAGATGTCGAAGAAGGCGAAATAGACTTATCAGAATTAAAACAGGGGCCACCATACTCTTGCAAATTCCTAGTGCCCTCAAATGGGAAGAATCCTGTTGAGTCCGAAAGGAACAGTGACAAATTCCCAAAGAAAACATATAGTTTCGACATCACTAAATGTGACGAAACATTTGATTTATTAGTCAAAGATGGCCAAATGATAGTGCCCCATAGGGCAAAAATGCCTCCTTTAGAACAAAGAAAGAAAAGAGGTTTTTGTAAATATCACAATTTTCTCGGCCATAAAACTTCATAATGTTTTCTTTTCAGGGATCTTGTTCAAGAAGCACTCAAAGAAGGAAGGCTCAAGTTCGCTGATAAGCCGACAATGAAAATTGATGCAAACCCACTACAAATGGATGCACACTATGTTGAAACAGTTGGCATCCATATGGTCGAAGTTTCTGAGGACTTCATCAACAAGCCTGTATTTGGCAGTTTTACTGGAAACATATCTAGGAAAACTGTCGAAGGCGTGAGGAAGGCTACTGAAGGCCTGAACAAAGGAGCTACTGAAGGCTCAAGCAAAAGAGCTACTGAAAGCTCAAACAAAGGAGCTGTTGAGAGCTCAAACAAGAGGACCACTACAGGTTCTTACCTGGCTGCCGTCAAGGGTTCGACAGAAAACTTGGAAGCCAAGATGCAAAAACTGAACCTCATTGCCAAGAGCAACGTGGAGGTAAACATGGTCAAGGTATCTGAGGCCAAGGCTTTGGAGGAGGCCATTCGACAAGAGGAAGTGAACAAGACAGCATTTCTAAAAGAAAACGAGAATATGGCAGAATTTTTACATCGATGCTAGAAGAAAAAGTCTGAAGTGATGTTGTGTCCCAGATGCAGTTCCATTTTCGACAAGAAAGCTGCGGAGCACATATAAGGTGTGAGAGCAGCGAAGGAAAAATGGGGCACTAATGCTCGGCCAAATATGGATCCAGAAGTTAGATATGATCCCAGAAGGGGATATCAAAAGGGACCCATGAACCAAGTGAGGAGGCCACCAACTTTTCGGTCTCCAACTAATGTACCTGAGGATACTTGGCTCAATACAGTGGGCAGAAAAAGGCCCAATGAAGAAAAATGGCAAACGTTTCACATGCTTGCCTAGGTTCTAGGAGTAATGACCAGCATGGCAGCATGGTAACGGCTGATTGAAATGACGTCTCAGGAAAAGAGTAATGATGATTCTAAGTGTGGCAGCGGTTGGAAGGCGAAAAGTATACGTTAAGCCTTTGTGGACAAAAAAGAGACACGTGTCGAATAGGAATATCAAAGAATGACTATTTCTCTCGACATCGAAATAGACATTCTTAGGGGGTAATTTGTTAGCTCTTAAATTCGACACCGCGATAAATTGGCCTTATGGGCCAAAAATAGAGCAAATGAAGCCAAGCTGGAAAATGCTTCGACGGATGGAAAAACTTAGAGAAATATTTGAGTTACAAATTGGTCTTCGACCAGACATCGCCATCAATCCTTCGACTGAAAAGGTCCTGTGACCTTCGACTAGAAGAACAACCCTCGTGTCAGCATCAAAGACGAAGAATATTTGAATTTGAAGAAGGGAGGGAAATGCAGTTCGCCTAGCAGTTAAGGGAAAGCGACGTGGCAGGAAGATATAAGTCGAGGGGTATGCAGAGGACACTTGTCTTCATCCTAGAGCAACGCAACCCCTCGACAGTTACATAATTTTAGTATAAAGATAGGAAGTTTGTGTAGATTTTTTGGGGGTGTTCAATCTATTGTACTAGTCACTCAACATTATTCAAGTACCCGCTGCGTGTGAAAGAATAACTGAGAATGTACGTTAGAAACACCACCTTTTATTAATCAAATCATTTACATTGCTTTGATCTACTTTTGCAAAGTTTACGTTTCCTGCATTTTATCTGCATTTCTATTTGCTTTCCAAAACCACAAACACCAACTCCCCGGTTGAACGTGTGTTCTTCCTAGATATTAACTTTTACATCAAACCAACACAAAAATTAGCATATGTTCTGGGATCAATCTGATCAATCCCGCGAGTAACCAAAAGGGCTTTCCTTTTTGGAGGATCAACGGTTGTTTACCAAAAACCACGGTAAAAAATATGGCATAGATGCTTGGGCCATATTAGCTTAAGAAGGATATCTCAGCTAATTAAACTTGAGTTAGTCAGAGGCCCACCTAAGCTGAAGTTTACTTCAGATGCTCTTTGTGAAGCATGTCATAAAGGCAAGTTTTCTAAAACTTCTTTCAAAATAAAAAATGTTATTTCTACCTCCAGACCTTTGTAGCTTCTACATATTAACTTGTTTGGTCCTATTAAGACAACATCAGTCAATGGTAAGAAGTATGGACTTATCATCATAGAGGATTATAGTCGTTGAACATGGGTAAAATTCCTAAGGCACCAAGATGAGTCTAATTTTGTGTTCACTAGTTTTTGCTCACAAGTGCAAAATGAATTTAATTCTAAAATTGTTAAAGTCAGAAGTGATTATGGAGTTGGATTTGAAAACAAATTTTTGAAGAATTATTTGCATCAAGTGGCATATCTCATGATTTCTCCTGTCATAGGACTCTACAACAAAATGGAGTTGTAGAAAGGAAGAATAGGACCTTACAGGAAATAGCCATAACCATGATCAATGAAACACGTGTTGCTAAGCACTTCTGGGCAGAAGCTGTAAATACAACATGTTATATTCATAATAGAATCTCAATTAGACCTATTCTAGAAAAGACTTTATATGAGTTGTGCAAAGGAAGAAAACCAAATATATCTTACTTTTATCCTTTTAGGTGCACCTATTTTATTCTAAACACTAAAGGAAATCTGAACAAGTTTGATTCCAAAGCACAAAAATATATTATGTTGAGATACTCAAAACGCTCAAAAGGCTACATAGTATACCATACAGAAACAAAGACTATGGAAGAACAATTCATGTTAGGATTGATGATATGCTTAACTCAGAAAAGTCAAAGCTGTGTGAAAGTTTCACAGATCTAGAAATAATCCTAGTAGGCTATGATGAAAATGCAAAGAGTTCTGAAGATGAAAATATAAGCAAAAATAATCAAGATGATGAATTATAAAAAACACAAGCACAAAAAACCACACCTGTTCAGAAAAGGCAAAAGCAGAGATTAACAGTTTCTAAAGAACTGATTCTGGGAGATAAGATTGAATCTATCAGAACAAGATCTACATTTAAGAAGACTGAGGAATGACTTCTAGGATTAGTGTCTCTAGTAGAACCAACATCTTGTGATGAAGTGCTCCAGGAAAATGAATGGATTCTGGAAATGCAAGAAGAATTGGATCAATTTTCCAAAAAGGATGTATGGGACTTGGTACCAAAGCTTAAAGGAACTCATGTGATTGGAACTCATGTGGTTGCACAAGGTTACATCCAAAAGAAGGTATTGACTATAACAAAACCTTTGCTCCATTCGCTAGATTAGAATCTATTCGTCGTCTATATCAAATGGATGTCAAAAGTGAATTTCTAAATGGATATATTTCTGAAGAAGTATATGTACGCCAACCTCCTGTTTTTGAGAACATTGAACTACCAGAACATGTTTTTAAACTTAAAAAGTCCCTGTACGGTCTTAAACAGGATCCTAGAGCTTGGTATGAAAGACTTGGCTCTTTTTTGGTGGAAATGGTTTCTCAAGAGGGAAAGTGGACACTACTCTCTTCTGTAAAAATTTTGGAAATGATCTTATGATATGTCAAATCTATGTAGACGATATAATTTTTGGTTATGCTAATTCCTCTATTTGCAAAGAATTTTTTGAGCTAACGCAGACATAATTCAAAATGAGCTTAATACAAGAATTGAAGTATTTCCTGGGAGTTCAAATTCATCAAACCTCATAAGCTACCTATATTCATCAGAACAAATATACAAAAGAACTTCTGAATAAATTTTACATGTCAGAATGTAAACCTGCTAAGACTCGTATGCATCCCACATGTATTCTGCATAAAGAGGACATAAGTACAAAGGGTTGTCAGAAGCTCTATCGTGGTATGATAAGCTATCTTCTTTATCTCGCTGCTTCTCGTTAAGATATTCTGTTCAGCATATGTTTCTTTGCTCGTTTTCAATTAGATCCAAGGGAAACTCATTTAATTGCTGCTAAGAGAATCCTAAAAATACCTGAATGAAACTCTTAACCTTGGCTTGATGTATAAGAAAACATCATAATACAAGCTATCAGGGTTTTGTGATGCAGATTATGCTGGTGACAGGATAGAAAGTAAAACACTACAAAAAAATTAGCGTTTTACGACACAAAATTTGCGACAGTTACTTAATAACGATCGTAACTCTAATATAGAGACGCGTGTCACAACGGTATACACCTACTGTCCTTACATTTTTAAAATATTATTATATTTAACGACGGTTATATAACTACCGCCCTAAAAATCAGTTCACGACGGTTTAAAAACTATCCTAAGTTATATTTTACGACGGTACATCAATCGTCGTCCACCTAATAGTTAACTAATTGAGTTAAAAGATATTGTGTTGACTTACACTGCCATCCAATAAAAAATCATCACTTAGCTATATCATATAATTTATTTAAAAATTACAGTAAAATTTGTCATTTAACATGATTGTGATTAGTTAACAATTTAAAATTATTTTACGGTGTTGTTACATATCCTTCTTTCTCCAATTAATTCCTATAAAACCATACACCTCTCCAATAATTAAATAAAATAATAATAATAATAATAATAATAATAATAATAATAATAATAATAATAATAATAATAATAATAATATTTTTATAAATAATAATAATATTTTTATAAATAAACTTTTTGAAATTATGCCACGTACTTAACTTTCTCACAAATATATATACCTTTGAAATTAAAAATAATAAAATAATAATGCACAACGGTGAATCTACCGTGGCCACCCCCATACCCTTTACACGCTGATAAAGAGTTCACGACAGTGATTTCACCCGTCGTCATCTATAATGCATCTTTCGCGTTGAATCTGAATCTACTTTTTATGTTTTCTATTCTCTTCTTTTTCAGAATCGCCGTCAAAGACCGCTCACGCTCAAAGAAGAATCACTGTCAAAACATTTCTCTCAGCCACTCACGCCGTCACTGCGAATCACCGTCAAAGTAACCACCATCAATTCGAATCTTAACAGGTTTGTCTTCTCAAACCCTAAATTACATCTCAAACCCTAAGTTCCTTCTCAAACCTTACATCAGTGTTATAACTTTTCTATTTGAAGGAATTGAGGTGGTTACCAACAAGCTTTTATAACTATAAATATATTGCTTATTCAATCATCCAAATTTATTGTTGTAGCGTA
Organism: Vicia faba; assembly: GCA_948472305.1. Lineage (NCBI taxonomy): Eukaryota > Viridiplantae > Streptophyta > Magnoliopsida > Fabales > Fabaceae > Vicia > Vicia faba. Next base: position 78,890,462 of record OX451735.1, read on the forward strand.
TGTTATCATATTAATGGAATTTTGAAGAAATGTAATGAAGGCTAATAATGTGTTGTGCTGTATCTTATGATTATGATCATTTTATATTTCACTTGTAGGCTTCATTATGTACTATTGGGCCAACAAGTGGATCTGAAAATAATGTGGTGATTATAGTGTAAGTTCCTAAATTTTATAGCAATATGAATGTGGTTCTATGTAGTATTGAGACAAACAATTCATGCTGAAGCCCATGTAGATATTTGACAAGTGTTTGTGTCATTGACATGAAATTTACAAGTGCCTGTTGGAGTTTTAGAACATCTTTTCTTTTATATCTATATGTGATTTTTAGTTTTTATATGCTATTTCTCTCTACTAATAATGTTAAGACTTTTAATAGATTCTGTAAAATTTGGAACTGTGTTGTTGTAAAGTAACTTAAATGAATTATTATTTTAGGTGTCCAAGCATATTTGGCTGGGCTTACATTTGCATTAGCTGCCTCACCTGCAATACACCTGTTCTGGCTAGGGGTGTGCAAAAAAACCGGTTATCCATAACCAAATTGATATCTAAATTGTTTCAATTTTTAAAACCCAACTCAAATACTAAAATCTGGATTTGGTGACCCATTTATAATAAAAATGGTAAACCGGAACCCATAAATTTGGTTATTGGGTATCCAAATATCATTCTCATTAAATTTTATGCTTTCTAAAAAAATAAGCTTCGTATATTTTGAAACACTGTTTAATTCATTTCAAATAAATGACCATAAAATAAGTTTTTCAATCGTGTTATTATATTGTTTTTACTGCGTTCCTATTATCTCAGTTTTGTTGTGGGTTTTTGGTGGTTTGCAGTGTTCTTTTACATGCATTATATTTGTACTGGTTTAGTTTCTTTTCGGTCTTCATAATTATTGATTAGTTTGTTTGAGTTTCATCATTTAAAATATGGATCATTTTATTAAAATATTTATGTGCAGAGACTTCATTCTGGTTTTATTGGTGGAACTTGTGCATGTTCTATACCGTGCATGAAAAGTACAAGTGAAATAATAATATATATGATATACTAAAACCGGTTTAAAATTTGTTTATTTTTTAAAATTGGTTTTTGTGAGAAACTGGTTCAAAACCGAACCGATCCACTTGTAAATCGGTTTTAAAAATATAAATCGGTTTTAATGAAGTAGTTTTAAGATCCAAACGAAACCATATATATGGTTCAATTTGGTTTGGTTATTGATCCATGCACACCCCTAGTTCTGGCTACCTTTCTGGGATATGTCGCTGCATTCAAGGTAAATAACCAATATTGATTTTGATGTCAACATTTATATGTTGTGTTGGAAAAAGAACCAAGGGTAAATCAATGTTATTTTCTCATTAGTTTCAGATTAAAAACACACCAGTATAACTAGTTAAGTGTACTTTGCTGGTAGCATTTTAAATCTAATATGTCAAGTAACCTATGTTTGTGATATTTTTGGTCCTGATGTCAAATGACTTTCTAGTTCATCGAATATTTGATCATGCAGTTTTGTTGCATATCAAGGAATATATGTACGAATCATTGTTATTAGTATTTTACAATACATGCGAATTGTGTTTAAGATTTGAAAATTTAATTCTATCCTTGGATTGACCTTTATCCTAAAGACTATCAAATCCGGTTAATATTTTTTTGTTTGAAACTGGTGACAAACATGTGCATTATCCCTTTAGAACTACTTGTGATGTACTGTAGATTGCGATAGGCTCAGTATTAAAATTATTATTTATTATTTTTACAAGGAGACTATTCATAACTGATACAAACAACAGCCTAATCCGATATCTAGATTTGAACACTAATGAATTTAAACTTTGTACCTTGGAGCCAGAGTTGTCAAAAGCGGCCGTAGCGGCCGCTATAGCGGCGCTCCGTAGCGGAGCGGTGGCCTCCCGCGCGCTAACATGGGGGCGGTAGCGGAGATGGGATAGCGGCCGCTTTTCATGACATAGCGGATCGCCCGTCGCGGGTTTTTCCCGGGCGGAGCAGATCTGCAGTTTTTCTTTTTTTTTTAAAATTTTTTTTTAACAAAATTACTGTTTTGCCCTTATTATTTTATAAGATAATATGTAAAATAGTTTGTTATAACTCACGTTTCTTTCTTTCTGCCGTTCGTTTCTTTTTCTTCTCCTTGCCCTACTGTTCCGCTTCTCCTTTCTCCTTGCCCTACCGTTCCTCTCTCTGCCGTCTCCTACTGTTTCCAGCTTTTCTCTGCCGTCTCTTCTCCTTTCTCCTTGCCTGTTTCCAGCTTTTCTCTTCGCCGTTTCTCGTCGCCGTCTCTCTTCACCATTTCCGTTTCACCTTTCCAACAAGCGCTCTTCTTCTTCTACTTAGCCAATCAGCAAGGTACAACTCTGATTCAGCAAGGTACACTTCTTCTATTTACATGTGATACGCTTTCCAGTTTCACCGTTTCTAGTTTTTTTTCCTAAGCCAGCAAGGTACAATTGGAAAGGGGGTAGAGTTAATATACTCCAACCCCACTGTGCTGACTCAGCACAGCAATGACACATGCCCTTTCTATACTTATGCCATGTGTAAATGTACCCTTTCTATACTTATGCCATAATCCATATACTCTAATACTTCTTCACCTTTCCAGTAAGCCAGCAAGCCAGCAACGTACTGTTTCTACTTTTTTTTCTATCTATTCTAGTCCTTACTTTTTTTGTTTATGTTCTAGAAAAATATGGCAGCTTCTTCGTCGACACCGTCAGTAGCTTCATGTGCTCCAACATTCAAACCAACCAATAGTAAGGACATAGGATGGAAATACAATCATTTGAAGAATTTGAATGATAGGAAGAAGGTGACATGTGATTTTTGCAATTTAACCAGCAGTGGGGGAATAAGTAGAGCCAAAAGGCATCAATTAGGAATTAAGAAAGGTGACATGTTAAGGCTATATTACGTGCTGACATGGTTGATAAAGAGAGAATTAAGAAAGGAATACAAGAGATTTCAGTGCAATTGGATGCGGATGATACAATTGATATTGAGGAAATACGTAGAATTCAAACCGGAAAGAGGATTGCGGAGAGTGAGAGCTCTTCAATTGCTTTCAAGAAGACTAAAGGACCGTTGGATTTGGTGTATAAGAAGAGTAAGGACACAAGCATCAACGATGCGTGTGATAAAGAAGCGAGGGCAAGAACCATTCAATATATTGGTCGCTTTTTTTATACGTGTGGGGTTGCTTTTAACGTAGCACATGCAAGAGCTTTTAAGTTGATGTTGGAAGCCGTTGGAAGTTATGGTCCTCATTTGAAACCGCCAAGTTATCATGAACTCAGGGTTCCAATCCTTCAGAAAGAATTGGAATATACAAAAGATTTGTTGAAAAACCAAGAGGTGCAAAGGAATAGATATGGATGTTCAATTATGTCGGATGGTTGGACAGATAGAAAAGGTAGAACATTGATTAATTTCTTGGTCAATTGTCCGGCGGGGACCATGTTTGTGAGAAGTGTTGATGCATCAGACTATGCCAAGACGGGGGAAAAGCTAGCCGAATTGTTGGACACTTTTATTGAGGAAATGGGTGAAAAAAATGTTGTTCAATTGATTACCGACAATGGAAGTAATTATGTAGCGGCGGGTAAAATATTGTGTTTGAAGAGGCCTCACATGTTTTGGACTCCATGTGCTGCCCATTGTATAGACCTTATGTTAGAAGACATGGGCAAAATTCGAAAGGTTAAAAAGGTTATACAAAAAGGGGTTAAGGTTGTGGGCTACATTTATAACCATACTTTTGCTTTAAATCTAATGAGAAAGACTACCGACAATGTTGAATTGGTTAGACAAGGAGTGACAAGGTTTGGTACCCATTTCCTTTGTCTACAAAGGATGCAAGAACTAAAAGGCAAGCTTAGAGAGATGTTTCTTTGTGAAGAATGGACGACTTCCAAGTGTGCCAAAGATGCCAAAGGACAAAGGGCAGCCACTACTATACTTACGGCTTCATTTTGGAATGATGTTCTCTACACTCTTAAGTGCATGGCGCCTCTTGTAGATGTGCTAAGAATGGTTGATAATGAAAAGAAACCTGCAATGGGATACATATATGCCGCAATGGGAGTAGCGAAAGAATCAATTGAGAAAGCTTTTAGTTCAAATTCAAGCAAGTACAAAGCTGTATTTGAAATCATTGATAAAAGATGGGAGTGTCAACTTCATCATCCGTTACATTCTACAGGTCACTATCTCAATCCAGAATATTATTATTCTAAACCAGAAATTGAGAAAAATGGTAGATTGGTGAGAGGCCTCCGTAAGTGCATTGAGACACTTAGTGAAAGTTATGAAGTGGAAGATTTGATTTCAGAACAATTGTCACAATACAGGGGTGCTACGGGTCTCTTTGGTATAAAAGCGGCAATTAGACAAAGGTCGACATTAGCTCCAGGTAAGATGAAATAATTTTTTGCTAAATTACATGTGATACACTTTGTGTTATGTATATGGAATGAGTTTTTACAATTACTTGCAGCCGAGTGGTGGAAGTCTTATGGAGCCGAAACTCTGGAGTTGCAATTGTTGGCTGTTAAAGTGTTGAGTTTGAGTTGCAGTGCTTCCAGATGTGAGCGTAATTGGAGCATCTTTGAGCATGTGAGTATTAATTTTTTACTAGGATTTTAAAGTATCTTACATGCAAGTATTATTAAATTAATACTTCAAATTATTGTATTTTAAATTCATTCTAAGAAGAGAAATAAATTGGAACATCAAAGATTGCAAGACTTGGTGTTTATCAAGTATAATCAAGCTTTGGTAGAGAGGTTTGAAATTCGGGATAAAATTGATCCTATGGAATTTAATGAAATTAATTTCCACACCGAATGGTTGGTGGGAGAGATGGAAAAGGTAGGAGATGATGGTGAAGACCTGGTTCATCCAAATGATGATTTAACTTGGAGTCAAGTTGCCGATGCTAGTGGGGCTAATGAGCCTATAATCTACACTAGGAGGACAACAAGGCAAAATGAAGTTGGAAGTACTTCTCAAGCAACAACGGCACCAAGAGCAACAATTGCACCAAGAGCAACAATGGAACAACAAGTGATGGAAGATGTTGAAGAAGTTGAAGATGAAGAATTGGAGGAAGATTTTGAAGAAGTTGAAGATCAAGATGAAGAAATGGAGGAATATATTGAAGAAGAAGATGAAGAGGAAGAGGAATTTTTTGATGATGCTATATGATTTCTATGTTTGACATTTGAACCTTTATGTTTGAATCTTTATGTTTTAAGTCTTGATTAAGCATTGTTCTTTGTTTGACATTTGAACCTTTATGTTTTGAATCTTTATGTTTTGAGTCTTGATTAAGCATTGTTCTTTGTTTGACATTAGATTTTATAAGTATTTTATGAGTGTTGTGGGATTAATTTAGTATTGCATGACATATGTTTTATAACATATGTTTTATAGATTATTATATAATTATTAGTATATAAAAAGTTGTCCCGCTATCCGGAATCCCAGAATCCCGCTATTCCCGCTTTTCCCATTCCCGGGGGTCGGCCGCTCCGCTCCGCTATCCGGGATTAACAACTCTGCTTGGAGCTTAAAGGAGTTCAGTCACCAAAACCAAAATCAAGATCTTTTAAACGTCTCAGGAGACGGCCAACTGGTGACAAACATGTGTGTTATCCCTTTAGAACTACTTGTGATGTACTGTATATTGCAATAGGCTCAGTGTTAGAATTATTATTTATTATTTTTACAAGGAGACTATTCATAACTAATACAAACAACAGCCTAATCCGATATCTAGATTTGAACACTAATGAATTTAAACTTTGTACCTTGGAGCTTAAAGGAGTTCAGCCTCCAAAACCAAAATCAAGAACTTTTAAATGTCTCAGGAGACGGCCAACTGGTGACAAACATGTGCATTATCCCTTTAGAGCTACTTGTGATGTACTGTAGATTGCGATATGCTCAGTGTTAGAATTATTATTTATTATTTTTACAAGGAGACTATTCATAACTAATACAAAATGAGTCTCATTTCTCAAAGGTTCTCATCACTGTTTACTCTTTTAAACACAGTATAATTCAATTATTTACATACACAAAAGACTAAAGATCATTGACTATCGCCCTAAAAATTCCTTTGCAGGAAACTCGCAGTAGATTCAGTGTTAATATTGAACCTGAAGACGCTGTGGATATCAATCCTTTGGATGGACTCCTTAGTCCGGTGCAGTGCTTCACTTTAAGAGATCCTTTAACTCTGCTTCAATGGGAAGAATTAGTTGCAAGGTATGACTCATTTTGGAATGCAAGACTTGGTTGAGTTCTGATAAAAAATAATCTGTTTCTTCCCTGGAAACAAGTAATTTATTCTATACTCTTCTATAATCACACATTCAGTGAAAAAATAAGCAATGTTTTCACTCTTTGCAAATTTACTATTGCAAGGAAAATGAGGTTTAGTAAACAATGTTTTCACTCTATGTAGATTTACTATTGCAAGGAAGATGAGGTTTGTTTATACAGATGTCACTTGCCCATTTTGTGAAGCCCAAAGGTTCGACTAACAGCTTACTGAAGCCTATTATCCAGTAGCACATTAAACCAGGTTCGTTTAGCACTCTTGGAAAATCTTTCGATTACAATATATTATAACATTCAAATGCTTCATGATCTTAGAAAATATTTTGATTGCAATATATTTTAACAGTAAAATGCTTGATGATCTTTCTCTCTTATATTTTGGTCTCTTATCTGGTTATGAAGTATTTATTCCTATAAGACATTTTGTATCAAATAGCGTTGGGTTGATGCAAACATGTTAGGCCATTGCGCAACTAGCAAAGGAACTCTGATGGAAGAACCTTGTTTGGTGGCTCATCATATGAAGATAAGGAAGTTAAATGCATTTTCCAAATTAAGCAAGGCTAATAAATATATAGTATCAGTGCAATTGCAAACCATGCTGTAAATTATGGAGAAGTCTCACAATGACACGTTATGGCTGGAATTGATGGGGAATGGTCCACTGAATACACACCCTCTCTCCATATTCAGAATTCTAGTGTCAGAGAATTGTGATCTTTTTGTGTTGTGATATGCAAGTAGAGTAGAGTACAATACTCACTGCTACCTACCTTCATAGACTCATTGTTGCTTTACAAGTATCCCTAAAATGATTTTCTTTAGTTTGTACGTAGGAAGTTTCTCTCTTTGTACAATATTTGAATAGGTATTTTGTACAATATTTTGAATGGCCTAAGGCCCCATCATACTTGTTATATTTGAATATGTATTTTGTACAATATTTGATATGACACTATTTTTAAAATATTTTTACTTCTATGTTTTTATGACAAAAAAAATGTTATTACAAAAACAAATGTTCAATATATTTTATTGCTATTCTGATTTTTAATATTTTTTAAAAATAAATATTTAGCGGGGGTTATAAACCTCCTTGGTTAGTAAGATCCATCCAAATAAAATTCGTGACAGTTTCAAACCGTCGCAACCAAAATTTAAAATAAATCCATATTAAATTCACGACGGTTGGTACCTTCAGTACTTGCAACTTACGACAGTTTCCTAACCACAGTTGGAATGGCGGTTTTGAAAACGGTTGCAATACACCTAGCGACACACATTTCGACACACATTTCTGCAATAGTTATGTAACCATCACGCCTTGCAATTTGTGGCGGTTAAAACCGCCGTAACTTGTCAAAATTAATTGCAAGTAACTTGTCAAAATTAATTGCTTGCAAGTTGTCAATTTTTTTTTTGTTGTAATTTTCCAAAATTAACTGTAAGTTTCTGGGTAACAACGTCATTTTCTAGTCTAGCAAAAGGCAATCAACGCTTTATCCACAACATAAGTACAATATATTTCGGCATCACTTTGCAACACTCAAATGCTCTGGATGAAGAATCAACTGGAGGATTTTCAGATTTATGAGAATGGCATTCCCATCTATTGTGATAACATTGTTGCTTGTCTCAGTAAGAATTCTATCCGACACTCCAGAGCTAAACATATAGAAATTAAACATCATTTATTAGATACTATTTTCAGAAAGGGACCCTCGTTTTGAAATTCATAGATATAGACCATCAATAGGCTTATATTTTTACAAAACCTTTAGCTGAAGATAAATTTATGTTCATTCTAAAAAACTTAAACTTGGTATTTTGTCCAGAATGAATAATTTCTACTGTTTAAGTTGATTACAAATTTCTTTCACTAATACTTCTACGAGTTAGAAGACGTCTCTGTCACAAATATCTCAAAATTAGAAAAATCTTTTTGAGATCATTAAAATTGGTTTTCAACAACCAGTTAAATTTTGAAAAGACACTTGTCAATTCAAGATTTTAACTAAAATTGTTGGAAATACTTTGAACAACCAAAGATTTCTTGAGAATAGGTTAAAATTCTTCACGTTTTATCCCTATTTTTGAATATGTCAAAACCTATTTTATTATTAAGCACACCATACATATTCTCTTGTCTTAACTGTCATCTTCTTTCAATTTTTTTTATTTAAAAATGACAGTCGTCTCCGTTTCTTTCCTTTTCTAGCTAATTCATTTATTTCTTTTTACAATCACGTTTTTTCTCTTATATTCATTCCCATCCCTCATTATTTTCCTCACTTGGCAATCAGGAAAACTTGAAATTCTTAAAACAACTTCTTCGTTTGTTCTATTCTGTTTTCATTGTCATATCTTTGTCATCAATTGAAAAGTGTCTCGTATGTGCTTAAAACTTTTTAGAGTTTAATATCCTTTTTATTATGACAAAAATGGGAGAAAGTAGTGATGATTTTGATACATATCTATATTTCAAAATCTCATTGCTTACATTTCTAACACACACACACACACACACACACACACACACACACACACACACACACACACACACACACACACACACACACACACACACACACACACACACACACACACACACACACACACACACACACACACACACACACACACACACACACACACACACACACACACACACACACACACACACACACACACACACACACACACACACACACACACACACACACACACACACACACACACACACACACACACACACACACACACACACACACACACACACACACACACACACACACACACACACACACACACACACACACACACACACACACACACACACACACACACACACACACACACACACACACACACACACACACACACACACACACACACACACACACACACACACACACACACACACACACACACACACACACACACACACACACACACACACACACACACACACATATATATATATATATATATATATATGCATAAACTTTTAGAAATATAATTCAATTGCAAGGTAAATGTATTAAGAACTTCTAAAGTCGAGAAGTTTCAATAAATTAAATTGTGATAAAAAAGAACTTCTAATGTTTGGAAGGGTTTGTTGATCAAACTCTGATAAAAGAAATTCTAGGGTATATAATATTCTGAGAGATCGAGTATTGATAACGAACTTCAAACACAGAGAAGGGTCTAATAGATCAATTCATGAAAATGAACTTATCTGATGACTAGAAGGTTCTAATGAAGAAATAATGTCTGAAAAAGCAAACTCTGATAAACCGCTTCCATTCGCTTTAAATCAGAATTATGAGAAAGGATAACAATGCTCTTAAGCTCTGAAAGATCATAAGTTTATGATTCAGAGGGAGATTTTTATCCCAGGGGGAGTTTCCAACTCATGGGAAGTTTTCTAAACTCTTATATTACTTTGTTTATGATTTAACCCTGTAAATTTGTTCTATCAAAATACATGGTTTTGTCATCATCAAAAAGGAGGATTTTGTTAGAACAAGATTTGAGCCTACAATATAATCTCGATGTTTTGATGATAACAACCCATGTATTTGATGAGAAACAGTTTTAGTTTTTAATAGTTTCTTGAGTGTGCATATAAGAACTTGAGTGTGCATATAAGAAATTCTAATTGATTCGAGAATGCTGTATGAAGAACCAGAAATACACCAAGTACATCAAGAAGAATATTCACATCCACTTTTGAAGAAACATCAGTAGTTCGGAAGAATGCTGAATGTTTGCTAGAAAGATGATCACATGTATACTTCTCAACAAGTTTCTACTTTATAAGTCACAAGTCACAAGAAGAAAGAATTTCTGATAAGTTGTTGCTTTGTAATCAGAAACTAGATAAGTTGTTTGAAAGAATCTGACTTTACAACAATGTGAAATAACTTGAAACATCATCGAGAGAAAATCAATGAAGTTGTCATCGAGTATTTATTTATCCCACAAGAAGGGAAAGGATAATCATCAAAGAAAAACCCTAGAAAGGAGAAATCACGATCTTGTGATCAAGAGATCGGGTACCAGAGTCGATTATACAAGAGGAAGGTATTAACACCCCTCACGTTCGTGGTACTCCACGAGATCCACTCTTATTATTCTAATCAAAGGGTGTGTTTAAATCTAAAGCTAACAAGCTAAGGGGAATGCATGAATGCAAATTATATACAAAAAGTAAATTTTTATTAGTTGTGCCCACTGCGGTTAAGAACCTTTAGTGCCTACGTACCACCCTTCGTGCAATAGATGATTAGGACACTCATAATTCACCTAGAAAATGATGGTTGGTTTACATTTTTTAAGCGGATAGTATTACGTTCACACTCTAGCAATTTACATAAAGCCACCGACCTTTAGGGAATTACGCGTCGTTTGCGTGGAGAGGTAATAATACATCCTTTTAGAGAAAAGGTTTTCAAAGAAAATCCCAAAGGTAGCCCAAAGGAAAAAAAGTTTGAATTGGTAGGAAAAAAAGTTTGAATTGGTTGGTGTTTTTTGTGGGATAATAGAAAATAGATCCCACTGGAGGGACACTCACTACTTCTCCGCTTATTTTCAAAAAGGTTTGAGATTTGAACTGTAATAAAGTTTAGAAGTGAAAGAAGAGAAAGATTCAGTTTGGACCGATTCCCTCAACCCCAAAAGACTCAACTGCATACGATCCGTATCTTCAATTATTAAGTGTTTTAGGTTTTCTTAAGAAAAGAAGTTTTAGTTTTAGTTATGCAAAAGGGGAATGAAAAAAGTCTAAGGGAGACTAACAATCCTAATGTTATCATACAATGGTGGTCTTAAGATTTGGGTACAAAAGGGAAACATCTACCTATGTTAGCATGCATGGTTTACAAACCTAATGTCTACCTTGATTCGAAAATGAAACAAGTAATCCTAAGGGAACATACAAAGTAAACCTAAAAGAACAAGCAAAGGTGCAAGGAAATAAAACACAAACAAGGAAGTTAACAAGCATCAATCATGGGCTATCTGTACATGAAAATAAGGTAGACAAGTCGAAAGACCCCTTTTCCACTAGAATAGCTCAATCAGAACGAGCAACAACTCGAAGCATCAATGTTAACAAACGTGAGCTAATATCACCAAAGCGATGACAAGGTGTGAGGGATGATTACGATCCCTATTTTTACACTTTAATTGACTCAAAGGACAAGAGGAGAAATATTCAAAGCATAAATGTACAATGCGGGTTAAGGATGACCAAGGGACTTGAAATTGTGGAGGCTGATTATGAGCCCTATTGTTCCACTTTTTTTATTGACTCAGTTGCAAGCATAAAGTAAAAGGGGAGATGAATGCCTTCTTTGAGAACTTTATCCACATTCCTTCTTTGAGGACTTTAAACAAACAGACATAAATACCTCTTTTTGAGGTCATTTGCACACACAAGAAATTTCCCCTTTTTGTGGTCTTTTATCAATAAGAATGTAAACAAACAAGTTCGCAATGCCTATGCGGGTAGGTATTTCCAGACATGCATCTCTAGTCCTACTTCTCATTACAAGGAAATCAAAAGACAATTAAGAATTAAAAACATAATTATAAAAGGTACCAAATGAACAAAATGTCTGTAGAAAAGCGTAATCAAAGCAAGACTGTAAAGTGCCGACTTTTGGCCCAAACTATCCCAAATTGACTGAAGCGCCCGATTTTATTTGCAATTCAAAGCATGATGGAACACATGATAGATTGGAATGATGAGAGCTTGATTACTCACTGGTTAAGTTGCTCGGAGAAATATGTGGAGCGCATTTGAATCCCGAAAACCCTAAATTTATGTTTCACTGTATTGTTTGACAAACAATCATGTTTTGTAGCTTGACGAAGATAAAGGCTTTAATCCCGTAACCATGAAATCAGGGATATGTATGCATGAGTATGTTAAAGAAAAATAAGCCAATTAGGGTTAAAATGAAGAGGAAAAATTTTCGGGTGCAACAGTTGCCCCTATTCAATCAACTTAAACCCGAGGGTGAGATTGGTGCTTGCCTTTCGAACAATCGAGGTACAAGTGGATTGGATACTCAATAGAACCATAAAATTTGTACTCTGAAGAACAGACGAAAATCAAGAATTTTGGTTTTTCTACATTTTCTATTTTTTTGGATACCCGGGGGTAGAGTTTTATAAGTGTATGTCAGGTCAGGGTTAGACACACAAAAGAAAATAGATTAGATATACATGTCCAGTAAGGATATTTAACACATACAAGAAAGAGACCGACCAAATTAGTCTCTAACAAAGATTTAAAAAATACATGTCCGGTAAGAATATTGGACACATATAAGAAAAAGACCGGCCAAAGCAAGCTCTAACAAGGAAGGACGCACATGCCCAACCAAAGGCTGCCAGTAAAATAATTGGACTTTGAAGGGACAACAAATACTATGGGATTCTAACAAGGAAGGACGCACCTGCCCAACCAAAATTTGCCAGTAGACCAACTGGACTTTGAAGAGACACCAAATACTATGGGGCTCTAACAAGGAAAGACGCACATGCCCAACCAAAGGCTTCCAGTAGACTAACTGGGGATAGAAATCATAACATACTCCATCGGTGAAGAAAGATGAGTTAACCCTAGTAGTAGACCAAGAGGGTTATTTATCTCTGAATATAATAAACCAGTTACTTCAAGTAAGCAACGAAAATTGGCTTATGCTTCAATGCATGTTTGGATTTTTCAATGGCGTAATGCTCCACATAACGGAAATGCTACACATTTGGGTAGATGCAATATAATGATGCATGTTTAAATGATTCATTGGAGAATGGCAGTATAAAAAATGAACTGCTGAGAAAACCAGGAACATCTGAGAAGTTATCCTTATGGAACTTATCTTCAGCAAGGAATAATCATTGGCACTGACGACCACTAGGTATAAACTGCGATGCGAGATTGTAATTCAAACACGCCAACTCCGAGGAGGGATGCCAATAAAAATGGACTTTGGAGAGGATATTGCAAAAATAAATTGCAGTCCAACAAAAAGAAATCATCTAAGATTCAACCAACTCTAACTTCCTGGGGAAAAATCCATTATCTTCCTGCTGAAAATAAGGAACGCTTTGCTGGGACAAAAAGATCGTCTTAAGTAGAGCATTTTATGAAAGAAACTTCTACTGGGGATAATGAGAATTATTTGAACAAAAGAAACTCGACAATGAACTCCGCTTGGGAACGAAAACACCTTTGCTTGAGGAGAAGAGAATTTCTCGAGCAAGAACTCCTTTAAGGTGACTTTTCGCTGCGGATGTTACAACACCTTCCATCATTGAGGAATAAGATATTTATTAAGAGAACCCTCACACGGGCGAGCTATACTTGGGAAGTGAACCTCATAAGGCTTCAACCAATCATAACTTTACTGGAAAGAAAAAGATGACTTCCTGAACATCATCACTGGGAAGAAAGCATCAAGTGCGGACTTCGCTGGAGAAAAACAAACCCATACATACTTTGCTGGGGGTATAAACCCTTACTTGGGAATAAAAGGAAACCAAACTAGAAACTCTCAAAGTTCAACTTCCACAGGAGATAACATAACCTCTTCTGTCATTGGGGATAAAAGAGTTCTTAACACTCACATCGGTATTAACAACACTGGGGACACCAAACTTGTAAGATATCCATCGCCATCTAATCTTATTGGATAGAAATTGTTCCATTGGGGAAGAGCAAACAACTTCATGGGGATAATACCATAATATTCTATTGGTAAAGAATTCCTACAAGAATTTTCAAAAGATGCAGACCACACTAGGGTGATAGATGCCAACCACACTGGGTGCAAACTTCATTAGGGAGATGGCAAACACACTTGGGCATAAACAATTGTACCAAATCCAAAAGATATACTCCCTTGGGGGGAATATATCTGAAATGAAGCTTCTTAACGAACAAGCTTTTGTTGAGAAACAATGCAGACTACACTGGGGAAAAGGATTCTGTTTGAGAAAACATTATTTCCATTCTCTATTGAAAAATGAAAACCGCTAAGAACTTCAGACTAGAAATGACCTCGATGATTCTTTCTCTCTTGCATTGATATGTTGCTTGTCACAAGAGAACAACGATCACTGCCAAAATAAACCACACCAAAATGCCCCACGTATGGTCTATGAAAGGATCTGCATTGAGAGGGTATTTCCATCATAACAACTTGAGATGACTTGTCCCGATATCTTCAAATTATGAAATTATTCTCCTCTGATCAATGGGTTCTTGAAGATATTTGTTGATTTTTGACATAACTTCCCCAGATTAACTGAACTTTGAGGGATCAAACCCCGAATTGAATGCCCCAGATCGGCTGAATCTTTAAACTATAATTTCTTAAGGGTGAAAAAAGCTGCGAGAACAACCTTTATGATTATCTGAAAGTGACATGTCCCTGCTCCATAGAGTCTTCAGGATAATCTGTCTCAGCTTCTTTGGACCTTTTGGATAAGTTGGTTGAATCTTAACGTAACTGTAAGTTCTCTAGTTTTAGGAGTGACATTATTTTTGTAAAACAAATAATACAACAACATGTTAGATAGGAAGTATTAACTTGCTAATAGGAACAAGTTGAGAAATAAGTCCTATCTTGTGTTAGGACATGTTGATTTGAAGTATTTTAATATCTAGAACATCACGTCGGATGAGATGTCCTAAAAGGGAGCATATGACATCGTGCCTGAGCTGAAGTGGACTCTTATATTCTATAAAGTCACAAGAATAGAATATATCTTGAGGATAACAAAGGTTCTATATTATCCTATGTGGAGTATTTTTGTAGGCCAAGAAGAATCAAGAAGAATATTGGATAATATTAACTTTCTAAATATGGAGATAATTTAGAAAGATTTGATTGAAGACCTATTTTGTAGTAGAATTTTCTAGATTTGTTATTCGAAGTCCAAAATCTAGTTGGGTATATGTTTTAAAAAAATCTTTGTAACCTAGGATTTGTACTGGTCGTGTTTTGAAAAGATGTAATCATTATGGTTGAGTCTGTAGCCACTCTCTAGGAGAGTTGGTGTAAGTGAACACTCGGCTTGTGAGATGGTCACTGTTATTCTCATTCAGAATCTATGAAGTAATGAGTTGAGTATTGTTCTTGGATAAAGCTTTGAAGCAAATCCAAGTTGTGGTCTTAGTCAAGAATCTTGGCTAGTGATTGTCATGGAAGTGTGTCTTCCTGTTTGTTCAAAAATGTGTTGATCCAATCGCTGTCTGTGATTGAAGAGGGATTGAGGAGGGCCTCATATCTAGGTGAGTCTTATATAGAAATATAGGAAGGATAGTGATTAAGTGAGAAGTTGTAAACGGGGGAGTTTAGCTTCGAATTGATACTATCTTAGTGGATTTTTCACTGGCTTGGTATGCCCCCAGAGTAAGAAAGTTGTTCCGAACTGGGTTAACAATTATGTGTTCTATTTATGCTTTTCAGTACTAATTTTATTGTTAATACCTAGGATGTTAGTTTATGTTGTATCATATGCCCCAACATGTCATATGACATCTGAGTTTTGTCATACTAGAATTTTCAATTAGTATCAGACAAGACATCCTATCTGTTTTCTGGATGAGATCCAAGGGGGATACTTTTTGGTGTATGTGCAAGGTAGAAAGTTACACTGAAAATCTGTTTGAACTTGGAGAGTTCATATTGTTGTTTGAACGATCCCTAGAAATGGAAGATGGGCTGCTGTTGACAGGGTATGTATTGGACATGTCTATGTTGTTTTCAGGCGTGTAGCTTTGGTGGCAAGCTACTGCGTTTGAGCTTTGATTTATTTTCAAACCTAGGCTAACCCGTTACACCTGGAGTAAGGTGTGTATGTGCACGGGTTTGTTGTTACTGAAGAATGTTGAGGAGTTTTTGTTGTTGTGTATTCTGCTGCATGGTACTTGATGTAACCCTGGTTGTTCTTTGTGTTACAAGTAAAGGAAGGGCCTTAGGGTTTGGTCTCCTTGGCAAGTTTGGTGTCTGATGATGTAGTGTGTGCAAGACAGTCTCAACTAACTCTGAAGTTTCCAATGATACTTGAGTTTTATCTCTCAAGTCCACTCATAAAGGAACTCTTGATGAGTTTGTTGAAGAAAGATTAGAGCCCTTCATTTTTGGTTTCTAAAAGAGTCTTCCTAACTCTTGATTTTATTAGGAAAGTAATTCTAAGTCTTGTTATTGTTGGTATTATTGAAGCTTGGACTATTTTTGAAAACCTTGAAGGTGATCAAGGGAGGTTTTGTCTTTCTGGAAGCAGTAATGGTTTCAAAACCAAGCTCAGTTTTGAGTTCCAGAAGATGGGAACTAATTTCCTACTAGATGTTGGGACATCATGTTAGTAGGTGTGCAACTTCCTGTTGATTGGTAGATGTTTTAGGTTCTAAACAGATGTGTGTTAATCACATGTGTTTGGAACCTACTCCTAATCTGGAAGATGAGGCGTATGGGCTGTGTATATAAGATAAGTTATCCATAAAAACAGAGCTTAGATTGATGGTTTGGTTGAAGGTTGACCAACCAATTGACTACTTCTTGGTTCCGTTTATTTATGATTCAAGTAAGTAGAAGTGCATACGCTGATCTCTAATTCTAGTAGATTTTTGTTTTCTCATTCAGGTCTTTTGAATATGAAGGTCAAGTTCATATGTCAAGGATAGTCTCTCTGTTATGTAGTCTCTTCTGATCAAAGAATCCAGATATATGTGATACTATTCAGGGGTAACAATTTCTGCTACAATAGAGAAAGAAGTATGTGGGTGTGCACTAACCACATGAGGTACTTCTATTTAGGAGAAGAATGTATGATTCTCAAAGTGTTCATAGAAGTTATTGAATAAGAATCCTCAATCCGAAGTTGTAGATTATTTAGATGTCAGAATTAATGTCTTGACATCTTTGTGTTAAGATTTTTCTCTCAATGTATTTGACTGGTGTTTCTCTCAAACAAGATGGAGGTTGTTTACTCAAACTTGATATCCATTGTCAAGTCTATGAGAACACTGAACTCTTGTTCTGCTAAAGTGGAAGAGACACTCTAGGGGTTATGGGAAATGGAGTTGCATCAACCTGAGGTAAGCTAATATTCTGGAAGATTAACTTACAATCATGATAAGCGTGATAAGATGTCTAGATAAATTGGGAGAAAAAGTACTCCTGGACCGTCTATTCATGGTATGATGATCAATAAATACCATGATTGCTATGCTCTACATTTTAGAGGGAATATCCTCTTTATGAGCAGAAGGATGGAACTATATAGGAGGTCTGGTTAGTGCTCTCATAAAGAAGCCACCTGAAGTGTGGTATCAGCTGCTGATTGGAATCTTCATATACAATCAACTACTGAAGTATGGCTCTCTTGTGTTCTCCCTTAAGAGTGTTTTGTATGGATTACTATGGTGTTGTCTCCAGAATCATAGTTAAAAGTTAAATCCATGTGACTGAGATTGATGTCGAAAGAGATGTTGGAACATCATCTCAGGTGTTTGTAGCTTCATGGAAGGAGGCTATATTGAAGATCATGGGGTGAGAATTGCTGATCACCAATGGATTCCAAAGTTGGAATATATGAACATGATGGAGTATAAGGTCTAGTCTCTGACCAATTCTAGAATATTGTGAAGAATCTCCACGTGCTAAATGGGAAGAAGAAGAAATATGTCAAATCAAATGGTCTAACATATGTTGAAAGAGAGTATCATCTGCAGCTGTGTGTGTGGGGAAGTTTTGATTTGATGACAAATACCTTGTCGAGAGTTGGGTATGAGTCTGATCTTGGGAAGATGAGCATGTTACTGATGGTAAAGACCTTGTAGGGAGCTAGGTACTTATCTAAGGTATGGATACAAATATACTGTCTGAACTGTTGATTCAGATATTATTAAGAGTTTATTTCTCTCAATAGTGTTCAGGTGGGTGTATTAACCTGAAGGAGCTGCAGAAGGTGTGAGCTGGTAAGATCTTCTTATTTGAAAGGACTATCAAGAACCAATTGACTGGGTTCTGTGAAGAAATGTTGATGTCCTAAATGATGGCGTAACATCATTTTATGGATCATGAATATGAAGGATTGGGGATCAACATTTTTTGTCAGAAAATGGAGTTTTGTCTATGTGGATTAGAAAGTGCATATTTTGATCCTGTCTACAGTAGCATGCTTAGGGAATGCATGACCACTGTGTTGAGGTCCTCACTAGTATCAACAATTACTATTGAATGGAAAGTCAGAAGGAAATTCAGATACTGAGATCTGATCTGAATGTTTGTCTGACTCTTAGTAAAGCTTTTAAGCAAACTAAGAATGTGTAGAGGTTATGACTTTGGTGTGAATGACATCACTACCTTCCAAAGAGTCATGACAACACATGCCAATGAAGAAGTCTTAAGACCTGGTCAGAAGATATGTGATGTTGTGATGCAACATTTTAAGCATGTGGGAATATTCATGTGTTTTAGTCTGGTGCTGAAGAGGACATGTTCATGAGGAGCTTGGATTATCCATAACAGGGGGAGTAAAGGTCTTGTCTATGGGTTTTTGCTACAATGGTGCATATTTTGTGGATCTTGCATGTGGTTCAAACTTGTTGAGAAAGTAATGTCAGACAACATGTCATGACAAGTGGGGAAAAATGCATGGCTTGTTTGGAGATAACAGTTGTGATGCTATGGTATGTTGGACTGTGTCACTCTTGAAGGCCGAAAGGAGTGCAATTGGAGTTCAGTAGAAGATTTTTTTTTGTCATCTTGGTATTAGTAGAAGAACTATTTCTCAAATTTGGTTTAGTCATAGCAAACATTGTTTGACAGGAAGTCAGGACTTTGTTCAGGATTTTTTTTGGGGAAACCAACAAAAGAGGCTTTGAATGGTGGTTTGAAGCACATGTCAGAAAAGAGAATTCTGCAGCGTCTTACTGTGCATGTGCATATGGTGACAACTGACATCTCCAGAAGAACCGACCCAAAATTTTTTTCAAAGAAAAAGCTAATTTGGACGGAACATATTTGGTGCAGTTTTGTTCTCCTAAAATAATGTTCATGTCTGACCGTGTCCTTGAAACAATGAAGGATTGTTATTTTACAAGTAGATGCTCATCTATTTATAGATGTTACTACTTCCTTCTTCCACCTCGTAAGCATTTAGTGTCTTCATCTCTATTATGTGGTTTGCTCGGTTTTGGTTGAACTGTGCTTGTGTATGGTTATGTGATGTCTTCCTTTGCTAATATTTGGATAAAAAGGGGGGAGAAAGGTGCATAAGGTGGTGCTCAGTTTAAGTTGGAGGTTGGCTTTCCAGATGTGTCATAAAGGTGTCAGATAGGATGCTCTATTATTTCCAATTTTTGTTGTTAGCTTTTGTGACTTGTGATCTAAGTTAAGAACAAAATTGTGACATGTGTTCTAAGTTACCCACGTTGACTGGTGGGTGCTTCATGGTTCACTAATGTCACCAGTAAAATGAAAGGAATATTCATCTGTGACAATAATAGGTTCCTGGATTGAGGGGAAGTGAAGACTATCTTCCTCCTTGTGTGCATCATGTGCATCTGATGGATTCATAACTTTCCTTATTTTTAGCCAGAGGTTGTCATTCCTTGATGCTGAAGTTTGTATTGCAATGGAGCTGATAAAAAGAAGATGTCAAACAAGATATGATTAAATTTAACTGAAGACTGACTCCATATTGTTGTGCTTAGTAGCTTCTGAAGACTAAGCTGATTTTTGTGTATTGCTGTGGTATAGGGATGTAATTTTTATTTATTTGTTTTAGCCAAAATTTGCCAAAGGGGGAGACTGTAAGTTCTATAGTTTTAGGATTGGCATTATTTTTGTAAAAAAAATAGTATAATAATATGTTATATATGATGTATTAACTTGCTAACAGGAACACATTGAGCAAGAAGTCATATCTTGTGTTAGGATATGTTGAGTTGAAGTATTTCAACATCTGGAACAACATGTCGAATGAGATGTCTTATGAGGGAGCATACGACATCGCGCCTGAGATGAAGTGGACTATTATATTCTGTTAAGTCACAAAAACATAATATACCTTGAGGATAACAAAGTATCTATAGTACCCTATGTGGCACTCTTTCGTAGGTAAAGAAGAACCAAGAAGAATCTTGAAGAGTATTAACTTTCTAAATATGGAGATAATTTAGGAAGATTTGATTGAAGACCTATTTTGTAGCATAATTTTTTTCTGTTTGTAACAACCAAAGAGTTGTTATTTGAAGGCCCAAATCCAGTTGGGTATAAGTTAAATAGAAGATTTGTAACCTAGGATTTGTACCAACCATGTTTTGAAAAGATGTAATCATTAGGACTAATTCTGTAGCCACTCTCTAGGAGAGTTGATGTAAGTGAACCACTTAGGTTGTGAGATGGTCACTGTTGTTCTCACTCATAAATTATTAAGTAATGAGTTTATTATTGTTCTTGGAGGAAGCTTTGAAGTAACTCCAAGTTGTGGTCTTAGTGAAGAGTCTTGGCTAGTGATTGTCATGGAAGTGTGTCATCCTGTTTGTTTATAATTGTGTTGATCCAATAGTTGTTTGTGATTAAAGAGAGATTGAGGAAGGCCTCATATCTAGGTGAGTCTTAGATACAAAACTAGGAAGGGTAGTGATTAAGTGAGAAGTTGTAAACAGGGGAGTTTAGCTTCAAATTAAACTATCATAGTGGATTTGTCCCTGGCTTGGTATGTCCCTAGAGTAGGAAGGTTGTTCCGAACTAGGTTAATAGTTTTGTGTGTTGTTTATGCTTTTAAGTACTTTTTTTATTGTTAATATTGTACCCATTAGTTTTTGTCAAATCAGATGTCCCAACATGTCATAGGATATTTGAGTTCAGTCATACTAGAATTTTAGTAACTGTCCTAGATTGAATGCACTCGACACATCTTTTCCTCAGCAGAGACTTCAAACTCTATCTCCTCTTGGGTGATCAAAATGTGAAAGCAACTTCCTTAGGCTCAACATAACTCCAGGAAGCATGTCCCTGGCTATGACCATTCTCTCAAAATGATTGGTTTTTACTTCATGGAGTTCAAGTCTTTTACTTTGGCGCGATCATGCCCTTCACTAATTTCCATCATGGAAACTTTCCTTGATGTCAAGAAACTGTTTGCAAACAGAATCAAGTTTGTTATGAGAATGAAAATTCTAATGCAAAGCCTATGTTAGTCTTGAAGTTAGAAAAAACTTTGAATTAAATGATGTCACAACTCTGTTGTGAACAAATCACTAGCTAGAGAGCAACATTTGAATATCTTTTTCATGAAAGATAATGCCAACATATGATACCAACACAGATATTTAAGCACACTGCTTAGGAGTCAGTTAAACGCTATCTCATTGTGGTATAATTTCGAAATAAACCGTGTTTCAATTAGGACTTTTAAGGGTTGTAATATGGCTTGGTTCACGGTTTCTAAAAAAATATTTTATGCCGCAAAGTTTATTTTTACCGACCCGTTCTCTATGATGTTTCCTATCCTACGTTCATTTAGCTTGATACGAGCACTCATCTTTCAAGAGGGATTCGAGACAATTGAGTAACCATCAAGAGTTTTTTTGGACAAGGCAATCACTCACCTTGTGTTTTTTGCTGTCTGATCACACGACTTTGTTTTTGATGAGGATTTTATAATCCTTTTCTCTTTTTGTGCTTTTCATTCTTTTCTGCTTCCTTAACTTTTTCTTGGACAAATTCTTTTGAATTTTGATTTTGAAGTCTAGCGGAATGCCCTAACTTTTGCCTAAGCCACTTAATTTCAATCTTTTTATTTTCTTTTGACTTAGTGGGATTTCTTTTATTTTGTTCTCATTCATTCTTCTTTTTGAATAAGTCGTGTGATTCCGAGTCTTTTGACTTATCGAAAAGTATCGACTACCTTACCGTTTGGTTGATGAGGGATAACCATTATGGTATCATCATCTTTTGTCCTCATGACGGGTGAAGGATAACGATTGCGGTTGATACTTACATGTGCACTCCTAATGAGATTTGAATGCTCAATCAAATTAGCTGAACACTACCCTGCCCCTGGGTTAAAAATGAGAGTTTTTTATAACTAGAAAAGAAACTCCTACTTCAAGGCTCAAAGGGGGTTAATGAGGTTTTCACTCCCTTATACCTCAAGTGTTTATGAATTGAAATAATGCATGTACATCCTCAATAGGGTTCTATTCAAAATCATATAACCAGAGATTTTTTGTGTTTTCAATTGTCGTCATCCTCCCTCCAATCTTTGCCTAAGCAAAAAGACTAGTACAATTGGTATCATAATGTAATAAAAACCTTTCAAGAATGAAAACAAATGGATGAGTTTAAACGAATGGATTACTTCAAGAGGAACATACTCATTGCATCAAAATTAATATTAAAAAACAACTAAGTTCATACATGCAAACAATGTTTAAATAAACAAGCAAAACTACACATGAAAATGCAGTAAAAGACACGATAATTTCCATTGTTAAGGAGACTTGACTCCGTTTGGACTTATTGATTCCGGAGACTTTCAGAAGTTTTGACAATCACCCGAGAAACATATTCCTATTTTTATCTGGTGTGAACATAATAGCCTTTGAATCGATCATATCTTGAACTTTATCTCTGAAGGACACATAGTCTTTGATTGAGTGGCCAGGTGCCCTGGCGTGGTAACAACACCTGACGTAGGAGTCAAATCCCTCTGGATAAGAAGAAAAAATAGGATCTAACTGCTTGGTTTCCACCAAGGAAAGTTCGAGTAAATGAGAGAACAATTGACCATAAGACATCTGAATTGGATCAAACACTCTGTCTGGCTGCAATGCATGCTGAATTGGCGGGGCATAAGGATGATACCGATTCTGATTAAACAACTGATTTCCCTAACTTGAAAATGGCTGCTGGAGAGAAACCTATGGGAGTAAAGGTTGCAGATGATGTGACCTAGGACGCGAGATAGAATCTTGAATATGAAAAGGTATAAGCATCTTCCCTGCAGTAGCTGGGGTGGGATTGATTGGTACGCTCAGACCATTGGAGGTAAACAAAATTGTCCTTGCGTCAAGCAAATCTTGAACTTGGTTCTTCAATGCCACACACTTCTCAACATTTTGACTAGGTACCCCAGAATGGATATCACACCTATTACTATCATAATCAAGTGGAAGCTTTTCCAAAGGAGGACCCAAAGTACGAAGCTTAAACAATTGGAGCCCAAGCAAACGATGAAGTAACTGAGCATACAACATTCGAATGGAATTAAAATGCCTCTCAGGTTGCTTCTGTCTTTGCTGAGGAGCCTTGCCCTGTGGATTCACTTGGGAAATAGAATTCAAATGTTGACGGGAAGACACCTGAACACAAGATTGTGTGAAAGACCCATGAATTACTCCATGAATTGAAAAATATCCCGAAGCAAGGGGAGGAATGATAGCTCTTGTTACAACAACACATATAGGATCATCTTCCTTTCTCAACACTGTCCTCATAACATCTATAACCAAACTCAACTAAGTCTTCAACTGAGTCTTATCCTCTCTCAGGAGTTCCTAACCAAGGACCAAAGCATGTATGTCCACCATAAACTACCCCATTTGATATTTCATTTCATCCAATTCTCCACTAAGTTGCTCCATAACTTAATTCTATTATGGAGCGAAGAGAAGTCAAGATTCACAGTTCTAAAAAAAATACCAAGTCAGAATAAGCATTCCCCATGCAGAGTACCTGTTATGGATGCACGATTTGAACCATAATAAATTCCGAAAGTGAAAGAAGAGAAATATTCAGTTTAGACCGATTCGCTCAACCCCACAAGACTCATCTGCATACGATTTGTGTAACACCCTATTTCCCCGTTGGTAATTTCTATAATAATCAGAGTAAATTAATTTCTAAATAAACATCAACCAAATAGGATGTCACATACTTCTCCAATCACACATGCTCAAAATTAGGATATGCAACACAAAATCGCATGCTCATAAGTCTTAAACTTCAATGCATTTATTCGCAGCAGAAAAACATCAATAAATAGTCATCTCAATTTTTCAAATCGAATTAACAATTATTATCTTTCAAACATCAGCATAATCATAACACAATTCAAACAATCAAGCGATACAAGTTCACTCCTAACATAATAAAACAATTAGCGTGAATGCCCCGAGTGTTACGTATCAGAGCAGACCCAACTCAATCTACACAAATGGAGGACCTCCTCAGCTAAGCTTCAATCTCTATCTACTTCGGATCATCTACATGTTATCCACGTGGAGATAACATTCAAACAGAAAGGGTGAGATATCATATCAATATAAAATAAAGCATAATAATAAGCAGGTACAAATTCAAGTACATAGTCAGTGCATAACATATATCGTAACATAATACATACTTTAATCACTATTCACCCATCGAAATATCAGACATAATATGATGCAAAAGACCGACATTGAGTTAATGCATGTCGTACCAATAGGGTAAAACCCTCTTCACAATAATGTCGTTTTAGGGCAATCAACTTCGCTCGCCAATATATGCCTTCGCTCGCCAATACAGGCCTTCGCTTTATGAATGCATGAGGCACTATCATGCAACAACATACTTCGCATTTATCATTATTACTCATCACAATTTTTCCAATACAGGCTATCATCATCGTTCTCATCATGTATCTCATGTCAAACATTCAAAACAATCATCGCAAATAACCACAACATAATTCACGGCGTACAAATCAAAACACACTCACGAATTGGTATCAATGCCAGTGATATAATTAACTACTACATTATAAGTAATTTTTATAGTATCTAAAATTATTTTATCTTCCCAAAGGTCCAAACGGAGCGTCAAACGAACTCCCGAGACAAAAGTTACAGGTTTTAGAAGTTTTACAAAAATGCTGTCAGTAGTAGTGGTAACGGGTTACCCAGTTATGGTAACTGGTTACCGCAAGACAGTAACCTTTTTCTTTTCAAAATCCCTCGCGGTAACCGGTCACCCACTTATGGTAACCGGTTACTGCAAGACAGTAGCCATTCCTGTTTCAGTTTTTGATATGGTAATCGTTTATCATATTTGGGTAACCGGTTATCCTGCGTTAATAAAGAAAAATTCCTGCAATCCTTTTGTACGATCCTCCCATGTTTCAACCCCCAAAATTCATAATTTTCTCATTCAGGTTCGTTTTTAAGCAGGCTAATTACTCACAAACATTTATCTACCAATCCTAACCAACTCATATCATCCAATCCCATCAAAAACACATTAAAATCACCAAAAACTCATCAATGGGAAAAACCCCAAAATCAACCAAATAGGGAGAAATCAAAACACACAATCAAGCAACCTAAATCCTACCATACCCCATCATTAGAAAACCTTATATAAAGTTATAATCCCCCCTTACCTTAGATTTCTTGATTGATTCTTAATTTCTACGGTGAATTTTGCCCTAGCTTCCTAGTGCCTCTCTCTTCTTTTACCTTCTATGCTTTTGTTCTATTTCACGTACCGACTCTATTTTTATTCTTCTCATTCTAATAGTCTAGTAATAATATATCTAACCCAACAATAATAATTTAATTATTATTATAAAATAATTATTATTAT
The DNA here is from genome assembly GCA_948472305.1 of Vicia faba. Taxonomy (NCBI): domain Eukaryota; kingdom Viridiplantae; phylum Streptophyta; class Magnoliopsida; order Fabales; family Fabaceae; genus Vicia; species Vicia faba. The sequence continues at coordinate 78,916,504 of OX451735.1, forward strand.
TCTAACAATATAGTAATAAAATAATAATAATAATAATCTATATTATTTCGCACACCCCTACGTTTCAACACATTTAGCTAAACACCCCCCATAATCTCAACTTCTATAATTCTAAGGCAGTTAGTCCCCAACAGGGAATCATACCACATCATAAAATCCATCAACTCATATAACTTCTTCGCATCATCTTATTATTTAATTAAAAATAATTCTAATTAAATCGAGGTGTTAGAACTCTCCCCCACTTAGAATATTTTTGTCCTTGAAAATCACCTAAAGCAAATAACTCTGGATAAACCTCCAGCATCTTGCTCTCTAGCTCCCACATCGCATTCTATCCGGAAGATCCCCCCCAGATTACTTTCACAAGGGTGATATCTTTGCCTTTCAACTTCTTTATTTTGTGATCCTCGACCCTCACAAGTACAGTCTCAATAATAAGACTGTCCCGTACTTGTACATCATCTTTCGAAATTACATGCGACTGATCTAAAATATACTTCTGGAGTTGCGACACATGGAACGCATCATGCAAATTTGACAGCTTGGGTGGTAGAGCCACTATATATGCAATACTTCCCACCTTCTCTGAAATCTGATAAGGACCAATAAATCGAGAAGTCAACTTCTTTGACTTTAGAGTGCGACCTACACTGGTTATGGGTGATACTCTCAAGAATACATGGTCTCCTTCATTAAACTCAAGATCTTTTCTTCTCTTATCATGGTGACTATTTTTCCTACTCCGCGAATCTTTCATCCTTTCTTGGATTAACTTTACCTTCTCCGTAGTCTCTCTCACCATCTCGGTCCCGAGCACCACATGCTCACTCGATTCATACCAACATAAAGTTGTTCTGCACCTTCGACCATAAAGTGCCTCGAAAGGTGCCATACCAATATTAGCATGATAACTATTGTTATAGGTGAACTCAATCAAAGGAAGACAACTATCCCATCTACTTCCTTTCTCAAGAACACAAGCCCTCAACAAATCTTCTAGCGACTGAATAGTCCTTTCTGTCTGACCATCTATCTGTGGATGATATTCAGAACTCAATTTCAGCTTCGACCCCAATGTGTCCTGCAAACTCTTCCAAAAAGCAGAAGTAAATCTCAGATCTCTATCCGACACAACGCTGGACAGAACACCATGTAGCTTCACGATTACACAGAGATAAATCTCTGCCAACATCGGTATAGGAAAATCGATACTAATCGAAATGAAATGAGTTGATTCTGTTAGCCTATCAACAATCACCCAAATCACATTATATCCCCCTAGAGCATTATCCAATCCTGTCACAAAGTCCATTGATATACTATCCTACTTCTATTATGGAACATCTAAAGGTTCTAACAACCCTGCATGTTTCTGATGTTCGACTTTCAATTTTTGACCTATCAAACATCCATACACAAACTGTGCCACATCTTGTTTCAACCCAGACCACCAAAATAACTTCTTCAAGTCGTGATACATCTTGGTAGCTATTGAATGAATACTCAAATTTGTTCTATGGCCTTCTTCCAGGATCATCCTTCTCATATAAGCATCATCAGTGATACAAATCCTGTTTCAGAATCGTAACACACCTTGAGCATCTACCTTAAAGTCAATGTATCCAGATTTGTCATTCACAACCATCAAGTCTACCAACTTCACATCTAACTTTTGAGCTTCTTTAATATTATCCAAGAAGTCATTGTTAATCTTCAACATCCCCAACATCACACTCTACGGTGTCACTTCACATACCAAACTCATGCCTCTGAATTGTTCGATCAACTCTAGTTATCTAACCATCATAACATACATATGTAAGGTCTTCCGATAAAAAGCGTCAACTACCACATTAGCCTTACCTGGTTGATAATTCAAGCCAAAGTCGTAATCTTTCAATAATTCCAACCATCTCCTCTGCCTCATGTTCAATTCCTTATAATCAAATAGATATCGTAAGCTTTTATGATCACTAAACACTTCAAACATAGAATCATATAGATAATGTCCTCAAATCTTCAGCATAAACACTACTACCGCTAATTCTAGATCACGAGTAGGATAGTTCCTTTCATGAATCCTCAATTGTCTAGACGCATAAGCGACTACTTTATCATTCTGCATGAGCACTCCGCCTAAACCCAATTTAGAAGCATCACAATATACCACAAATGATTCCTCTGGGTTAGGTAATATTAAAATCAGATTCGTTGTCAACCTCTTTTTTAACTCAACAAAACACTATTCACATTGGATTTCCCACATGAATGCTCTACCTTTACAAGTTAGCTAAGTTAACGGAAGTGCCAACTTAGAAAACCTTCAATAAATCTCCTATAATAGCCGACCAAGTCCAAAAGGATTCTAATCTCCGTAACTGATTTTGGAGTCCCACTGTAACACTACATCTACTTTAGATGGATCTACAACAATACCATTACCTGAAATAATATGACCAAGAAAAATGACTTATGTCAACCAGAACTCACATTTCTTTAACTTTGCATATAACTTCTTCTCTTTCAATACTTGCAATACAATCCGCAAATGTTCAGCATGTTCCCCTTTGGAGTTAGATAAATCAAAATATCATCGATGAATACTACAAAAAACTTATCTAAATAAGCATTAAAGATGCGGTTCATATATTCCATAAACACTCCTGACACATTGGTAACACCGAAAGGCATCAATGAATACTCGTAATGTCCATATAGAGTTCTGAAAGCTGTCTTCTAAATATCCCCATCCTTCACTCAGATTTGGTGATAACCTGATCTCAGATCAATCTTTCTAAATACACATGCACCTACCAATTGATCCATCAAGTCGTCTATTCTAAGAAGTGGATATATATTTTTGAATGTTACTTTATTCATTTGTAGATAATCCATGCACAACCTCATACTACCATCCTTCTTCTTCACAAGTAATACCAGAGCTCCCCAAGGAGATACACTTGGTCTCACAAATTTCTTTTCAAGCAATTCTTCTAGTTGCTTCTTCAATTCTGATAATTCGGACGCCGACATCCTATATGGTGCCATAGAAATAGGTTTGGTACCAGGTAAAAGATTAATTGAGAATTCCGTTTCTCTTTCGGACGACACATCTGGAATATCATCGAGAAAGACTTTGGGAAAGTCGCACACAACCTGTAACTCGTCAATTGCAGCCTGATTCTCAAAAGAAGTTTTTGTTTTTATTATGCTAAAGAGGAATGAAAAAGTCTAAGGGAGACTAACAATCCTATTGTTATCATGCAATGGTGGTCCTAAGATTTGGATACAAAAGGGAAACATCTACCTAAGTTAGCATGCATGGTTTACAAACCTAATGTCTACCTTGAATCGAAAACGAAAAAACTAATCCTAAGGGAACATGCAAAGGTGAACCTAAAAGAACAAGCAAAGATGCAAGGAAATAAAACACAAACAAGGATGCTAAAAAGCATCAATCATGAGCTATATGTACATGAAATTAAGGTAGACGAGTCGAAATACCTCTCTTCCACTAGAATAGCTAAATCAGATCGAGTAACAACTCGAAGCATCAACGTTAACAAATGTGAGCTAATATCGCTGAAGTGATGACAAGGTGTGGGGAAGATTATGATCCCTATTTTTCCACTTTCATTGACTCAAAGGACAAGAGGATAACAATTCTAAGCATTAATGTACAACGCGAGCTAAGAATGACCAAGGGACTTGAAATTGTGGGGGGCAGATTACGAGCCCCGTTGTTCCACTTTTTTATTGTCTCGATTCCAAGCACAAAGTAAAAGGGGCGGGGGAATGACTTCTTTGAGGACTTTACACACATGCCTTATTTAAGGACTTTAAATAAACATACAGAAATTCCACTTTTGGTGGTTTTTTTCACACACAAGAAATTTCCCCTTTTTGAGGTCTTTTATCAAAAAGAATGTAAACAAACAAGTTTGCAATGCCTACGGGGGTAGGTCTTTCCAGACATGCATCTCTAGTCCTAATTCTCATGGCAAGGAAATAAAAAGACAATGTGAAATAAAAAACATAATCAGATAAGGTACCAAACAAAAAAAATGTCTGTAGCAAAGCGTCATCAAAGAAAGAAACCAGGAGATCTTCACGAACGCTTCACCAATCAAAGAAAAGAGTCAGAAATCTAATGCTCAGAATAAGCGCCGAAGCATCATCAATGTAAAAATAAATCACAATCAGAAGGTGCGTCAAACATATCTGCATATCGAATCTCGACAAACAAAAGTGAATCACAAGTCTCAAGTAATCAAATAATCATGAATTAATTAATTGACTAAATATAGATAGAAAAATGATTCGAATCGCTCATTTGAAGCACCTTCAGAAACTTGCACAAGTCCACAAAATGAGTTAATAATAACAAGGAAATATAATTGAAGTTACACATTCACATCACAACTTAAATTGATATTAAATCATGCAAAAGAAAGTTTCAGACAAGTATCAGAACTATAAAACAAAACTCTGGGCAACAACATTTTAGCTCATGAAACGCTCAAAATATCAAGTTAAAATCAACCAAACTTGACATCAATATCAAGAATTCATAAAATTAGGACCAAATATGCATTAAGAAACACTTACATCACACTTCATGTGCATTTTTCAAATCCTGATAGCATTACTTCAACTCATGAAATGCTTGAAATGTCGAATTAAAATCAATAAAACTCAACATCGATATCCAACAAACATCAAGCAAAAGCTAATCATGCTCTGAGCAAGAATTAAATCAACATTTTCAAGTATATGCTAATTCTGGGCAGCATTGTTCCATGTATCGTTGTCCATCAAAAATCGATTAGAAATTAAAGTTTAACGCACAAAATTAGAACACCGGTACATGGAACCTCAATAGGAATTTACAAATAAATTGAAAACATTAAATCAATACCAGTATAATTGTTTCCGAACATTGAAACAAAAATTATTTACGCGTCAATATGAATTAATCAACTCAAAAATAAGCATCGGCTCATGAAATTCCATAATCATCCACAATATCGAGTCGAAATTGATACCGACGTGTAAGCTTCAACAAATAACAACAATCATCGCGTCGATGTTCATGAGTCTGTAGCCACTCTCTAGGAGAGTTGATGTAAGTTAACCACTCAGGTTATGAGATGGTCACTATTGTTCTCACTCAGAAGTTGTGAAGTAATGAGTTTAGTATTATTCTTGGAGGATGCTTTGAAGCAACTCTAAGTTGTGGTCTTAGTAAAGAGTCTTGGCTAGTGATTATCCTGGAAGTGTATCTTCCTGTTTGTTCAGAATTGTGTTGATCCAATCATTGTCTATGATTGAAGAGTGATTGAGGAAGACCTCATATCTAGATGAGTCTTAGATAGAAATATAAGAAGGGTTGTGATTAAGTGAGAAGTTGTAAACGGGGGAGTTTATCTTCAAATTGATATTATCATAGTGGATTTGTCCGTTACATGGTACACCCCAAGAGTAGGAAGGTTGTTTCGAACCGGGTTAACTATTTTGTGTGTTATTTATGCTTTTCAGTACTATTTTTATTGTAATACCTTGCCCGTTAGTTTATGTTGAATCAGATGTCCTAACTTGTCATAGGACATATGAGTTATGTCTTACCAGAATTTTAGTAAATGTCCTAGATTGGATGTACTCGACACATCTTTTGCTCAATAGAGACTTCAAACTCTATCTCCTCTTGGGTGATCAAAATGTGAAAGCAACTTCCTTAGGCTCAACATAACTCCAGGAAGCATGCCCCTGACTATCACAATTCTCTCGAAATGGTTGGTTTTTACTCCACGAAGTTTAAGTCTTTTACTTTGACATGATCATGCCCTTCATTGATTTCCATCATGGAAACTTTCCTTTATATCAAGCAATTGTTTGGAAACAGAATCAAGTTTGTTCTAAATGACAATTCTAATGCAAAGCCTATGTTAGTCTCGAAGTTAGAAAAAAAATTGAATGAAATGATGTCACAAATTTGTTGTGAATGAATCGCTAAATAGAGAGCAACATTTGAAAATCTTTTTTCATGAAAGATAATGCCAACATATGATACCAACACATATATTTAAGCATACTGCTTAGGATTCAGTTAAACACTATCTCTTTATGGTATGCTTTCAAAATAAACCCTGTTTCAATTAGGACTTTTAAGGGTTGTAATGTGGCCTGGTTCACTGTTTCCAAAAAAAGATTTTAAAGCTCAAAGTTTATTTGTATCGACCCATTCTCCATGATGTTCTCCTATCTTACATTCCGCTAACTTGATACGAGTACTCATATCTCAAGAGAAATTTAAGACAATTGGGGAACCATTGAGATTTTTTTTAAACAAGGCAATCACTCACCTTGTATTTTTTGGTGTCTGATCACATGACTTTATTCTTCGCTGAGGATTTTATAATCATTTTCTCTTTTTGCGCTTTTCATTCTTTTCTGCTTCCTTAACTTTTTCCTGGATAAATTCTTTTGAATTTTGATTTTGAAGTCCAACGAAATGCCCTAACTTTTGCCTAAGCAACTTGTTTTCTAGATTTTTATTTTTCTTTTGACTTAGTGGGATTTCTTTTATTTTATTCTCCTTCATTTTTATTTTTGAACAAGTCGTGTGATCTTGAGTCTTTTAACTTGCCGAAAAGTGTCGACTACCTTGCTGTTTGGTCGATGAGGGATAACCATTGTGATATCGTCATCTTTTGTCCTCCTGACGGGTGAAGGATAACGATTGTGGTTGATCCTTAGATGTGCACTACTGATGATATTTGAATGCTCGATCAGATTAACTGAGCACTACCCTGCCCCTGGATTAAAAATGAGGTTTTTCTAACTAGAAAAAAAACTCCTACTTCAAGGCTCAAAGGGGATTAACGAGGTTTTCACTCCCTTATTTCCGGTGTTTAGGAATTGAAACAATGCATGTACATCCTCAACAAGATTCTATTCAAAAGCATATAACCCGAGATTTTTTGTGTTTTCAATTGTCGTCATCCTCCCTCCAATCTTTGCCTAAGCAAAAGACTAGTACAATTGGTATGATAATGTAATAAAAACCCTTCATGAGTGAAAACAAATGGATGAGTGTAAACCAATGGATTACTTCAAGACGAACATACTCATTGCATTAAAATTAATATTAAAAAACAACCAAGTTTATACATGCAAGCAATGTTTAAACAAACAAGCAAAACTACACATGAAAATGCAGTAAAAGACACGATAATTGCCATTGTTGAGTAGACTTGACTTCGTCTGTACTTATTGATTCCAGAGACTTTCAACAATCTTGACAATCACTCGGGAAACAGATTCCCATTTTTATCTGGTGTGAACACAATAGTCCTTGAATCAATCAGATCTTGAACTTTGTCTCTGAAGGACACACATTCTTCGATTGAGTGGCCAGGTGCCCCGGTGTGGTAACAACACCTGACATTAGGGTCAAATCCCTTGGGATAAGGATAAAAAACAGGATCCAACTGCTTGGTTTCCACTAAGGAAAGTTCAAGTAAATGAGAGAACAATTAACCATAAGACATAGGAATTGTATCAAACACTCTTTTCAGCTTCCTGTCCTTCTTCCTTCCCTGTTGCTGACGTCTTTGTCGAGAGGTTTCTGGCTGCAGCGCATGCAGAACTGGAGGGGCATAAGGATGATACTGATTCTGATTAACCAACTAATTTCCCTAAATTGAAAATGGTTGTTGGAGAGAAACCTCTGGAGTACAAGTTGCGGATTGTGTGACCAAGGACCCGAGGTAGAATCTTGAAGATGAAAAGGCGTAACCATATTTCCTGCAGTAGCTAGGGTAGGATTGATTGGTACGCTCAGGCCATTGGAGGTGAACAAAATTGTCTTTGCATAAAGAAAATCTTGAACTTGGTTCTTCAATGCCACACACTTCTCAACATTTTGACCAGGTGGCCTAAAATGGAACTCACAACTAGCATTACTATCATAATCAAGTGGAAGCTTTGCTGAAGAAGGACCCAAAGTACAAAGCTCAACCAATTTGAGCCCAAGAAAACGATGAAGTAACTGAGCATACAACTACAATGGAATCAAAATGCCTCTCAGTCTGCTTCTGTTTTTGCCGAGGAGCCTTGCCTCGTAGATTCCCACGGCGGACAGAAGCCGAATACTGAAGGGAAGACCCCGAAACAAAAAATTGTGTAAAAGACCCATGAATTACTCCATGAATTGAAAAATATCCTGAAGAAAGGGGAGGAACGATAAATCTTATTACAACAGCACGCATAGGATGTCTTCCTTTCTCAACATTGTCCTTAGAACTTCCATAACCAAACTCAACTAAGCCTTCAACTGAGTGTTCTACTCTCCCAGGAGTTCCTAACCATGGACCAAAATCTGTATGTCCACCATAAACAACCCCATCTGATCTTTCATTTCATCCAATTCCCCACTAAGTTGCTCTATAGCTTAATTATGATTACAGATCAGTGAGAAGTCAAGATTCACAGTTCTGAAAAGAATACCAAGTCAGAATAAGAATTCCCCAATATGAGTACTTGTTATGGATGCACGAAGATTCATGAGGTGTATAAGTGGATGAAATGCCATTTTCAATCATTTTCAAGGAACCCATTTGCTTTTAACTTTGATTTTAAGCCAGTAAGAGATGGACAAACACAACATAAGGCTCACAAGTACAGTTCCTTTGAAATGGAAATAACATGTGTGTTAAAATAGCGTTAACATGTTATGTATGCAATTTCCTTAATATGGGATCAATGCTTCCACAACACTTGATACTTGCTGCGCTGTTTCTAAACATGTCGATAATACCAAGATAAAAAGTCCGAAAAATAAACCACAAGAACACATAGTCACCAACAGAAATCCAGAACATAACCAAAAGAACTAGAGTCACCAACGACGCATGTAAGATCAATCCCTCCCTACTCACGGGTGAATTCTAGGTCAGGGTGAGGTTAAAATGTAACTCGGAGTCTTGAGTTCACCTGAAAATACTATTATCGTTACATCTACGTGATAACGATAGTACCTCGCTTGAACCTCCTCTGAGCATGGCACCTATGATCGCACTAGTAGCATCTACATCCAGTAGCCGTCATGTTTCCACTCTATTCTTATGTGTTTCTAAGAGTTTACAACTCTGGCCTGTGTACTAGTCCTTTTACCTCAATAGTAACACCGACCCACCAAGAAAACACAGAAAATCCAGCACAACAATAATAACCATTATATGGAAAGCGATAAAAATGAAATTCATGCACATATATACAGATAAACATATACAAATGAACAAGATATAAAGCGTAAAGATAAACACCCAATAAAGACAAAACAACAAAAGCTAGGACTGACTCACTTAGGATGGACCAACAATTGGTCAATCTTTCCCCAGTGAAGTCTCCAGCTGAAGCAACTGGGAAAATCATTGAGAAACAATCAATGAAGTTTCCATCGAGTATTTCTTTATCCCACAGGAAGGGAAAGGAAAACATGGAAGAAAACCTGAGAAAGGAGAAATCACGATCTTATGACCGAGAGATGTGGTACGGGAGTCGATTACACAAGGGAAGGTATTAGCACCCCTCACGTCCATGGTACTCCACGGGGTCCACTCTTGTTGTTCTAATCAAAGAGTGTGTTCATATCTATAACTTACGTGCTAAGGGAAAAAAATGCATGTATTCAGAGTGTATATACAAATAAAAAGGTTTTATCACTTGTGCTCGCCGCGATTGTGAACCTTTAATGCCTATGTACCACCCTCCGTGCAATAGGGGATTAGGGCACTTGTAGTTCTCCTCAAAAATGTTGGTTAGTTATATGTTTTTTATGAACGATGCTATCGAAGCATGTCCTTTTTGAAAAGATTTTAAAAGCAAAAGTTCGAAGACAAAACGGTTTGCACTGGTTGGTGTTTTTGGTGGAACAATAACAAATGGATCCCACTGGAGGGACACTCACTACTTCTCTGCTTATTTGCAAAAGAGTTTGAAATTTGAACCGTAATAAAGTCCAAAAGTGAAAGACGACCAAGATTCAGTATGGAACAATTCACTCTACCCCACAAGACTCAACTACATACTATTTGCATCTTCAATTATTAAGTGTTCTGAGTTTTCTTAAGAAAATAAGTTTTTCTTTTAATAATGCCAAAGGGGAATGAAAAGTCTAAGGGAGACTAACAATCCTAATATTATCATGCAATGGTGGTCCTAAAGTTTAGATACAAAAGTGAAACATCTACCTGTTAGCATGCATGGTTTACAAACCTAATGTCTAACTTAAATCGAAAACGAAACAAGTGATCCTAAGGGAACATGCAAAGGTGAACCTAAAAGAACAAGAAAAGGTGAAAGGAAGTAAACACAAACAAAGATGCTAACAAGCATGAAACATGAGCTATCTGTACATGAAAATAAAGGTCGATGAATTGAATGATCCTTCTTCCTTTAGAATGGCTCAATCAAATCGACTAACAACTTGAAGCATCAACATTAACAAACGTGAACTAATATCGCTGAAGTGATGACAAGGTGTGAGGGATGATTGCGATCCCTATTTTTCCACTTTATTTGACTCAAGTACAAGAGAAGAACAATTCAAAGCATCAACGTATGGCACGAGCTAAGAATTACCAAGGGTCTTTAAAGTGTGGGGGACGATTGCGAGCCCTTTTGGGTTCCACTTTTTATTGACTCAATTGCAAGCACGAAGTAAAAGTGGAGGAGAATTACCTTCTTTTAGGACTTTAAAAAAATAGCTTTCTTTGAGGACTTTAAATAAACACACAAAGTTTCCCCTTTTTGATATCTTTTGCACAAACAAGTAATTTCCCCTTTTTGAGGTCTTTTTTCAATAAGAATGTAAACAAACAAGTTCATAATGCCTACAGGGGTAGAACTTCAGCCCATGCATCTCTATTCCTACTTCTCATAGAAAGGAGTTTAAAAGACAATGCGAATCAAAAACATAATTAGAAAAGGTACCAAACAAACAAAAAGTCTGTAGCAAAACATATCAAAGTAAGAAACTTGGAGATCTTCGTGAAAGCTTCACCAATCAAAGAAAAGAGTCAGAAATTAATTGCTCGGAATAAGCGTCGAAGCATCATCAATGTGAAAATATATCACAATTGATATCCAAACATCAAACGAATAATCCTGCATAAGATATAAGTCTCGACGAAACAAAAGTATATCACACGTCTCATGTACCGAGACACCTTCGATAGCTTGCACCATTTCACAAGATGAGTTAGCACCCCTCAAGTCTGTGGTATTCCATGGGATCCACTTGTGTTGTTCTAATTAAAGGGTGTGTTTAAATATAAAGCTAAAAAGCTGAGGAGAATGCATGAATGCAAAGTATATACAAAAATAACGTTTTTATTAGTTTTTCCTGCTGCGGTTGCAAACCTTTAGTTCCTATGTACCACCCTCCGTGTAATAGGGGATCAGGTAACTCGTAGTTCACCTAGAAAATGTTGGTTGGTTTGCATTTTTTAAGTGGACAATATTACACTCGCACTTTAGCAGTTAACATAGTGCCACTTGACCTTTGGGGAATTATGCGTCGTTTGCATGGAGAGGAAATAATACATCCTTTTAGAGAAAAGGTTTTCAAATAAAAGCCCGAAGGAAAAAAAGTTTGAATTGGTTGGTGTTTTTGGTGGGATAATAGCAAATAGATCCCACTGGAGGGACACTCACTACTTCTCCACTTATTTGCAAAAAGGTTTGAGATTTGAACCATAATAAAGTCCGGAAGTGAAAGAAGAGCAAGATTCAGTCTGGACCGATTCGCTCTACCCCACTTGACTCAATTGCATATGATTCACATCTCTAATTATTAAGTGTTTTGAGTTTACTTAAGAAAAGAAGTTTTTGTTTTTATTATGCTAAAGAGGAATCAAAAAGTCTAAGGGAGACTAACAATCCTATTGTTATCATGCAATGGTGGTCCTAAGATTTGGATACAAAAGGGAAACATCTACCTAAGTTAGCATGCATGGTTTACAAACCTAATGTCTACCTTGAATCGAAAATGAAAAAACTAATCCTAAGGGAACATGCAAAGGTGAACCTAAAAGAACAAGCAAATATGCAAGGAAATAAAACACAAACAAGGATGCTAAAAAGCATCAATCATGAGCTATATGTACATGAAATTAAGGTAGACGAGTCGAAATACCTCTCTTCCACTAGAATAGCTAAATCAGATCGAGTAACAACTCGAAGCATCAATGTTAACAAATGTGAGCTAATATCGCTGAAGCGATGACAAGGTGTGGGGAAGATTATGATCCCTATTTTTCCACTTTCATTGACTCAAAGGACAAGAGGAGAACAATTCTAAGCATTAATGTACAACGCGAGCTAAGAATGACCAAGGGACTTGAAATTGTGGGGGGCAGATTGCGAGCCCCGTTGTTCCACTTTTTTATTGTCTCGATTCCAAGCACAAAGTAAAAGGGGAGGGGGAATGACTTCTTTGAGGACTTTACACACATGCCTTATTTAAGGACTTTAAATAAACATACAGAAATTCCACTTTTGGTGGTTTTTTTCACACACAAGAAATTTCCCCTTTTTGAGGTCTTTTATCAAAAAGAATGTAAACAAACAAGTTTGCAATTCCTACGGGGGTAGGTCTTTCCAGACATGCATCTCTAGTCCTAATTCTCATGGCAAGGAAATAAAAAATACAATGTGAAATAAAAAACATAATCAGAAAAGGTACCAAACGAAAAAAATGTCTGTAGCAAAGCGTCATCAAAGAAAGAAACCAGGAGATCTTCATGAACGCTTCACCAATCAAAGAAAAGAGTCAGAAATCTAATGCTCAGAATAAGCGCCGAAGCATCATCAATGTAAAAATAAATCACAATCAGAAGGTGCGTCAAACATATCTGCATATCGAATCTCGACAAACAAAAGTGAATCACAAGTCTCAAGTAATCAAATAATCATGAATTAATTAATTGACTAAATATAGATAGAAAAATGATTCGAATCGCTCATTTGAAGCACCTTCAGAAACTTGCACAAGTCCACAAAATGAGTTAATAATAACAAGGAAATATAATTGAAGTTACACATTCACATCACAACTTAAATTGATATTAAATCATGCAAAAGAAAGTTTCAGACAAGTATCAGAACTATAAAACAAAACTCTGGGCAACAACATTTTAGCTCATGAAACGCTCAAAATATCAAGTTAAAATCAACCAAACTTGACATCAATATCAAGAATTCATAAAATTAGGACCAAATATGCATTAAGAAACACTTACATCACACTTCATGTGCATTTTTCAAATCCTGATAGCATTACTTCAACTCATGAAATGCTCGAAATGTAGAATTAAAATCAATAAAACTCAACATCGATATCCAACAAACATCAAGCGAAAGCTAATCATGCTCCGAGTAAGAATTAAATCAACATTTTCAAGTATATGCTAATTCTGGGCAGCATTGTTCCATGTATCATTGTCCATCAAAAATCGATTAGAAATTAAAGTTTAACGCACAAAATTAGAACACCGGTACATGGAACCTCTATAGGAATTTACAAATAAATTGAAAACATTAAATCAATACCATTATAATTGTTTCCGAACATTGAAACAAAAATTATTTACGGGTCGATATGAATTAATCAACTCAAAAATAAGCATCGACTCATGAAATTCCACAATCATCAACAATATCGAGTCGAAATTGATACCGATGCGTAAGCTTCAACAAATAACAACAATCATCGCGTTGATGTTCATGAGATTCAAAATATTAAGCAATTAATCATTCAATTTCACAATTATCAATCATCAACCTTGAGAATTAATCAATTCCACACTTTAAAATTAAATTCATGCTAAAATCAAATAAGCACTTAACTCTAGAATCATTTAAATTAAGCAAGCTCAAGAAATTAATTACCGAATCAACACGAAGAGGAGAATCAGACGAGAGATTCGAGGAAGAAATGCGATTAGAAGAGGAAGGAGTGGGTACCACTTGGAAATCAGACGTGATCAGAGGGGACGGCCGAATAGAGTAGCGCCCGCGGAGGAGGGAGCCCGTCGATAGGTCGGTCGACGCGAGCGGAGCAGATGCGTGGTTGAGAGGTCTGGGATGGAAGGAGGAGGCCGGGCAGTAGGTCAGCAGTGGCTGACCGATCGGAGAGTGGAGGAGATCTGTGAGGGAGGAGAGAGAGAAAGACTTGAGTGAGAGAGAGAGAACTCTTCCCTGAGTTCTTGAGATATTTGAGTGATTTTGTGAAAAATGAGCAAAAGTTCTTTTCAATTTGAATTGAAATCAATATATACAAAATCCTTAAGGGCTTGTTTGGAAAATGGAATTGAAATAATCAATTTTAGAGTCATAAATCCCTTGTTTTCGGGTTGTTCAATTTTTTAATCAGAAATCCATGTACAATTTGAGATGCGAACCATAAACCAAAATTCTCTGAGCATAATTCGAACCCGACTCTTGAAGAAAAAACGTAGATAACAAAATTTGTAATGTCATGTCAAAAAAAAAGTCCTGATACGATAAAATTTGAGAGAGTTATGATTTTAACAATAGCGAGAAATTTGGAGAAAGAAAACTCTATGTTTCGGGCTGCGCAAGTTTTGCGTCATATTTTGGTGTTCAACTTTAGAAACAAACTATAAACCAAAATCTTCTGATCATAATCCGAACTTGGGCCCTGAAGAAAATTTGTAGCAAACAAAATTTTTAACATCATGCCAAAAGAATCGTCTCGAAATGATAAAAATCGAGAAAGTTATGATTTTTTCAATATTGCACAACAATTGACCAGAAATTCGCTTCAGCATGTGACTTTCAACGTATTTTGCATTTTAGGAGATCTTTTTCATTGAACATGCTTCCAATCTGAAAATATGAAATAAAGAGGATATCAAGACGGTTCCAACACCAAAAGAACCACTAAAAATGATTTTCCAGACGAAAATTATGAATTTTTAAACACAAACTGCAAAATGCCGATTTTCTGTCCAAACTGTCTCGAATCGACTGAAATGCTTGGTTTTCTTTGCAATTAGAAGCATCATAGAACACATGAGATCTTGGAATTATGAGAACTTGATTACTCACTGGTTAAATAGCTCAGGGAAATATGGGGAGTGCATTTGAATCCCGAAAACTCTGAATTTCTGTTTCACTATATTGTTTGACAAACATTCGTCTTCTGTAGCTTGACGAAGACAAAGGATCTGATCCCGTAACCATGGAATCGATGATATGTATGCATGTGTATGTTAAAGAAAAATAATCCAATTAGAGTTAAAATGAAAAGGGGTAATTTTTGGGTGCAACAGAATGAAGCATCTTCTAGATCATTTTCATCATTATATCAGAATCAATCAAGCAAGAAGAAAAGAAGACAAAGACAAGATCAAGAGACACCTTCCAAGCTTAATACTTCAAGCAAGAAGTAAATCCTCATAATATAAGGTCTTAAGAAACTTATCCACAAAGAATATAGTATTATCAATACGTTTAAAATTCCACTACATGCTTACATATTGTACTATGTTGTCTCTCAGATGAAATGCTACCGTTACTGTAGTTGGCAAGTGAAAGTGACGTCTTTGTACTACCAACTAATCAAAATTTGAAGATTGATTAACTACACAAAATTATTAAGATTGAATCAAATTTATGAAATACTGAGAAACATCAAGAGAAAAGAAGAACCACTATTCATATACATCAATAAATATTCTTGTAAAGAAATATCAAGAACAGAAGAGTTGTTGCTCGTTATTATGTGAAGATATTAGGAATTAAACAAAAAGAGTTGTTGCTCATTATTTGTGTTTTATCTTAGAGTTCTCAATAAAAATATTTGTTTCTCATTATTTGTATTAGAGACTTTGTTCTTCATTGTTGTGTTAATCTACTTTTTAGAAGCAAACATTGTAAACACAATTGGTCGTAATTCTGTTTAGAATTGATTATTTCCTCAAGTGACTAGGTTATTAGTCTGAGACTTGAGAGGGATAAGGTGTTATTTTTGACTCTTAGATGGTTGTGGTTAGTCACTGGCGGGTAGTTATCTTGCGAAATACTTTTAGAGAAAAAGTTTATTAGAAAACTAAATTCAACCCCCCCATTTCTTGTGTTTTTCTCAACCTTAAATTAGAGGTGGCGAACGGCCATGTGCATTCCTTAAAGAAAAAAATAATAATGGAGTGGGGAATCCATAGTTGATTGTCCAGGCCATAAACTCTGACCTATCTACAAAATAATGAGCACAGGGTGAGGCAGGCTTGTGACCCTTTCACCCCTACAGGCTTAAAGTTGCAAAAACTTATGATAATGATTAAGTTAGAAAAAGCTTATAAAAATGGAATGGGACTCATCATGGTGTTCATATTAAAAGGTGCAAGCCTAAAACCTTGGTCTACTCTGTGTTAAAAAGCAAGCAAAACAAGCATGACTGGCGGGTCAGTCCATTTTTGGCACTCATATGCAACTTCAACAACAACGACATACCGACGATCCACTAGATGGAAACGTGATCCTAGATCCCCAACCTCTCTCCAACCAAATATAGGACACTTTAGTACCAAAAAATTTAAAGCCATCGTTCTTGATAGCCTTTGACGATAAGAGTTGTCTGCGAGAGTACATCAGTTCCATTAACACTTAGATGGAAATAATAAGATCCACTTACTCCTTGAAATAAAACATCCTATCTAGTATGTTCAAGAAGGCATCATTATGGTAGCATACGAACCTCCCTAAAGTGTCAAAGACTATCTATCAAGACATGTCGATAAAATGTAGTTATATATTTATAAAAGAACCATCAAGGTCGAGGGGATCGTGCCCGCTAGTAAAGGGAGATGCTCTTCCATCGTCTGTAATTGAGGGCAACCTAGCCCTTATCGATCCTTACTCGCCCATCATGGGAAATATGGGAAAACACACATCTTAATTAGGGAGAATTTAGAGTCAACAATCTCAACTACATATTCATAGGAATTAGGTATTTAGAGGTCCACTACTAGGATTGAGTGGGTAATTATCATTCCCAGGAAATCATATTCTCTTGGCCTTTTTAAATACATCTGAAATTCTGGTATGACAGTACTCGGATGTCCTAAGAGGATGTCGAGACATCTGATCTGACCCAAATAACATATGCATGGTATAAATACTAAAAACAAAACTGAAAAGCAATAACAACACACTAGAATTGTTAACCCAGTTTGGAGTAACTCTCTTACTCTGGGGGCATACCAAGCTAGGGACAAATCTACTAATAGTAGTATCAATTCAAAGCTAAACTCCCATGTTTACAACTTATCACTTAATCACTACCCTCGTTATATTTCTATCTAAGACTCACCTAGATATGAGGCCCTCCTCACCCTCATCAACCACAGATAGCGATTGGACAATTCTAATACACTTAGAAAAATAAGAAGACATGCTTCCATGATTAGAAGACTCACTTCTATGACGAGCAGATAGACACACTTCCCTCTAAACTCAGCCAAGACTGAAGGTTAAATTCCCATATTTACAACCTTTTCCTAACCAAAATAATAACTTGGAATTGCTTCAAAGCTTCCTCCAAGAACAATACTCAACTCACTACCTACAGGTTTCTAAGTGAGAATATGGTGACCATCCCGAAACCCCAGTGGTTCACCTTGACAAAGCCCTAGACTTCTACATCTTGAACGCGTGCCAAACTAGGTTATAAACCCTTTTATTTATAACCCATTCCCACCTGGACTCAGGCTTTCTAATAATAGCAAATCAACTGTTACACACCAGCAGTAACTTCTGTTATAAACAAGGTCTTCAATCATTTGTTTCCTAAATAATCTCCATATTTAGAAACTGTATAATATTTGATATTATGACTTGATTCTCTTGACCTTTGGTTCAACACCACATAAGATTTCATAATATTCATAGAATATTCTGCACGTGTTAAATTATAACAGATTTAACATAATCACTTTAGCTCAGGCGCAATGTCGTATGCTCTTTCATAGGACATATTATTCGACATGTTATTCCAGATGTTGAAACACTTCAACTCAACATGTCCAAACATAAGATAGGACTTCTTGCTCAACCTGTTCCTTTTAGCAAATTAATATATCATATCTAACATATTACTGCTTTATTTGTTTTTTAAAAATTAATGCCAATCCTAAAACTAGAGAACTTACAATCTCCCCCTTTGGAAAATTTTGGCTAAAACAAATAAATAAAAATACTACCCAATATTACAACAATACAAACGCATCCAACAATATTATTCCTCAGACATATTAAACATAGTGGCACGACAAAATGGAGATAGTCTTCATAAGCTCAATGATGTTAGGACATCATGTTCAACATCTTCTTCATGACAACTCCATTGCAACAAGAATTTCAGCATCAAAGAACAACAACCCCAGGATAAAAGAAAGGAATGTCCTAAAGTTATTTAGTGAATTTGATCCAGACGAGGAAGATGATAGCCTACACTCCCCCTCAATCCAGGAACCATTTCTGAATATGTGAAAAACACAAGAAGGGGGGTTGAATTGTAAAACTAGAATCAAAAGCTTAAACAACACTGTATTTTTATCCTGGTTCGTTTGATCTCAAACTACTCCAGTCCACCCGTCAAGGTGATTTCGCCTCTCTCCAACGAGGTATTAATCCACTATATTCAATAGGATTACAACAGTCTACTTTAACAACTGTTAAAGCCTTCTTGAGTATAACCACAGACCGGTTTGTCTCAAGGAAATCTATTACAAAGAATGAACAAGAATGTGTTTAATGTTTTCTAACAAAACTTAATATCACAACTGTGATAATACACAAATTTAAGCTTGGAATAAAAACTGAATTGCTAATGCTTTTGCGTAGGCGTGGTTTGAAGGCTTAGCAAAATGTATGAGTACGTGCGTTTTCGTAGGCGTGTATATGCGTGCATCTTTTCTCACACAAACTTGTTTATATAGCCAAGGTAAAGATACGTTGTTCTCCATAAAGCACTTTCAATGATAATAACGTTCTTTCCTTTTTGAGAAGATCTTGTCTTGAATAAAGCCGTTGGTAATTAATCTGTCTTGAATGCTTAGTAACACTTCAGAGTGTTCTATGCTTATGGTAATCAGAGTGTTCTTTTGCTTTAACTGATGCTGACGCTTCTGAGTGCTGATGACTTGGTAAGGATCTTGATCAGAGTCAGAGTGTTTTATGCGTAGATTCTGTTCATCAAGCTTCAGCGTATGATCTGGTAACTTCAGCGTGTAGCATATGTTATTGATCTTCTGATGCTGATATGATCTTCTGATGCTGATGTTGATACTGATCTTCTGATGCTGATTCCATCAGAACTTCTGTAAATACACCACATAATTTTAAGTAGCATATATGTCTTATAAATCTTACAATTTATTTATTCTTGTATTTTGTTATCATCAAAACTCTAATTGAGGGTTGTAGAATCAAACTATGTTCTAACAATCTCCCCCTTTTTGATGATGACAAAAACCAGATTTTTTTCAATTAAAAATAAGGAATAAAAAGGTATCAGAGATTAAAAATAAAGAATAAAAGGTATCAGAGCTAAGAAGAGAAAACTCCCCCTGAGTTGATTACTTCCCTTTAATTCTATGAGTTTTTGAGCGTCAGAACTTTACTGTACTTTACTGTATATTTTGTCAGAATTTTGTACCTGTTCAAGCTTTTCAGAAGAACGAAATTCAAATAGATCAGAATGTCATAATGTTTGAGACTTATGTCTCAGTAATCTGTTATTGAAAAATATCATTCTTTCTCCCCCTTTTTGTCAGTTATCAAAAAGCACAAATAATCAGAGCTAAAATGATCAGAGCTTTAAATGCGTTTATATTAAAAACAGAAGCAATGATAAGTTCAGAACATGTAAAAATATTACAGATAAACAAGTTATAAAAGCAACAAGGAAATTTCTAAGAAGGAGGAGGAAGTCGTGTGAACAGAGATTCCAACATGCTCTTGATTTGGGTGCTGGTTTCCTGTTGCTGAGTTAACATGCTGGCTATTGCATCAATTTTGGTGTCCTGCTTATCCATTCTTTCATTCATCAGCATATCAGATCTTTTCAGATCTTCCAGAGTCTGCCTGTCAAGAGAGGAAGCTTGAGGATCTTCAGAAACAGGATGCTTCTCAGAGCTTTCAGCAATATCTTCTTCTTGACCCTGTTCTTCAGCTGGAATCATATGTTCTTCTGACTCTGGTTGACGATGTTCAGACCAAGGAGCATTGTCCAGCGGGAGAACTTCTTCCTTAAGTAGCTTGCTCAGAACTGGACCTTCAATTTCTTTCAGCAGATTGCTGAAGTTCTGTTGAGCTTGTCCATAGCTCTGTTCTTGCAACTTAAAGGTTTCAGAGCATACCCATCTTCTGAACTTTGTCCAGAGGTAGTCTGATGCAGCAGGATCAACCAGTTCCATACTTGCTTGTTTCAGAGAAGTGATCCACTTCTGTACTTCTGTTTCAAAGTTCAATATGCTGGAACCAACATCTGGATGTTTTGGTTTTGGGATAGCAGTTTTGTTGGTTATTGTAGCAAGGCGTTCAAGGACTGTTAAATTAATGACAATCTTGCTGTGGTCATCTGACTTGTCCTTTGGTGAGGGAGTGGGAGAGTTAGGAATTATGATTGGACTTGACGGGGAATTTGGTGGAGTTAATTCTGGTGAAGAGGGAAGTTAAGGAATATTCACAATGGTGCCAAAGGGCAACTGAATGGCCAGAGGTACTGGTTCAGGGGATTCAGAGGGTTGAGCCTCAGAGGTTTGAATCTCAGGTTGTGGAGATTGTTCAGGTTGAGGAGAGGGTGGATTAATTTCTGGTTGAGGAGATGAAGGTAGTGGGATTTCTGGTTCTGGAGAGAGTGGAATTTCTGGTATTGGTGAGAGGGGAATTTCTGGTTGTGCTTCTGTGTGGGTTTCAGGATTTGGATTATCTGGTATGGGAGCAGAAGTGTGTTGGTCTATATCAGAAAGAACTTTTTCAAGTTCTTGTAGGGTTTCAACAATATTGTGATTTTGAGGTTGGGATCGAGATCTTCTTAGAGTTAATGATTCAGAGGGATCAAAGTCAAGGTCAAAATCATCGAAAGTTTGAGGTGTTGGGTTTTCAGATGGAGTGGGTATTGGGATAGATGTTAATACAGCAGTTGAATCTAAAACAGTTACAGAAGAAGGATTATCTCTCTTCTTAGGAGTCTGCTGAGATGATCCTTCTGCTGCAACTTTTCTTTTCTTTGTCTTCTTTAGAACAACCTCTGGAGCCTTCTGCTGAAGGTCTTGAATATTCAGATTTGGTGTTGTACCATCAGCCTTGCAAGCATCCAGATATCTGAGTATGATTTCAGGTTTAGAGTCAATTTCTGAGAATAGTGGGAAGTCATCCAGAGGGACTCTTCTGCTGGAGATTGCAGCAAAAGGAGTGATGCTGGGCTCCTTCTTGATGTTCTCTATCAACTTCATCTTCTTCAGATTTTTGGCATTCAGCTGTTTGCCAACAGTAGCTTCCAGAGTGCTGATTTCTTGAGCCTTTGTCAGATGATCAATCAGCTTATTCTCTGTTAGAACATCTGATATCAGTCTTCCTAAGAGTATCCATTCCCTTTTTGTACGTTCCTCTTCTCTTGTTTCTTTAACACTTGTTCTGAGATGGTTGAACAGAAGATGAGCCAGATTTATCTTGACCTTTTGAGAGATGAAGTAGATCAAAAATTGCTGATCAATATTAATGTAATCAGGAGAGCTGGTAGGCTTCCTGTGGTTGAAGCACCCCAGAATGATCTTGGCCCAAATTCTGTGTTTGTCTTTCAAATCCCTTATCTTGCTGGAGGGAAGCCCCATAGTGAAGATTTCTCTTGCAATTAGGGCAGCATCTGCACACCTTTCTGCCATGTCAATGCAACGAACACCACCACCACTGTACCCTATTAAACGTGCAATGAGGTCTTCAGTGATAAAAATCTTCTTCCCCATGATGTAAGACGTGACTTGATGATTGGAAGAAGAAGCTTGAATCCAAAATTCCTTTACCAGAATAGGAAATGTTGGACCCACCAGTTTGTCAAAATACTTTTCCCAGCCTTGAGCTTTAACCTCTTCAGATAGATCAAACCCATTCTCTTGAAGGCTGTTGAAATCCACAATTAGTTTTGATAGAACTTCAAGATTTTTGATTGGAGTTAGAAGCATTCTGTAAGGTTCTTCATATTGTTCAGATGAAACCGTTTTCTGGGAACCTGAAGAAGGAATGCTGGAAGAAGCCATGTTCACACGAGGTTTTTGTGAAAAAGATTGAAAGGGTTTTTGAGAAAGTAAGAAACGTCAAGAGAAGTGTGTTTAAATAGATTTCTAAAAGTTTTGAAAACATAAACGTCAAGAGAGAGAGAAATTAATAATGATTATTAGCATTTAATGATAGCTGATTTTAGGGGATTCATAAAGATATTTGGAACGGTTACCCATGACATGTGTCTCAATGCATCCAATCAGCGCTTTTGCCTTTTCAGAAACGTGAACGCGTGTTCAGCCTCAGAAAATAGCTGATGACTGGATGACACTTGTTTACTTGAGTGAACAACACATTTCTATCCTTGAAATGAAGCGCTCAGATCTTCATGGATAGATTCTGATACAATCTGCACTTCTAAAATTCTGAAAGAAGATTGATCAGTAGTTCACAGAAAAATAAACAAAGTTCTAAAGGTTAAGATATGGAATCAAAACAATTTTATTCTGGGCAGAGCTTCATGCTGAGATGTTTCAGAATGAAGTTGAACCTATCTTCAGAAAGAGGTTTTGTAAAAATATCAGCCCATTGATGATATGTGTTAATAAATTTAAAATTTAAAATCCCTTTCTGAATATAGTCCCTAATAAAATGATGTTTTATTTCTTTATGCTTAGCCCTAGAATGTAAAATTGGATTTTTGCTGAGACAAATAGCAGAAGTATTGTCACAGAGGATAGGAATGTTATTCTCAAATATCTGGAAGTCCTCAAGTTGACTTTTCATCTAGAGCATTTGTATGCTGCATCCAGCTGCTGCTATGTATTCAGCTTCTGCTGTTGATAGAGAAATTATGGATTGTCTTTTGCTGGACCTTGAGATCAGATTTTCTCCCAGAAACTGGCAGCTTCCAGAAGTGCTTTTATGTTCTACTCTGTCTCCAGCAAAATCAGCATCACAGTATCCTACTAAGCTGTAATCACTTGATTTTCTATAAAACAAACCCAGAGTAGTATTACCTTTCAGATACTTGAAAATTCGCTTAACTGCTGTTAAGTGAGATTCTCTAGGATCTGATTAGAATCTTGCACAAATGCATACACTGAATAAAATGTCAGGCCTTGAAGCCGTCAGATAGAGAAGAGACCCAATCATACCTCTGTAGACCTTTTGTTCTACCTTTTTACTTACCTCTTCTCTTTCCAGAATGCACGTGGGATGCATTGGAATCTTTGATGGCTTACATTCTGAGAGATCAAATTTCTTCAGAAGTTCTCTGACATATTTGCTCTGATGAATGTAAGTTCCTTCTGGGGTTTGATTAATCTGGATGCCCAGAAAGAATTTTAGTTCCCCCATTAGGCTCATCTCAAATTCTGCCTGCATACACTTAGCAAACTTTCTTAGCAGAGAAGGTTTAATAGATCCAAATATGATGTCATCAACATAAATCTGACATACTAAAATGACATTCTTAACTGTCTTACAGAATAAGGTTGTGTCCACTTTCCCTATGGTGAATTCCTTTTCTAACAGGAAGTTACTTAGTCTTTCATACCAAGCTCTGGGAGCTTGTTTCAGACCATAGAGTGACTTCTTTAGTTTGAAAACATATTCTGGATTTTTGGAACTTTCAAAACCAGGGGGTTGGTGCACATATACCTCTTCTTCTATATAGCCATTTAAGAATGCACTCTTAACATCCATCTGATATAGAGTGATGCCTTTATTAACAGCAAATGAGATTAAGAGTCTGATAGATTCTAACCTGGCGAATGGAGCAAAGGTTTCTGTATAGTCTATCCCCTCTTGCTGACTATAACCTTGTGCTACCAATCGTGCTTTGTTTCTGATGACTTCACCTTGTTCGTTCAGTTTGTTTCTGAACACCCATTTTGTTCCAATGACGTTGAATCCTTTTGGTTTGGGAACTAGATCCCATACGTCATTTCTTGTGAATTGATTTAGCTCCTCTTGCATTGCTAGAATCCAGTCATTGTCCAGAAGTGCTTCATCAATTGTTGATGGTTCAATTAGAGAAATAAGTCCCATGAGGGATTCTTCAGAGTTTCTGAAGCTGGCTCTTGTTCTGATTGGATCTTCCTTTCTTCCTAAGATTGTTTCTTCTGGGTGATCCATGCTGCTTCTGGATGGTGTTTTCTGAAGTTGATCAACAGAAGGTGTTGGATTGCTTGCAGTTACTCTTTCTGATGTTGAGGGAGTGTCTCTGTTAAGAGTTTCTGATGAATTGTCTTTAGTACCTGTAAGTTCAACTTCCATACCTGCAAGGAATTCATTCTGCTTTGACTTTTGAGAGTCAAGCTTATCATCAAAACGAACACTGATTGATTCTTCCACAATCTGTGTTTCTGTATTGTATACTCTGTACCCTCTTGAGAGTTCAGAGTATCCTAACATAATACACTTTTGTACTTTAGAGTCAAACTTGTTCAAATAATTTTTTGTATTCAAAATAAAGCATGTACATCCAAATGGATGAAAATAGGAAATGTTGGGCTTTCTGTTCTTCCACAATTCATATGGAGTCTTTTCCAGAATAGGTCTTATGGAGATTCTATTCTGAATGTAACACGCTGTGTTTATTGCCTCTGCCCATAAGATCTTAGCAACGTTAGTCTTGTTGATCATGGTTCTGGCCATTTCTTACAATGTTCTGTTCTTTCGTTCTACAACTCCATTTAGCTGGGGAGTTCTAAGACAAGAGAAATTATGCAGAATGCCTTTGTCATTAAAGAATGACTCAAAATCTTTATTTTCAAACTCTCCACCATGATCACTTCTGACTTTGACGATTCTAAGATCCTTTTCATTCTGAACTTGGTTGCAGAAGGTGACAAACACAGAGTGTGACTCGTCCTTGTGTCTTAAGAACTTTACCCATGTCCATCTGCTATAGTCATCTACAATTACTAACCCATACTTCTTGCCACTGACTGAAGCAGTTTTAACTGGTCCAAATAAGTCAATGTGCAGAAGTTCTAATGGCTTAGAGGTCGAAACAACGTTTTTGGATTTGAAAGCTGGTTTTGCAAACTTGCCTTTCTGACATGCTTCACACAGAGCATCTGAATTGGACATCAGGTTAGGAAGTCCTCTGACTAGATTGAGTTTGTTAATCTGAGATATTCTTCTCATACTAAAATGTCCCAATCTTCTGTGCCAGATCCATTGCTCGTTGTTAACAGACAGAAGACACTTTACATTCTGACTTTTTAGTTCAGAAAGTTTTATTTTATAAATGTTGTTTCTCCTCTTTCCATTAAATAGGATAGTCTCATCTTTCTGACTAACAGCTTTGCATGAATTTTGATTAAAGATTATATCATAACCGTTATCACTTAATTGACTTATGGATAACAAGTTATGCATTAATCCATCTACTAATAAAACATTACTTATTGAGGGAAGATTTCCATTACCTACAGTTCCAGAGCCAATGATCTTTCCTCTCTGATTTCCTCCAAAACCTACGTGGCCTCCAGGCTTAAGTTCCAGGCTTTGGAACATATGCCTTCTTCCCGTCATGTGTCGTGAGCAGCCAGAGTCCAGGTACCATGATTGGTGTTTCTTCTTTGCTGCTAAAGATACCTGCCACATGTATTATTTTATCCTTAGGTACCCATATTTTCTTGGGTCCTGATTTATTAGTTTTACCAAAACTCTGGTTGAATTTTGGTTTGACAGAGTAATCACTACTAGTATATTTTATGTCATGTGTGTTCCCATATATAAAGTGTGAATCAAGTGGAGTACGTTTTATAACTAAATCCATGGCATTTTTTGGTGTAGGTACCTTACCTTGGTATCCTATTCCCTTTCTGCCATTTCTGCTAACTCCATAGATCATTGAAGCCATTTTGCTTCTATCTATGTTTTTAGCTAGAAACTTCTGAAAGTTGTGATCATACTCCTTGATAATCTCATCAGCACTGCTGGGAGTTTCAGGGATTGTTTCCTTCTGAGAGTTTTGCAATAGATTTTCTAATTTTGAAATTTTATCTTTTAACTCAATTCTCCAATTTGAGACTCTCAGTCTTATCAGAGTCAGAAGCAAGATTCCTTTTCAGGTTTCTGAATTTGACTCTGATCTGCTGATATCTTTCCAGAATTTCATTAAGGCTTTCAGCTAGTTCAGCCTTAGTAAAGTTTATATCAAAGTCAGGGAATACCTCTTCTGTATCTGATTCAGAGTCTGACTCAGAAGCTTCACTGTCTTCTGTTATGTTTGCCATGAGAGCTATGTTTTCTCTTTCATCATCTGATTCTGAGTCAGCTTCAGATGTATCAGAATCATCCCATATAGCCATGGGACTTTTATTCTTTTCCTTGCCTAACTTCTTTTTGGGATTTTCCTTCTGAAGCTTTGGGCAATCACTTTTGTAGTGCCCTTTCTTGTTACATTCATAACAGATGATGTCTTTGTTGTTTGGCTTTCTGTTTCCTGAAGAACCTTCAGATCTTCTGTGTCCAGAGGAGGATTCTGACCTTCTGTATCTGGAGAAAGATTCATTCTAATTTTCTGATCTTTTGGGATTCCTGAACTTTCTTTGCCTATGCTTCCATAGTTGGTTCACCCTTCTGGAGAGGAGAGACAGTTCATCTTCTTTTGATGAGGACCCATCAGAGGTTTCTTCTACAGCCTGCAAAACTTTGCAGTCAGATTTTCTGTTAGATTTTAAAGCTAATGGCTTACCTTGCTTTTGAGGTTCATCTGCTTCTAGCTCTATCTCGTGACTTCTGAGGGAGCTGAAAAGTTCCTCCAGAGAGATTTTGTTGAGATCCTTGGCTAGCTTAAGCGCTGTGACCATTGGCCTCCATTGTTTTGGAAAGCTTATGATGATCTTCTTAACGTGATCAACAGTAGAATACCCTTTGTCAAGAACTTTGAGACCAGCAACCAGAATTTGAAATCTTGAGAACATAGTTTCTATTGATTCACTCTCTTCCATATTGAATGCCTCATACTTCTGAATGAGCGCAAGAGCTTTGGTTTCTTTGACTTGAATGTTTCCTTCATGCGTCATTCTCAGAGAGTCAAACATATTCTTTACAGTGTCTCTGTTTGATATCTTTTCATATTCTGAATAAGAGATGGCGCTGAGAAGAATTGTTCTGGCCTTGTGATGATTTCTGAAATCACGCTTTTGCTGATTAGACATTATTTTCCTGTCAATCTTCTGACCACTTCCATCCACTGGGTGCGTGTATCCATTAGTCACCATGTCCCACAGATCAGCATCATGGGCCAGAAAGAAGCTTTCAATTTTGTCTTTCCAGTAGTCAAAGTTCTCTCCATCAAAGACTAGAGGTTTGCCACTGAATTTGTCTCTTTCATCATTGTTGTCATTGCTGATGTTTTGATGTGGTCCTGCCATTGTGTTTTTAGGACGCTGGATCTTGTACTGACACGGTTAAGTGTTATAAGCTCAGAACCAGGCGCTCTGATTCCAATTGAAGATGTGAAAAACACAAGAAAGGGGGTTGAATTGTAAAACTAGAATCAAAAGCTTAAACAACACTGTATTTTTATCCTGGTTCGTTTGATCTCAAACTACTCCAGTCTACCCGTCAAGGTGATTTCGCCTCTCTCCAACGAGGTCTTAATCCACTATATTCAATTGGATTACAACAGTCTACTTTAACAACTGTTAAAGCCTTCTTGAGTATAACCATATACCGGTTTGTCTCAAGGAAATCTCTTACAAAGAATGAACAAGAATGTGTTTAATGTTTTCTAACAAAACTATATATCACAACTGTGATAATACACAAATTTAAGCTTGGAATAAAAACTGAATTGCTAATGCTTTTGCGTAGGCGTGGTTTGAAGGCTTAGCAAAATTTATGAGTACGTGCGTTTTTGTAGGCGTGTATATGCGTGTATATGCGTGCATCTTTTCTCACACAGACTTGTTTATATAGCCAAGGTAAATATACGTTGTTGTCCATAAATCACTTTCAATGATAATAACGTTCTTTCCCTTTTGAGAAGATCTTGTCTTGAATAAAGCCGTTGGTAATTAATTTGTCTTGAATGCTTAGTAACGCTTCAGAGTGTTCTTTTGCTTTAACTGATGCTGACGCTTCTGAGTGCTGATGACTTGGTAAGGATCTTGATCAGATTCAGAGTGTTTTATGTGCAGATTTTGTTCATCAAGCTTCAGCGTATGATCTGGTAACTTCAGCGTGTAGCATATGTTATTGATCTTCTGATGCTGATTCCATCAGAACTTCTGTAAATACACAACATAATTTTAAGTAGCATATATGTCTTATAAATCTTACAATTTATTTATTCTTGTATTTTGTTATCATCAAAACTCTAATTGAGGGTTGTAGAATCAAACTATGTTCTAACAATCTCCCCCTTTTTGATGATGACAAAAACCAGATTTTTTTCAATTAAAAATAAGGAATAAAAAGGTATCAGAGATTAAAAATAAAGAATAAAAGGTATCAGAGCTAAGAAGAGAAAACTCCCCCTGAGTTGATTACTTCCCTTTAATTCTATGATTCTTTGAGCGTCAGAACTTTACTGTACTTTACTATATCTTTCGTCAGAATTTTGTACCTGTTCAAGCTTTTCAGAAGAACGAAATTCAAATAGATCAGAATGTTTGAGACTTATGTCTCAGTAATCCGTGATTGAAAAATATCATTCTTTCTCCCCCTTTTTGCCAGTTATCAAAAAGCACAAATAATCAGAGCTAAAATGATCAGAGCTTTAAATGCGTTTATATTAAAAACAGAAGCAATGATAAGTTCAGAACATGTAAAAATATTACAGATAAACAAGTTATAAAAGCAACAAGGAAATTTCTAAGAAGGAGGAGGAAGTCGTGTGAACAGAGCTTCCAACATGCTCTTGATTTGGGTGCTGGTTTCCTGTTGCTGAGTTAACATGCTGGCTATTGCATCAATTTTGGTGTCCTGCTTATCCATTCTTTCATTCATCAGCATATCAGATCTTTTCAGATCTTCTAGAGTCTGCCTGTCAAGAGAGGAAGCTTGAGGATCTTCAGAAACAGGATGCTTCTCAGAGCTTTCAGCAATATCTTCTTCTTGACCCTGTTCTTCAGCTGGAATCATTTGTTCTTCTGACTCTGGTTGACGATGTTCAGACCAAGGAGCATTGTCCAGCGGGAGAACTTCTTCCTTAAGCAGCTTGCTCAGAACTGGACCTTCAATTTCTTTCAGCAGATTGCTGAAGTTCTGTTGAGCTTGTCCATAGCTCTGTTCTTGCAACTTAAAGGTTTCAGAGCATACCCATCTTCTGAACTTTGTCCAGAGGTAGTCTGATGCAGCAGGATCAACCAATTCCTGACTTGCTTGTTTCAGAGAAGTGATCCACTTCTATACTTCTGTTTCAAAGTTCAATATTCTAGAACCAACATCTGGATGTTTTGGTTTTGGGATAGCAGTTTTGTTGGTTATTGTAGCAAGGCGTTCAAGGACTGTTAAATCAATGACAGTCTTGCTGTGGTCATCTGACTTGTCCTTTAGTGAGGGAGTGGGAGAGTCAGGAATTATGATTGGACTTGACGGGGAATTTGGTGGAGTTAATTCTGGTGAAGAGGGAAGTTGAGGAATATTCACAATGGTGCCAAAGGGAAACTGAATGGCCAGAGGTACTGGTTCAGGGGATTCAGAGGGTTGAGCCTCAGAGGTTTGAATCTCAGGTTGTGGAGATTGTTCAGGTTGAGGAGAGGGTGGATTAATTTCTGGTTGAGGAGATGAAGGTAGTGGGATTTCTGGTTCTGGAGAGAGTGGAATTTCTGGTATTGGTGAGAGGGGAATTTCTGGTTGTGCTTCTGTGTGGGTTTCAGGATTTGGATTATCTGGTATGGGAGCAGAAGTGTGTTGGTCTATATCAGAAATAACTTTTTCAAGTTCTTGTTGGGTTTCAACAATATTTGGATTTTGAGGTTGGGAGCGAGATCTTCTTAGAGTTAATGATTCAGAGGGATCAAAGTCAAGGTCAAAATCATCGAAAGTTTGAGGTGTTGGGTTTTCAGATGGAGTGGGTATTGGGATAGATGTTGATACAACATTTGAATCTAAAACAGTTACAGAAGAAGGATTACCTCTCTTCTTAGGAGTCTGCTGAGATGATCCTTCTGTTGCAGCTTCTCTTTTCTTTGTCTTCTTCAGAACAACCTCTGGAGCCTTCTACTGAAGGTCTTGAATATTCAGATTTGGTGCTGTACCATCAGCCTTGCAAGCATCCAGATATCTGAGTATGATTTCAGGTTTAGAGTCAATTTCTGAGAATAGTGGGAAGTCATCCAGAGGGACTCTTCTGCTGGAGATTGCAGCAAAAGGAGTGACGCTGGGCTCTTTCTTGATGTTCTCTATCAACTTCATCTTCTTCAGATTTTTGGCATTCAGCTATTTGCCAACAGTAGCTTCCAGAGTGCTGATTTCTTGAGCCTCTGTCAGATGATCAATCAGCTTATTCTCTGTTAGAATATCTGATATCAGTCTTCCTAAGGGTATCCAATCCCTTTTTGTACATTCCTCTTCTCTTGTTTCTTTAACACTTGTTCTGAGATGGTTGAACAAAAGATGAGCCAAATTTATCTTGACCTTCTGAGATATGAAGTAGATCAGAAATTGCTAATCAATATTAATGTAATCAGGAGAGCTGGTAGGCTTCCTGTGGTTGAAGCACCCCAGAATGATCTTGGCCCAAATTCTGTGTTTGTCTTTCAAATCCCTTATCTTGCTGGAGGGAAGCCCCGGAGTGAAGATTTCCCTTGCAATTAGGGAAGCATCTGCACACCTTTCTACCATGTCAATGCAACGAACACCACCACCACTGTAACCTATTAAACGTGCAATGAGGTCTTCAGTGATAACAATCTTCTTCCCCATGATGTAAGACGTGACTTGATGATTGGAAGAAGAAGCGTGAATCCAAAATTCCTTTACCAGAATAGGAAATGTTGGACCCACCAGTCTGTCAAAATACTTTTCCCAGCCTTGAGCTTTAACCTCTTTAGATAGATCAAACCCATTCTCTTGAAGGCTGTTGAAATCCATGATTAATTATGACAGAACTTCAAGATTTTTGATTGGAGTTAGAAGTGTTCTGTAAGGTTCTTCATATTGTTCAGATGAAACAGTTTTCTGGAAACCTGAAGAAGGAATGCTGGAAGAAGACATGTTCACACGAGGTTTTTGTGAAAAATATTGAAAGGGTTTTTGAGAAAGTAAGAACACTGAAATCAGAAATATTTAGAGAAAATGAAAGTGACGGTAAAAGAGTGTAAATGGTGTGAAGTGTGTGTGATCGGTGGAAATAGAACTGACTTTTTAAAGTTGGATCGCGTATGTCGCGGTAAGCAAGAGTCGCCACCGTCTTTTATGTTCTCCAACATGGAAAGGACAAAAGCACAGCAAAATTCCTTATTGAGAATGTCTCTCGGTTCGGGAGGTAGATTTATAGAAAGGGAAGGTGTTAGCACCCTTTCTATCCGTGGTTATCCACGGGCTCTTAGGTACTTGCTCTTATGTTTTCAAAAGATAATTGCTTTTCAAGTTTGAGTGGGTTTGAAAAAAGTTTCGTTTTTTGAAAGATTTCTAAGTGACTCTTGTATCTGTCCTCAAGAGTGTTTGAAAAATTTGTTTTGAAAACTTTTGAAAGTGTCAGTGTGAAAAGATGTTTGGTTTGTTTGAAATAGAGCAAGTACCAATGAGTCATCTACCTACCCTAAGGAATTAGGCTGTGTAAGAGTCCTTAAGATAGTGCTATCCCACCATTGAGAGGTAGGTAGCACCACCGTTGGAGGTGTTCGGGTCAATTTGATTATTAGGGACATTGTGGTCACCGAAGCAATAGTAGGACACCTTAGAAGTAACCCTAATGTCCTAGATCCTTTTATCCGAGGCAACCGTTTCGAGGCGACTGGATCTTTAGACAGGAGGGCGACCTCTAAGACACCCTATACTTGATGACCACATTCGAGCCAACGAGTGAGGCGTACCCTAGAAGTGGCATGTGCTTGTGTGTTCAATTCAGTTTATGTTTATCTTTGATCATGCAATTGTGAGCTACAAGTTGTTTTTAATTTGTCATTCAGTCTTTCATGCTTATTAACAGTTAGGAGTGTGGAAAATAAAATACGGAAAGGTAAGGCTACGCTATTACAAGGCGCGGGTCTATACATCGCCAAAAAACAAAGACCCGTTTTGATAAAGCACGGAAAGTAAAGAAAGCAATAAACCTAATTACTATTACATTCTTGAAGCAGTTACATAATAATCAAAATATAAAAATAACACGCGAATAGAAATTAAATTGAGACGTCCTAGGGTTTTTGACCCTTGAGAAAATTATGAGTCTTTTCTTATCCTTTGCTTGAAATTAAACTAAAATTAAATCTAATTATTTAATTAACTATTTACAAGAAAGATGTTTTTTATGTTTTTTTTTTGTATTTAATGAAAATAAAAAGAAGCTAATAAGTCAACAAAAAACCTAGTTCTAAGTTTATTTTAATTATTAATAAAAAATGTCAAAGTTAACCTAATTAACTAAATTAATTAATTTACATTTTTATTTACAAAAATAATAGTAATTAATAAATAATAATAATGACAATTAAAAAATATGAATGAAAATGCCAAACCCTAATTCTACATAATTTTTATTCTTGAGAAAAAGGTTAAAATTAAACTTAAATTAAACTAAGTTAATTGTTAGTATTTATTTACAAAAAAATAATAGTTAATGAATTTAAT
The DNA here is from genome assembly GCA_948472305.1 of Vicia faba. Taxonomy (NCBI): domain Eukaryota; kingdom Viridiplantae; phylum Streptophyta; class Magnoliopsida; order Fabales; family Fabaceae; genus Vicia; species Vicia faba. The sequence continues at coordinate 78,949,579 of OX451735.1, forward strand.
AAATAACAAAATATATTTACAATTTTGTGATCTCTGATTTTATTAGGAAAAATTAGTTTATTGGTGAATTAATAATAATAATTAAATAATCAAAAGAATTAGAAGAAAAGAAAATAAAATAAAAAAATGCAAACCAGGGGGGGTGTGATGGCCCATATGGAGGTTTTTTGGTTTAATTCTGGCCCAAGAACATTCCAAGCCACGTTTGACTTCTAGAATTACCTATGCATGCGTTGACTGGAACGCACCATGGTCTTCATCTTCTGACCATTGGATTGAGGGTTGTGGACACTTGACTAGCTGGTGTATGAGGACGCATCGTGGAACTTTTGATGAGTGCCGCACGTAAGCGCTTTAGGAAAAATATGAAGAATTATATGGGGGACCTGGGAATCGAACCCTGGTCCCAACGATTGCAAGCCACGTCTCCATCCACTACACCATTGTGCTGCGTTTATTCATATAATACACAACAAATATAATATATCAAGAATGGTAATTATACTGGAAATCAAAAAAACGCGCGCATGATATTTGAATCCTCCAATAGCCTGCTTCCACGCCCTTCATCTTCTTTGTTTCTTGTAAAACAAATAAACAAATAGCGGGGGTTTTAAACCCCCACAAAATGCCAATGCCAAAAATAGAGATTAGGCATACAGGTCATATAAAAAAGGTGCGATGATTGGGTTGAATTCGACTGGCCTTGACGAATTCAACCATGTATGCTTTATGGTCCAATTTTCCCTTATGTGCAAAGACCTAAATTAACAGCTTCGAAACCCTAGATGTCTCCAATGGTGGATTCTGATTTAATGCACTATAATCAAATTGGATTATACCAATAGCTTCAGGAGGTTCCTATTAACACAAATCAACAAAAAAAAAAGGATTAAAAACGCATGAATGATGATGTGCAATTTTGGAAAATAAGCCAAACCGTGGGACTTTTGGTGAACGATTCCTTGCGTGCTAGGGCTTGTTCTTGATGGCAACAGGTTCCTGGAGACTCAGGCAAGGTGTTTGAATCAAGAAGAGGCTTTGAATTCGCCTGGAGGACTGATTTCAGTTTTGAACTTTTCTTGATTTTTTTAGAATTTGATTATGGTGTTTTAGCAGCTCTTGCCCCTTCTTATCAATAGGGTTAGGTTCAGCCTTTGTATGTGAAGAGAATTAGGTCAACTTTTTGGCCCAAGAATCCATTGTATTCAAGTTTCATTATGTGATTGCCAATCAAATCTTTTTCAATCTTTTTCTTTGATAAAACCTTGCCAATCATGGAGATTTTGATGTCTTTGAGGTGCACACGAATTGCCAGCTTGCCCTAGTCTTATTTGCATCACAAAAGATTTAAAAATCATATCTTTTGAATTTTCCTACAATTAAAATTAATTAAATGAATTAATATTAATAAAAATTCAATTAATTAATAAAAAATGAGAAAATTAATCAAATTAATCTTAATGGGTCGTGCATAAGCCTTGGGTAAAGATTCAAGAAGGAATTTGAGGCCCATTAGCAAAAATGAAGTGTTTTAGGCAAAGTTGACTTTTGCAAATTCCCAAAAATTTCCCAACTTCTCCAATGCATATCTTGCTCAATTTTGAAGCTATGAACATGTTCTTGGACATTTTGGAAAGTTCTTGAAGTCCTCTAACCAATGCCTTTGGTCCCATGTCATTTTTATTCACCAATCTCAACTTATGGTCTTTGACTTAAAGTGCCTTTTTGTTGACTTTTGAAAATGACCTATAATGTAGAAATTGATAACTTTTTGTGAGAGCATTTCTTGGACTTGGAGTGTGAATATGAGTTGTAGGAAATGTCATCCCCTTCAAAATGAGCATTGGATGGGATTTTTATGATGAACCATGAAAAAGTTATGCCCTGGTCAAGTTACAGTTGACTTTTCAGCTGTCCAAAAATAGAAACTTTTGATTCTTGAGACTTTTTGAGCCATGCTTGAGGAATCATGATCAAGAATTGATCAAATGATGATTGTGGCTTCAAAATAGGATGTTGACCAAATTTTTTGTCTTTTGACTATCAAATGACCATTTTACCCCTACAGTTGACTGTGAAGCAATTAGGGCTTTTGACTGTGCAATTTGATGCTGTGAGTCTTGAAACTTGACATATAGATGTTTGACAATGTATCTAGGCATATGGGACTTGATTGGACCCTTGAAAACCTCAATTTCTTTGCAAGAACCAAAACCCTAATTTTGACTGTGTTAGGAGACAATTGGACTGTGCAACCCTTGAGAGATTTTGAACCATTTGGAGATTGATCTTGACAAATCTTGAAGAATATGGGAGGGAAAATTTTGGGGTACAACAGTTGCCCCTGTTCAATCTTTTTATACCTGAGGATGTAGATTGGCTTGCGTGCCTTTCGTGATCCGAAGGTGGAAGATGATTGAACACTAGAGTGCCCAGAAATTTGCACTCACATAGTAGAATGTCAGCAGTGTGATGGCGGGAATGGGCTTACAGATGCCATTTGAAGAGATGATGGATATGAGGATGATGGGATTATAGATGCCATCTGGAGGGGTCGATCGCGTAAGAGATTCCTTAGCGAGAACTTGCGTACCTGAAAAAGAAAGATAATTACATGGCCTATTACAGGGGTTGATCCTCGAACTCTTTATGCAGATATGCCCTGGCTGGATGCAGGTATCGAATCTACGAACAATCGCTCACGGACGTGCCCTGGCTAGATACAGGAATCGAATCCGGAACTTCAAAAGGTTGCTTACAGACGTGCCCTGGCTGGATACATGTGTCGAATCTGGAATTAGTCGTCAACAGACATGCCCTGGCTGGATACAGGAATCGAATCTTCAAACTCTTCAAACGTGCCCTGGCTTGATACAGGAATCGAATATGGAATTAGTCGTCAACAGATATGCCCTGGCAGGATACAGGAATCGAATCTTAAAATTCTTCATACGTGCCCTGGCTAGATGCAGGAATCGAATATTGAATTAGTCGTCAACAGATATGCCCTGGCTGGATACAGGAATCGAATCTTCAAACTCTTCAGACGTGCCCTGGCTGGATACAGGAATCGAATCTGGAATTAGTCGTCAACAGATATGCCCTGGCTGGATACAGGAATCGAATTATCAAACTCTTCAGACGTGCCCTGGCTAGATACTGGAATCGAATCTGGAATTAGTCGTCAACAGATATGCCCTGGCTGGATACAGGAATCGAATCTTCAAACTCTTCAGACGTGCCCTGGCTAGATACAGGAATCGAATCTGGAATTAGTTGTCAACAGATATGCCCTGGCTGGATACAGGTATCGAATCTTGAAACTCCTCAGACGTGCCTTAGCTGGATACAGGAATCGAATCTGGAATTAGTCGTCAACAGATATGCCCTGGCTGGATACAGGAATCGAATCTTCAAACTCTTCAGACGTGCCCTGGCTGGATACATGAATCGAATTTGGAATTAGTCGTCAACAAATATGCCCTGGCTGGATACAGGAATCGAATCTTCAAATTCTTCAGACGTGCCCTGGCTAGATGCAGGAATCGAATCTGGAATTAGTCGTCAACAGATATGCCCTGGCTGGATACAGGAATCGAATCTTCAAACTCTTCAGACGTGCCCTGGCTGGATACAGGAATCGAATCTGGAATTAGTCGTCAACAGATATGCCCTGGCTGGATACAGGAATCGAATCTTTAAACTCTTCAGACGTGCCCTGGCTAGATACAGGAATTGAATCTGGAATTAGTCGTCAACAGATATCCCCTGGCTGGATACAGGAATCGAATCTTCAAACTCTTCAGACGTGCCCTGGCTAGATACAGGAATCGAATCTGGAATTAGTTGTCAACAGATATGCCCTGGCTGGATACAGGTATCGAATCTTCAAACTCTTCAGACGTGCCTTGGCTGGATACAGGAATCGAATCTGGAATTAGTCGTCAACAGATATGCCCTGGCTGGATACAGGAATCGAATCTTCAAACTCTTCAGACGTGCCCTGGCTAGATACAGGAATCGAATCTGGAATTAGTCGTCAACAGATATGCCCTGGCTGGATACAGGTATTGAATCTCTAAACTCTTCATGCAGATATGCCCTGGCTAGATACAGGTATCGAATCCACAATCAATCATTCACAGATATGCCCTGGCTAGATACAGGTGTCGAATCTGGAATTGTGACAGTTGATAGTAATCATCTTTGGATTGACCTTTTTCATGAAAAAGGCGAAACATCAGTTGTATGCAATGTCATGATGTATGAAATGCATGATGTCATGATGTTCTCAAGAATAAATGAGATTGTGTGTTATGATGCCTATATGCATGCGTCATGGTGTATGAATATGTGAAATGTCTATGAATGTATTTTCGTCCAGGAAAATAAATCCTTGACGAATGGCGGGAAATTGTGGAATCATGGGCTGATGTTTGAAGAGTAGAGTTCTTCGTTTCCGTTGGGGATGATGGTTGCAAGAATAAACCGGTATGAGAAGGTGACTCCGTTGGGGACTAAACTTGTTGGAGAGGTTACTCTGTGGGGAATACTTTGTGGGAAGAGATACTTCGCTGAGGTTTTGATGATAACTCCACTAGGGATTCCGTTGATAAGTTATGTTGGGGAATTTGATGAACTCCGCTGGGGGATAGGAAGAACTTCGCCGAGGACGATCTTTCCGTGGTAATTAGCTGAGGATAACCCAGTTAGACCCTGGTAGGGAATAACCTTTGAATAAAGCCGGGGAGATGCGTTCGTACTCTGCAGGTGATAAGCTTCCAGAATCTACTGGGGGTAAGCTTCCAGAATCTACTGAGGAGATTGATTCAACTCTCCTGGGGAGACTTTTGGTCTGCACTGGGGAATGGCTCCACTAGATGTCCGGTATTCCGCCGGGGAACAATCTTAGATCAAGATTGCCGGGGATGCTTGCTTAGGAATATCTGTATACTCCACTGGGGAATGTTGAGATTTACTAGGGGTATCCAACTTCCTTGAGGCTAACAGTAGACTAACTCTGCTTGGGGAGAGTGTTGCTGACTTGCTGGAGATACTGTGCCTTTTTGGGCTGATGGGAGACCAACTCTGCTTGAGGAGAGTATCGCTGACTCTTGTCTTACTCTGCGGGGAGTGAAGATATCCTGGTCATGTTCTTCAGCTGAACCTGCCTTGGTCTCTTGGTGGACGGAACAATTAGATTGCTTAGACCACTCATTATTGCCCCTGTTTCTGATGTCACCTGTAATTAACCCTTTGTTTCGTATGCAGATATTTATGAGTTAGCAATTAGTGTCAAATGCATATATAAAAAATGAACATTGGACGTTCTTTGCAAAACAAAACAGAAAAAAGGAAAAACAATTGGCAATTTGTCTGGAAAAGATGAACTTGTATTGATTTTGAAATTTTCCTGTAAATATGCGTTTATGTATAAGAGGCTGACGTCCTAGTAAGAGAACGTCGCCGAACAACATAGAGTTTACAATTTTGTGAAAAGGGAGACAAAACAGCTATGTGTGAAAAAATAATCCCACTGGGTTCCAACTCTGCTATCGCCTTTATGTCTTCAAGCGTCTCATCACTTGGCTGCTTAGTTGAAGATGAAGCTGATTGATCGATGCCGTCTGAGCCTGATAGTTGATACCAGATTCTGGATGCAAGGTGATCCAACGAGACATAGTATTACGCTTATCCCTAACTTTTGCCTGGACCGCCCTTTCGGGTTTTCAGTCCACCGGGATACCCATTTTTGCCCAAGCTGCCTTTTCAGGTTTTCGACTTGCCGGGTGTACAGATTTTTTCATTTCATCCCTTATTTTTGCCCGAACCCTTTTGGTTCGCCGGGAAGCCCTTATTTTTGCCTAGGTGTGTCAACCTAGCGGGTCTTTTATTCATGCGTAGTATCTTTTTACTATGTCTGCATTGGCGGGGTGAGGAAGGTCGTCACCATCCATGGTGGCTAGAATCATGGCTCCTCCTGAGAAGATATGTTTAACCACAAATGGCCCTTCATACGTAGGGGTCCATTTTCCCCTGGGATCACTTTGAGGAAGAATGATGCGCTTGATTACCAGGTCCCCAACTTAATACTCTTGTGGTCTGACTTTCTTGTTAAATGCCCTGATCATCCGTTTTTGATATGTTTGACCATGACAAATAGCAGTGAGTCTCTTTTCGTCAATTAGGTTTAATTGATCAAGTCGAGTCTGGATCCAGTCATCTTCGCTCAAGCCTGCATCCTTCATTATCCGGAGAGAGGGTATCTGGACTTCAATTGGCAAGACTGCCTCCATGCCATAGACCAAGGAAAAGGGAGTTGCCCCGGTTGACGTTCTTGCTGAGGTACGGTACCCATGAAGAGCAAACGGTAACATCTCATGCCAATCTTTATAGGTCACTGTCATCTTCTGCACAATCTTTTTGATATTCTTATTAGATGCTTCTACAGCCCCATTCATCTTCGACCGATAAGGAGAAGAGTTGTGGTGCTGTATCTTAAATTGCTCACAGAGCTCAGTAATCATCTTGTTATTAAGATTGGTACCATTGTCCGTAATGATCCTTTCCGGGACGCCGTATCGACAGATCAGGTTGTGTCGAATGAACCGTGCCACGACGTTCTTGGTTACGGTAGCGTAGGAAGCTGCTTCAACCCACTTTGTAAAGTAATCGATCGCCACCAGGATGAAGCGATGCCCGTTGGATGCCGCAGGTTTGATCTCGCCGATCATATCAATGCCCCACACTGCAAAACGCCAAGGTGTAGTCAAGACATTCAGAGGGACTGGAGGAACGTGCACCTTATCCGCATAGATCTGGCACTTATGACATGTCCGAGAATGTTGGTAACAGTCGGCTTCCATTGTGGACCAGAAATATCCTGCCCGAAGGATTTTCTTTGCCATGGTGTGTCCACTGGAATGCGTTCCGAAGGTACCTTCATGCAGTTCTGCCATGATTCTTTCTGCTTCAGTCTTATCAACACAACGCAGTAAGGTTGAATCATGGTTTCGCTTGTAGAGAATGCCGTTGCTGAGGAAGAACTTTGCTTCGAACCTTCTCAGAAACTTCTTGTAATTGACAGATGCACCCTCGGGATATTCTTGAGCTTCCAAGTACCTCTTCACTTCATGATACCATGGTTTTTCAGTTACCACCTCAGCCTCAAGATCACAGCAATATGCAGGTTCATCCAGTTTCCAGATAATGATCCGGGGAGCTTCGTTATCCCATTTGACTTTGAACATGGAAGACATCGTAGCCAGCGCGTCCGCCAACTGATTCTCCTCTCTTGGGAAGTGTTCAAAAGTTATTTCCGTGAAATAGGGGATCAACGTCAACACGCACTCTTTGTAAGGAATGACATTTGGGTGTTTCGTATCCCACTCGCCTTTGATCTGATTGATCACGAGAGAGGAATCTCCGAAGACACTCAGAAGCTTGATCCTTAGGTCAATTGCAGCTTGAAGACCCATGATACACGCCTCATACTCCGCCATGTTGTTGGTGCAGTTGAAACATAGTCGGGCGGTAAGTGGAGTATGAGTGCCTTTTGGGGATATGATCGCAGCTCCAATACCGTTACCCAAAGCGTTGGAGGCTCCGTGAAAGTGCATAGACCATCGGGATCCTTCCTCAGGTCCTTCATCCGGTCCAGGTACTTCACAATCAGTCACTACCATGATGTCCTCGTCTGGGAACTCAAAGTTCATAGATTGGTAGTCATCCACTGCCTGGTGTGCCAAATGGTCTGCCAATACACTTCCCTTGATTGCTTTCTGAGTCGTGTACTGGATGTCATATTCCGTCAAGATCATCTGCCATCTTGCTATTCTTCCGGACAAGGCCGGCTTTTCGAATATGTACTTGATTGGATCCATTTTTGAAATTAACAGAGTAGTGTGAGTCAACATATACTGTCTTAGCCGGCGAGTAGCCCATACCAAAGCGCAACAAGTTTTCTCGAGCAGTGAGTATCGGGTCTCACAGTCGGTAAACTTTTTGCTAAGGTAATAAATGGCGTGCTCTTTTCGGCCAGACTCGTCATGCTGCCCCAGCACACACCTCATTGAGTTGTCAAGTACCGTCAAGTATAAGATTAGAGGTCTCCCTTCAACCGGTGGCATAAGAATGGGTGGTTCTTGGAGATACTCTTTGATTCTTTCGAAAGCGGCCTGACATTCATCGTTCCAACGTACTACTTGATCTTTCTTCAGTAGCTTGAAGATTGGTTCACAGGTAGCAGTTAGATGTGAGATGAACCGGGCGATGTAATTTAGACGTCCTAGAAAGCCTCTGACTTCTTTCTCTGTCTTGGGAACTGGAATCTCTTGTATGGCTTTCACCTTGGCAGGGTCCACTTGAATACCCTCGTCGCTCACGACGAAGCCTAGCAACTTCCCAGATCTTACCCCGAAGGTGCACTTGTTCGGGTTCAACCTCAGCTTGTACAACTTCAACCGGTCAAACAACTTCTGTAAATGGTCAAGGTGTTCCTCCTCAGTTTGAGACCTTGCAATCATATCATCGACGTATACTTCAATCTCATGGTGGATCATGTCATGAAATAAAGCAACCATGACATGTTGGTAGGTTGCCCCATCATTTTTCAACCCAAAAGGCATGACCTTGTAGAAGAAGGTGCCCCACTGAGTAACAAAGGTAGTCTTTTCCATATCTTCAGGAGCCATCTTGATTTGATTATAACCTGAGAACCCATCCATGAAGGAGAACACCTTGTGCTGAGCAGTATTGTCAACCAGAACGTCAATGTGAGGCAGAGGGAAGTCATCCTTAGGGCTCGCCCTGTTCAAATCCCTGTAGTCAACACACATTCTGACCTTACCATCTTTCTTCGGCACCGGAACCACGTTGGCAACCCACTGGGGGTAAGAAGTCACTGCTAGAAACCCAGCATCAAATTGTTTCATAACCTCGGCTTTGATTTTCTCGGACATCTCTGGACGCATATGGCGGACCTTCTGTTTAACCGGAGGGCAGTTTTCCTTGGTAGGCAGGTGATGAACCAAAATGTCAGTATCCAACTCAGGCATGTCTTCGTAGGACCAGGCAAAGATTTCCACATAATCATGCAGCATCTGAATCAACCGTTGTTTCACACTGAGCTCTAGGTTGGCACCAATCTTGACTTCCTTCCTGTCTGTTTCAGTACCCAGATTTACCGTTTCCACTGGCTCTTCATGTGGCTGAATGGCCCTTTCTTCCTGGAGTAACAGTCTTGCAAGCTCACCAGGCACTTCGCAATCATCTTCACCTTCGTCTTCGGCTAAGTTGATCGGATTTTCGAAGTCATAACTGGCAGTAGCAGAGTCGTTACCAGTGAGATCCAGAGTGGATTGAAACCTGTATAGGTGAGTGTGTGTAAATATAGCTGTTTTGCAATATATAAAGAAAGAAAGGGAGCACAAGATTCGAAATGCGAAAAACGTCCAATGTTTTTATTCATGATATATGGAAATGACAAGTAATAAGCCCTCACAAATGAAGCCACGGTGCCCCGGGTAAGACACCGGGCCATAAAGTTTCAAATTATTGTTCGTTACAAATTTAAAAACAAAGGAGTTCATTACTGAATAACAAAAGTAACAGGTATGAAATCTTTGGCAGTCCAATTGTTCATTCCACCGTCGGTCGTTGGGTAGATCCAACTGTCGAATTCAGATTCCTCCGCATTGTCTTCAATAGCATTCACTCCCGGGTTGGTGATGAATACGAGAGGTCTTCTAATCCTTGCTTTACGTACAGCCCTCTGAGCCTCTGCAGTGAAACCCAGCCCAAACTTGTCAGTCTTTGGAGTAAAATCGGGAAGTCGGCCTCAGTTTGCACACTCACCCTTCTCAACCACAACCCGGGCATCCTTCAAGGAAGCCATCTTCAAAGGAGAATTATCTTCGGTCCCAGTCTCTGCTGCTGCCAATGTTGGAGGCACCTCTTCAAAGTGTTGAAAGGGGGTCTCAATGAACTCCCTGTCCATCTCTATATACCGGAATGAGTTAAGATGGCTAACCATATATTCCTCCTCCCCTTGCAATGTAACAATTTTCCCTCTGACCGGGTACTTAAGCTTTTGATGTAGAGTGGAGGTCACAGCTCCAGCCTTGTGGATCCAAGGACGACCCAGTAAACAAGAATAGGATGGTCGGATGTCCATCACATAGAATGTTGAATCAAAGACTTGAGAACCAACCCGGATTGGAATGTCCACTTCACCATGTACCATCCTCTTCGACCCGTCAAAGGCCCGGACAATAATGTTACTAGGCTTCAACTCCAAACCCTCACAATCCAACCTGTCTAAGGCCTTGTTGGGCAATACGTTCAGTGAAGAACCGGTGTCTACCAACACGTGGGCAAGAGTAGTGCCCCTGCATTCAATGGAGACATGCAGGGCATCGTTGTGGTTCTTTCCTTTGGCGGTCAGATCAGCGTCAGAGAAACCCAAACCATTATCAGCGGTTAAGTTGGCCACACAATTTGTAAATTGATCAGCAGACGTTTCTTGTGGCACATGGGCCGTCTTCAGGAAGGAAATCAGGGCCTTGGCATGGGCCTCTGAACACAATAACAGTGATAGCATAGAGATCTTAGAGGGGGTGTGCCCTAGCTGTTCAACGACGTTGAAATCACTCTTCTTGATAATCTTAAGAATTTCTTCCATCTCTTGCTGGGAAGCTTCAACATTAACAGTCTTCGGTGCCTCCATCTGGGCAGGCACATCAGCAATCCCTTTGCCCCGAGTGTCAGATGACTCGGCAACAGGGGTAGAAACTTGATCAGGAGGGGAAACAGGCACACTGGCAGGTGTGATAACAAGAGGTCTCTGAATAGCTGGAGGTGCAATATCAGGCGAGAAGAGCCTGCCACCGCGAGTAACTTTAGCAGGACCGGTGATGTTATTGATGCCGGTACTAGTATTGAACTCTTGTTTTACTCCGAGCATATAAACATCTTCCCCGTAGTGCCACGGGACATCCTTGTCAGATTTATAAGGGAGGGGCCCTGGAACAGTAATGATGATAGGTGCAACAAACATGATTTTGACAGGCTTCCTCGGGGGAGCCTTGGTAGGATTGTTGAAAATGGTGACAACAGACACTTCTTCAGTAGGAATAACAGGAGCAGCAATCTTCTTGAACAAGATCTCTTTGCTATCCATCAGGTTTTGGATCCCTGACTTCAGCAACAGACAACCAGCAGGTGAAACAACACATAGAAGGCAACCCTTGCTACAACCCGAAAATAAACCGGCTAGCAATAGGTTCCTTTTGACGGACAACAACGGAGTAACAATATCATCCACAGAGGTTACATACGGGTCTTCCTCAACAGCATTTACTCCATGCTGGGGCATGGGAGCAGTCACAACATTGGGCCTTTCGGGCGCCTCAAACTGTATTTCCTTAGCATCGATAAGGTCTGGAACCTTATTCCTCAGGGCCCAACAATCATCAATAGAATGCCCCGGGCTATCAGAGTGATAAGCACAGCAGGTGTTGGGATTGTACTTCGGAGAGGTTGTGTTTACCACCTTCGAAGCTTCTCTGACAGTTACTAAGTTGGTTGATAACAGTTGCGGCAAGATCTGAGACAAGGTCATACTAAGCCGAGTGTATTCTCTTCTGGGTCTCTCACCCCTTGGTTGGTTAGGTTGCCGAGGAGCAGCAACAGGCTTTGAAATCACCACCGCGTTGACAGCTTGGCGGCGTTCCGGTTTATTTTGTCTTCTGGGACCATACACAGCACTGGCTTCCTTCTTGAAAGGCTTCTTTTCAGAACTTAAGGACGCACCTTTCTGTATCTTCCCCGATTTCATACCAGCTTCTATCCTCTCACCAGTCAGAATGAGGTCTGTAAACCCTGCAGAAGAATTGCCAATCAGGTGGTTGAAGAACGGCCCAGACAGGGTCCCCAAGAACATGTCCACGAGTTCACTGTCAGTCAACGGTGGCTGCACCCTGCCAGCCAGGTCCCTCCACTTTTGTGCGTACTCTTTAAAACCTTCTCCCGATCCTAGCGACATACCCTGGAGTTGGGTACGTGTAGGAGCAAGGTCGGCATTGTACTGATACTGCTTATAAAAAGCAGTAGCCAAGTCCTCCCAGTTTCGAATACTGGCTCCATCCAGCTGATAGAACCACTCGAGTTGAGCCCCTGAAAGGCTATCCTGGAAGAAATGGATCCATAAGTTCTTGTCTGCAGTATACGGTTGGATCTTCCGCACATAAGATCTGAGATGTAGCTTAGGGCAGGAAGCCTCGTCATACTTCACAAAAGATGGTGCCTTGAACTTGTGTGGGATCACCACCCCAGAAGATAAACCCAGATCTCCAAAATCTAACCCAGGCACCTGTTGAATTTCCATGGCACTCAGACGATCCTCTAACTGCTTGTACCTGTCTTCAGCGGGAGGGTACTGCTCATCATTGAAATCTGTCTCGTTGTCAGAGACCACAAGACTAGGAACCCTTCCCCCTTGGGGACTGCCATTCCCTACAGAAGAAGCAGCTTGATCAGCCTGATTTTGTAGTGTATTGCCAAACCTCCGTCCAGTGTTGAATAATACAGTTCTCTTCTTCTTCTTCTTTACCAGCAGAGCCTTCAATTCCTCTTGACCTTGGGCTAAACTCATGATCAACTCTTGGAACTGGGCGTTCTGGGCCTGGAGGGCCTTGATGGATTGCTCAGTAGATGATTCAGGATTCATGATGACTGCTGAAATAAACAGTGAAGAAGATTAAGCAACCCGTAGGAAAAGGGTACCTGTGATGCACATGATGAATGAAATGCGTATGAATTATGTTTTCAAAGACAATCGGGAATCAACTTTGTAGATAAAAGGAACACACTTTATTAGATTTAAACTTTGGAATTTAAATTGTTCAAGAAAATTTCCCTTAGGCGTTACAAGAATGAAAATACTGAAAAGGAAATAAAGCTGTAAAAGAAATATCCAAGGCCCATCAATGCTCCCATGGTCTCCTCTTCTCAGTATGGATGTAGTCATTCAGGACCCGCTTGTTCTCCAACTGCTTTGTCAGCTTCTGGATTTTCTGTTCTTGTTCATTGAACTTTTCCCGATAAGAATCCCATTCTTCCTGTAGTTGCGCCCAAGACCTCTTTAGTGTATCAACATCAGTAGGTATCTGAGGAGGGAGAACAGTTGGAGGAACCCCGTCTCTATCAGGAAATTCAAGAATGATGGGTCTGACAGCTTCGTATGGCATACCTAACTTCTGAGCACGGATGCGGACCCATCTGTAGTAGGATTCCATAGGTAGAGAAGTCTTCGGTCCCAACTCATGTGGGTCAGCTTTGTGAATTCTGTCCCAAGCCTTGATGAATCTACGACGCAGCTCGTCACTATCTACCTGAAACTCAAAACTGATGTGAGGCACCAACATCTCATGAGGCTCTGCTCTTCTGGCTCTTCCAAACTGACGGAGAGCTAGACATGGATTATAAGAGATTCCTCCTTGGGTACCAATCAAAGGAACATTAGGATATTCTCCGCAACGATCAATAACAGCTACCTCATCCAAACCTCTGAGAGTCCAAATGATGTCATTATCAGTGAGAGACATTAACCTATGAGCCCAGCCTCTTCCTTCTTTGTTCTTCAGCACGAACTTAGGGAGGTGAGAAATAAACCACCTCACTAACAAAGGAGTACAACACCACAGAGTTCCTCGTCTTCGGGCAGTACGAGCATAGAGTTGTTGCAGGATATCACCCAAGAGAGTGGGCACAGGGTTCCGAGACATGAAGATCCTTATGGCATTGATGTTAATGAAGTTATCAGGATTAGGAAACAAAACTAGACCATAGATTAAGAGAGCCAGAATGTCTTCATACACCCTGAAGTCTAAGTCATTCCAGAAACTGTTAGCTTTACCAATCAGAAACTTGGCCAAGAAGCCCTTAACTCTGCTTCTAATCACCCAGTTGTCCATTACCTCCTTGTTGGTCAAGGGAAGGGATGCAACAATCTTCTCAAGCCTAAGAGTCTTTTCCCAACCAGTGAAGGGAGTCTGATCCAAGATAGGGATACCAAGCAAATCCGAGAATTCTTCCAGGGTAGGGACCAGCTGGAAGTCTTGAAAGGTGAAGAAATTATACAAGGGATCATAAAACTGGGTCAAGACACTCATCAATTGTTGGTCCCACTTTGAAGTGACTAAACTGAGAAGAGAACCATGCCTCTGGATGAAGGAAGCAGTATTTGGAATTCGGTCAACCAATTCTTTAAGCAAATCAGGTGGGTGAACAAAGTTGAGCCGGATAGTATTCCTTCGCACATGCATCATAATGTCCTATAAAACAGAGCAAAGATGAAACCCTCTTGTCTTTGAAATGGGTCAGTCCTTATGCAGGATGCATGCAATGGTATGATAGCATGATGTTATGATAAAGCACACCACAAATATTCACAAAGGCAAACATGATAAGGCACACAAGTCACACAAGTCACACAAGACAGCCCTTAGAGTTTAGGCCAGCATGAAGTTTGGGTACTACCCTCTTTCAGTTCGTTGGTTCAGACCTGTCCTATCAAAAGTAACCGGGTTCTAGAGGATCCCAATATCATCGACTACCCTCAATCGGTCATAACTCCAGCGTCACAATCTTTTCTTGCGGCCAGAACCATCGCGAGAGTTTAGCCTCAATGGGTGTAGCATACTGCTACTGTTCTATGGCCAAGTTGGGTCAATTTAGGGTTCTAAGGTCGGTTGGTGCTTAATGACTCCTCAGAAGACCCATATTCTCCTCGTTGCAACACAAGGGATATCGGTACAGACCAAGGTGTCACACCAACGTAGCCACTGCTTCACCCGTGTCGGTCTACACCGGACAGGTCCCTCACAGCTTATGCTACCTAAAAGGGTATCCCCAGATCCGGGTTAGGATCCATGAAACTCCGATGCAATACCCATAAATATAAATCAAACAAGGCATACAATTGAAAACATAAGAGTGGTCTAATCCTAAGGTACACCTCACTTATAAATCTCCCCAGCAGAGTCGCCAGTTCTGTGATCGGTGGAAATAAAACTGATTGTTTAAAGCTGGATCGCGTATGTAGCGGTAAGCAAGAGTCGCCACCGTCTTTTATGTTCTCCTACATGGAAAGGACAAAAGCACAGCAAAATTCCTTATTGAGAATGTCTCTCGGTTCGGGAGGTAGATTTATAGAAAGGGAAGGTGTTAGCACCCTTTCTATCCGTGGTTATCCACGGGCTCTTAGGTACTTGCTCTTATGTTTTCAAAAGATGTTTGCTTTTCAAGTGTGAGTGGGTTTGAAAAAAGTTTCGTTTTTTGAAAGATTTCTAAGTGACTCTTGTATCTGTCCTCAAGAGTGTTTGAAAAATTTGTTTTGAAAACTTTTGAAAGTGTCAGTGTGAAAAGATGTTTGGTTTCTTTGAAAGAGAGCAAGTACCCATGAGTCATCTACCTACCCTAAGGAATTAGGCTGTGTAAGAGTCCTTAAGATAGTGCTATCCCACCATTGAGAGGTAGGTAGCACCACCGTTGGAGGTGTTCGGGTCAATTCGATTATTAGGGACATTGTGGTCACCGAAGCAATAGTAAGACACCTTAGAAGTAACCCTAATGTCCTAGATCCTTTTATCCGAGGCAACTGTTTCGAGGCGACTGGATCTTTAGACAGGAGGGCGACCTCTAAGACACCCTATACTTGATGACCACATTCGAGCCAACGAGTGAGGCGTACCCTAGAAGTGGCATGTGCTTGTGTGTTCAATTCAGTTTATGTTGATCTTTGATCATGCAATTGTGAGCTATGAGTTGTTTTTAATTTGTCATTCAGTCTTTCATGCTTACTAACAGTTAGGAGTGCGGAAAATAAAATACGGAAAGGTAAGGCTACGCTATTACAAGGCGCGGGTCTATACATCGCCAAAAAAACAAAGACCCGTTTTGATAAAGCGCGGAAAGTAAAGAAAGCAATAAACCTAATTACTATTACATTCTTGAAGCAGTTACATAATAATCAAAATATAAAAATAACGCGCGAATAGAAATTAAATTGAGACGTCCTAGGGTTTTTGACCCTTGAGAAAATTATGAGTCTTTTCTTATCCTTTGCTTGAAATTAAACTAAAATTAAATCTAATTATTTAATTAACTATTTACAAGAAAGATGTTTTTTATGTTTTTTTTGTATTTAATGAAAATAAAAAAAAGCTAATAAGTCAACAGAAAACCTAGTTCTAAGTTTATTTTAATTATTAATAAAAAATGTCAAAGTTAACCTAATTAACTAAATTAATTAATTTACATTTTTATTTACAAAAATAATAGTAATTAATAAATAATAATAATGACAATTAAAAAATATGAATGAAAATGCCAAACCCTAATTCTACATAATTTTTATTATTGAGAAAAAGGTTACAATTAAACTTAAATTAAACTAAGTTAATTGTTAGTATTTATTTACAAAAAAATAATAGTTAATGAATTTAATAAATAACAAAATATATTTACAATTTTGTGATCTCTGATTTTATTAGGAAAAATTAGTTTATTGGTGAATTAATAATAATAATTAAATAATCAAAAGAATTAGAAGAAAAGAAAATAAAATAAAAAAATGCAAACCAGGGGGGGGGGGGGGTGTGATGGCCCATATGGAGGTTTTTTGGTTGAATTCTGGCCCAAGAACATTCCAAGCCACGTTTGACTTCTGGAATTACCTATGCATGCGTTGACTGGAACACACCATGGTCTTCATCTTCTGACCATTGGATTGAGGGTTGTGGACACTTGACTAGCTGGTGTATGAGGATGCATGGTGGAACTTTTGATGAGTGTTGCACGTAAGCGCTTTAGGAAAACTATGAAGAATTATATGGGGGACCTGGGAATCGAACCCAGGTCCCAATGATTGCAAACCACATCTCCATCCACTACACCATTATGCTGCGTTTATTCATATAATACACAACAAATATAATATATCAAGAATGGTAATTATACTGGAAATCAAAAAAACGCGCGCATGATATTTGAATCCTCCAATAGCCTGCTTCCACGCCCTTCATCTTCTTCGTTTCCTGTAAAACAAATAAACAAATAGCGGGGGTTTTAAACCCCCACAAAATGCCAACGCCAAAAATAGAGATTAGGCACACAGGTCATATAAAAAAGGCGCGATGATTGGGTTGAATTCGTCTGGCCTTGACGAATTCAACCATGTGTGTTTTATGGTCCAATTTTCCCTTATGTGCAAAGCCCTAAATTAACAGCTTCGAAACCCTAGATGTCTCCAATGGTGGATTCTAATTTAATGCACTATAATCAAATTGGATTATACCAATAGCTTCAGGAGGTTCCTATTAACACAAATCAACCAAAAAAAGGATTAAAAACGCATGAATGATGATGTGCAATTTTGGAAAATAATCAAAACCGTGGGACTTGTTGTGAACGATTCCTTGTGTGCTAGGGCTTGTTCTTGATGGCAACAGGTTCCTGGAGACTCAGGCAAGGTGTTTGAATCAAGAAGAGGCTTTGAATTCACCTAGAGGACTGATTTCAGTTTTGAACTTTTCTTGATTTTTTTAGAATTTGATTATGGTGTTTTAGCAGCTCTTGCCCCTTCTTATCAATAGGGTTAGGTTCAGCCTTTGTATGTGAAGAGAATTAGGTCAACTTTTTGGCCCAAGAATCCATTGTATTCAAGTTTCATTATGTGATTGCCAATCAAATCTTTTTCAATCTTTTTATTTGATAAAACCTTGCCAATCATGGAGATTTTGATGTCTTTGAGGTGCACACGAATTGCCAACTTGCCCTAGTCTTATTTGCATCACAAAAGATTTAAAAATTATATCTTTTGAATTTTCCTACAATTAAAATTAATTAAATGAATTAATATTAATAAAAATTCAATAAATAAATAAAAAATGAGAAAATAAATCAAATTAATCTTAATGGGTCGTTCATAAGCCTAGGGTAAATATTCAAGAAGGAATTTGAGGCCCATTAGCAAAAATGAAGTGTTTTAGGCAAAGTTGACTTTTGCAAATTCCCAAAAATTTCCCAACTTCTCCAATGCATATCTTGCTCAATTTTGAAGCTATGAACATGTTCTTGGACATTTTTGAAAGGTCTTGAAGTCCTCTAACCAATGCCTTTGGTCCCATGTCATTTTGATTCACCAATCTCAAGTTATGGTCTTTGACTTAAAGTGCCTTTTTGTTGACTTTTGAAAATGACCTATAATGTAGAAATTGATAACTTTTTGTGAGAGCATTTCTTGGACTTGGAGTGTGAAGATGAGTTGTAGAAAAGTCATCCCCTTCAAAATGAGCATTGGATGGGATTTTTCTGATGAACCATGAAAAAGTTATGCCCTAGTCAAGTTACAATTGACTTTTCAACTGTCCAAAAATAGAAACTTTTGATTCTTGAGACTTTTTGAGCCATGCTTGAGGAATCATGATCAAGAATTGATCAAATGATGATTGTGGCTTCAAAATAGGATGTTGACCAAAATTTTTGACTTTTGACTGTCAAATGACCATTTTACCTCTATAGTTGACTGTGAAGCAATTAGGGCTTTTGACTATGCAACTTGATGCTGTGAGTCTTGAAACTTGACATATACATGTTTGACAATGTATATAGGCATATGGGACTTGATTGGACCCTTGAAAACCTCAATTTCTTTGCAAGAACCAAAACCCTAATTTTGACTGTGTTAGGAGACAATTGGACTGTGCAACCCTTGAGAGATTTTGAACCATTTGGAGATTGATCTTGACAAATCTTGAAGAATATGGGAGGGTAAATTTTGGGGTACAACAATGTGTTTAAATAGATTTCTAAAAGTTTTGAAAAAATAAACGTCAACAGAGAGAGAGAAATTAATAATGATTATTAGCATTTAATGATAGCTGATTTTAGGAGATTCAGAAAGATATTTGGAACGGTTACCCATGACATGTGTCTCAATGCATCCAATCAGCGCTTTTCCCTTTTCAGAAACGTGAACGCGTGTTCAGACTCAGAAAATAGCTGATGACTGGATGACACTTGTTTTCTTGAGTGAACAACACATTTCTATCCTTGAAATGAAGCGCTCAGATCTTCATGGATAGATTCTGATACAATCTGCACTTCTAAAATTCTGAAAGAAGATTGATCAGTAGTTCCCAGAAAAATAAACAAAGTTCTGAAGGTTAAGATATGGAATCAAAACAATTTTATTCTGGGCAGAGCTTCATGCTGAGATGTTTCAGAATGAAGTTGAACATATCTTCAGAAAGAGGTTTTGTAAAAATATCAGCCCATTGATGGTATGTGTTAATAAATTTTAAATTTTAAATCCCTTTCTGAATATAGTCCCTAATAAAATGATGTTTTATTTCTATATGCTTAGCCCTAGAATCTAAAATTGGATTTTTGCTGAGACAAATAGTAGAAGTATTGTCACAGCGGATAGGAATGTTATTCTCAAATATCTGAAAGTCCTCAAGTTGACTTTTCATCCAGAGTATTTGTGTGCTGCATCCAGCTGCTGCTATGTATTCAGATTCTGCTGTTGATAGAGCAATTGTGGATTGTCTTTTGCTGAACCATAGATCAGATTTTCTCCTAGAAACTGGCAGCTTCCAGAAGTGCTTTTACGTTCTACTCAGTCTCCAGCAAAATCAGCATCACAGTATCCTACTAAGCTATAATTACTTGATTTTCTATAAAACAAACCCAGATTAGTAGTACCTTTCAGATACTTGAAAATTCGCTTAACTGCTGTTAAGTGAGATTCTCTAGGATCTGATTGGAATCTTGCACAAATGCATACACTGAATAAAATGTCAGGCCTTGAAGTCGTCAGATAGAGAAGAGAACCAATCATACCTCTGTAGACCTTCTGTTCTACCTTTTTACTTACCTCTTCTCTTTCCAGAATGCAAGTGGGATGCATTGGAATCTTTGATGGCTTACATTCTGAGAGATCAAATTTCTTCAGAAGTTCTCTGACATATTTGCTCTGATGAATGTAAGTTCCTTCTGGGGTTTGATTAATCTGGATGCCCATAAAGAATTTTAGTTCCCCCATTAGGCTCATCTCAAATTCTGCCTGCATACACTTAGCAAACTTTCTTCACAAAGAAGGTTTAGTAGATCCAAATATGATGTCATCAACATAAATCTGACATACTAAAATGTCATTCTTAACTGTCTTACAGAATGAGGTTGTGTCCACTTTCCCTCTGGTGAATTCCTTTTCTAACAGGAAGTTACTTAGTCTTTCATACCAAGCTCTGGGAGCTTGTTTCAGACCATAGAGTGACTTCTTTAGTTTGAAAACATATTCTGGATTTTTGGAACTTTCAAAACCAGGGGGTTGGTGCACATATACCTCTTCTTCTATATAGCCATTTAAGAATGCACTCTTAACATCCATCTGATACAGAGTAATGCCTTTATTAACAGCAAATGAGATTAAGAGTCTGATAGATTCTAACCTGGCGACTGGAGCAAAGGTTTATGTATAGTCTATCCCCTCTTGCTGACTATGACCTTGTGTTACCAATCGTGCTTTGTTACTGATGACTTCACCTTGTTCGTTCAGTTTGTTTCTGAACACCCATTTTGTTCCAATGACGTTGAATCCTTTTGGTTTGGGAACTAGATCCCATACGTCATTTCTTGTGAATTGATTTAGCTCCTCTTGCATTGCTAGAATCCAGTCATTGTCCAGAAGTGCCTCATCAATTGTTAATGGTTCAATTATAGAAACAAGTCCCATGAGGGATTCTTCAGAGTTTATGAAGCTGGCTCTTGTTCTGATTGGATCTTCCTTTCTTCCTAAGATTGTTTCTTCTGGGTGATCCATGCTGCTTCTAGATGGTCTTTTATGAAGTTGATCAACAAAAGGTGCTGGATTGCTTGCAGTTACTCTTTCTGATGTTGAGGGAGTGTCTCTGTTAAGAGTTTCTAATGAATTGTCTTTAGTACCTGTAAGTTCAACTTCCATACCTGCAAGGAATACCTCTTCTGTATCTGATTCAGAGTCTGACTCAGAAGCTTCACTGTCTTCTGTTATGTTTTCCATGAGAGCTATGTTTTCTCTTTCATCATCTGATTCTGAGTCAGCTTCAGATGTATCAGAATCATCCCATGTAGCCATGGGACTTTTCTTCTTTTCCTTGCCAAACTTCTTTTTGGGCTTTTCCTTCTGAAGCTTTGGGAAATCACTTTTGTAGTGCCCTTGCTCGTTACATTCATAGCAGATGATGTCTTTGTTGTTTGGCTTTCTGTTTCCTGAAGAACCTTCAGATCTTCTGTGTCCAGAGGAGGATTCTGACCTTCTATATCTGGAGAAATATTCATTCTGATTTTCTGATCTTTTGGGATTCCTGAACTTTCTTTGCCTCTGCTTCCATAGTTGGTTCACCCTTCTGGAGAGGAGAGACAGTTCATCTTCTTCTGATGAGGACCCATCCGAGGTTTCTTCTACAGCCTACAAAACTTTGGAGTCAGATTTTCTGTTAGATTTTAAAGCTAATGGCTTACGTTGCTTTTGAGGTTCATCTGCTTCTAGCTCTATCTCGTGACTTCTGAGGGAGCTGACAAGTTCCTCCAAAGAGATTTTGTTGAGATCCTTGGCTAGCTTAAGCGCTGTGACCATTGGCCTCCATTGTTTTGGCAAGCTTAGATGATCTTCTTAACGTGATCAGCAGTAGAATACCCTTTGTCAAGAACTTTGAGACCAGCAACCAGAATTTGAAATCTTGAGAACATAGTTTCTATTGATTCACTCTCTTCCATCTTGAATGCCTCATACTTCTGAATGAGCGCAAGAGCTTTGGTTTCTTTGACTTGAATGTTTCCTTCATGCGTCATTATCAGAGAGTCAAACATATTCTTTGCAGTGTCTCTATTTGATATCTTTTCATATTCTGAATAAGAGATGGCGCTGAGAAGAATTGTTCTGGCCTTGTGATGATTTCTGAAATCACGCTTTTGCTGATCAGACATTGTTTTCCTGTCAATCTTCTGACCACTTCCATCCACTGGGTGCGTGTATCCATTAGTCACCATGTCCCACAGAGCAACATCATGGGCCAGAAAGAAGCTTTCAATTCTGTCTTTCCAGTAGTCAAAGTTCTCTCCATCAAAGACTGGAGGTTTGCCACTGAATCTGTCTCTTTCTTCATTGTTGTCATTGCTGATGTTTTGATGTGGTCCTGCCATTGTGTTTTTCTGACGCTGGATCTTATACTGACACGGTTAAGTGTTATAAGCTCCGAACCAGGCGCTCTGATGCCAATTGAAGATGTGAAAAACACAAGAAGGGGGGTTGAATTGTAAAACTAGAATCAAAAGCTTAAACAACACTGTATTTTTATCCCGGTTCGTTTGATCTCAAACTACTCCAGTCTACCCGTCAAGGTGATTTCGCCTCTCTCCAACGAGGTCTTAATCCACCATATTCAATAGGATTACAACAGTCTACTTTAACAACTGTTAAAGCCTTCTTGAGTATAACCACATACCGGTTTGTCTCAAGGAAATCTCTTACAAAGAATGAACAAGAATGTGTTTAATGTTTTCTAACAAAACTATATATCACAACTGTGATATTACACAAATTTAAGCTTGGAATAAAAACTGAATTTCTAATGCTTTTGCGTAGGCGTGGTTTGAAGGCTTAGCAAAATGTATGAGTACGTGCGTTTTCGTAGGCGTGTATATGCGTGCATCTTTTCTCACACATACTTGTTTATATAGCCAAGGTAAAGATACGTTGTTGTCCATAAAGCACTTTCAATGATAATAACGTTCTTTACTTTTTGAGAAGATCTTGTCTTGAATAAAGCCGTTGGTAATTAATCTGTCTTGAATGCTTAGTAACGCTTCAGAGTGTTCTCTGCTTATGGTAATCCGAGTGTTCTTTTGCTTTAACTGATGCTGACGCTTCTGAGTGCTGATTACTTGGTAAGGATCTTGATCAGAGTCAGAGTGTTTTATGCGCAAATTCTGTTCATCAAGCTTCAGCGTATGATCTGGTAACTTCAATGTGTAGCATATGTTATTGATCTTCTGATGCTGATATGATCTTCTGATGCTGATGTTGATACTGATCTTCTGATGCTGATTCCATCAGAACTTCTGTAAATACACAACATAATTTTAAGTAGCATATATGTCTTATAAATCTTACAATTTATTTATTTTTGTATTTTGTTATCATCAAAACTCTAATTGAGGGTTGTAGAATCAAACTATGTTCTAACAATTTCTTGTCACAGAGGGGTAAACCTTTCCCTCAGGTGGTGGAAAAAGAGGACCATGGAGAATAATAGACCCCTTGAGCAGTAACCACCAGTTAACCTTTTGGCATAAGAGGAAACTTAAGAAGTATTCAAACACCACCCCAGGTAACTCAGAACACAGGTCACAACTGTGTCAATAACTCAGATAACAAGTCACAAAATAATGAACTAGACATAGGATAAAACTTCTTATCCGACATCTTTGTGATAGATCTGTAAAAGCAGCCTCCAAAATAATCAGCAACCTAGCACCGAGCATTACCATATTTCTCCCCTATTTTTAGCCAAAACATGGAAAAGGAAACCTTCACTATACCAGAACCATGCACATATTGCCAAAATCCAAACAAAACCCATGATGATGAACACTCTTAGGTTGATAGAGATCATGAGAAGACTCTATAAATAGCTGAACATTTACTTTGGAAATAACGATCCTTGAATATATAAGTCTTAGTCAAAAGGAAACGTTATTTGAGGAGAAAAACTGCTACCGAATTAATGTGCACCATCTAAAATAGCCTTAAACATCTTTAATTAGTTTGAAATATTTCTTATAAGGAAAAACAAGTCCCAATACTTGCACATACCCATTGAAACACGCCTTCGGACACATGTTTAATCAAATTGTTTACACAGTTCCTTTGTTGATCATACAAGAAACATGTCCCGAATAATGTCCTGACATTCAGTCATACATTGTCTTCTTCTGCTTACATTGATCAACACATTGTCATCCATGTTGTCTTCCACCGGATTCTAAGTATTCTCCTTTCAGTTAGACTTAGTGACACGCACTAAGATATCAAAATATCACATTTTTGTCATCTCTCAAAAATACAGACCTGAAGTGTCTTTTAACATCTACAGAGAAAAAATAATTCTCCTAGACATAACCATTAAACACCAGAGATATGTGAACTTATAATTCACCAACTTCACATGACTAAGATCGAGCATGCCTTGTCAAGATCACGAATAAGATCATAATGTCACAACATGTCGTTTGACATCATAACCTCATCAGAGGCATAATATCTCTACAAGCTTAGACAACTCTCTAATATGTGCACCATTGCAACAACAATCAAAAAATAACTTCATGACTCCCCCTATCATGGATAAACAATGCTCCAGTTGAAGATGAGAACTTGAGCACCCGATGAATATTCATGAAAGACTCCAACTTTTCATGACGAAGACCAACACTTCTACATGCTGAACACCAACTCCCTCAGTAGAGTTGATTCTGAGTCAGATATTCTCACTCCTTGAGAATACATCCAAGCCTTCATACTTCTTGCAGTTTCACACATAGTATCATGACCTTTTAAATACGTAGGATTTCTTGCATACTAAGTGTAAAGTCACTCAAAAATAAAAAAAATAGTTTTCTTAAAAGCTTTACTAAGATCCTACTAATTACTTTTTCTGGAGTGACTTGCAGTAGAAAAAACATCTCCTAAAAACTCTTTCCTTGAGTTCTTTTAGATGGAGATTACAAAAGAACTGAACAGACCTCAGTACCTAACAACTTCTTCTATTATTGCACCCACTAGTAGTTGTTGATACTAGAAGAGTCTTCAACAAAGTAGTCATGCATTCATCAAACGTGCTACTGTAGACAAGACCATAATCTCCACATTCTAATCCGTAAGGTCAGAAATGCCACTTCTGACATTAATGCTTGAGCATCCAACTGCATAATCCGAAGCAAAAAACAACCATCAATAATCATGACGCTAAGACATCATGTGGGACATCAGATTCAGAATATAGAGCCCAAGATGTAAGGTTCTTAAAATATAAACCAAAGGACTCATTATGCAAGAAATCCTTCAAGAAGCTCCCAAAATAACACATCTAATGTACCTCATCCAACTTTTTCCAAACACATGAATGTTATCGAGAGAAATAAACTCTCACATATCCTCTGAACCACAAGGTCCATAATGCATAATTGCATCACTTCTTCAGACAAATACTCAGTCTCCCATCAAAGTACTAACCACCAGTCTTATGCATAACCTCTACAGAGGATAGATAAATACTCAGCTCCTGTCAAAGTATTCACCATTTGTTAGATAAGGATTACCTTCTCACACAAGGTAGAGCAGTTGGTCTTAAAATCTTCTTCTGCATACATCTGGTACCAGCTGATTCACAAAAAAATTTGGAATAGGTAAGTGGCTTGACCTTATGCTTCTCTTTGGACAAACTTCCGTGGTTGAGGAAGTTTTTTCAAACCTTGAGATAATGTTTCAACATTGGATCCGACATCAATCTCAAACACATGGATCCTTAACTATGGTTTTGAGGTACCATAGTAATCCATAACTCTTGCAAGGGGCACAATAGGATCAACCATCAATAGCTAACCAACCTTCACCCTAGATCATTCATACATGATAAGCATGCACACCTCAAGAATCTTCTTTTTTAGAGCACAAAATTCATACCTCATGTCTGACTTTGAGGTGATAGATGCCATCTATCTGCACCTATAGAAGAGATTCCATCTAATAGGTATATGAAGCAGACTTCAAAAACCATGGCCTTGAACGATCTTCAAACATCATAAGCAGACTATTCAAACTTAGTCTACTTCTTCCAATACACAAGGATCCCCTTTAATCCTTGCAAACACCAATGTTCTATCATGTGAGGACACCACATAATTAAACACAAGCATAGGGAGGAACTTCTCAAGTAGATATTAGGGAACAATAATCCTTTGGCTCCAAAAATAATAAATCCTCCTTGCTTCAGACAACAGAGATGCTCATCCTAGATGATTCATATGAGTCTCCATATTGCAAACAATCATCAACTACAAAATTCTGGTTGATGTATCTTCAATGCTCACCATACCTTGGATGACTTTTCCAATAGAACAAGAGTTCCATGCTCTCATAGACTTGATAAGAGTCCCAAGTTAGAGTAAACAACCTCCATCATATTTATGAAAAATACCACCAACCATATTGAGAAAAATAAATCCTCAATATAAAGATGTTAAGACATTATGTATGACACTCCTTCAATTTCTTCTAGCTTCATATTAATGACTCTCCCTTATTAACTGCTAAGAATTCCTTAAGAATCATACAGTAGTTGCACAACCTCTAGTTGATATGCACAAGTTATTCCCCTCCAAGTAGAATATGTTTCATGACTAAAAACAAGATTAATAAATTTGTCTCCTTTGATCAGAAGGATCTTCCAGACGTTAGAGAGAATGTCCTGGACATTTGAGCTTGACCTCCACAAATAAAAGATCTGGATAAGATACCTTTATCAAGCCTCCACAGGAAAAAAATCACAACCACTTCACTCTAACTCACGTAGACCAGAAATAAATTGATCCAATGAGTATCCAGTATGTTGATCGTGTCCTGGTCACCATACATGTCTAAGACAAAAACTTCTTAGACACAACACATGTAATAAATACTTATTTATTTAGCACCCAAGCATCTGCTATGCCTTACCTTTATCCAACAAGATTTTGCATAATCTGCTGGTATGATGTTCCAACATCTGGTAGGACATCAGTTACCTTCACAAGGAACACAACAAGAGATCCTTCATAAAATCCTGGAGATTAGCCTTTTAGGATTAGAAGCAAAACTAAATTACTTCTACCATATCTCTTTTAGTCAAACTCATACATGAGTACCTTTATGAGTGGACTTAGGATAACCTCAAGTATTTTTAGCAACTCTAACAAGTTAGTCGAACCTCTCCTCAAGTATCACCACACCACGAGATACACCTTTAAAGGAGAATGAATTGTTGCAGACTCAACACACAAAACCACCAGAAGTCGTCCATCATATATATATGCAACATAACACAAAACAGAAGACTCCTCACCAACATTTAGGCACCAGAAAATGCTTTGCACAAACACACTAGGTGCAACAGGTTAACCTAGGTTTGAAAACAATAATATGAACTCTCCAAAGCTACTAGCCTAAAAACAACACAGACATATCCAATACACCTCCTTTCATAAATAGTCCATCATCCACTTCTAGGAACCATTCAAACAACAATACAAACTCTCCAATTTCAATTAAATTTGCCTCATTACCTTCCTTTCCCATGACCAGAAAGCATCATCCCAGGATCTCACCCAAAACAGAACATGATGTCTGCTCTGATACCAATTGAAATTTTGGTATGACATAACTCAAATTTCCTAAGAGGATGTTGAGACATTCGATCTGACTCAAATATAACAGGAAAGGTATAAATATTAAAAACAATACTGAAAAGCAATAACAACACAGCCGAATTGTTAACCCAGTTAGGAGAAACTCTCCTACTCTGGGGGCATACCAAGCTAGGAATAAATCCACTAATAGTAGTATCAATTCAAAGCTAAACTCCTCAATTTACAAGTTATCACTTAATCACTACCCTCGTTAGATTACTATATAAGACTCGCCTAGATATGAGGCCCTCCTCAATCCGTCATCAATCAAAGAAAGCGATTGGACAATTCTAAGACACTTAGAAAAACAAAAAAACACACTTCCATGATGAGAAGACTCACTTCTATGACGAGTAGGAAGATACACTTCCCTCTAAACTCATCCAAGACTCAAGGTTAAACTCCCACGTTTACAACCTTTATCCTAACCAAGAACAACAACTTGGAGTTGCTTCAAAGCTTCCTCCAAGAACAATACTCAATTCACTACCCACAGGTTTCTGAGTGAGAACATGGGGACTATCCCACAACCCGAGTGGTTCACCTTGTCAAAGCCCTAGACTTCTACATTTTGAACTCGTGCCAAACTAGGTTACAACCCCTATTATTTATAACCTATTCCCAACTAGACTCAGACTTTCTAATAACAGCAAATCAGCTGTTATACACCAGCAGGAACTTCTGCTACAAACAAGGTCTTCAATCATTAGTTTCCTAAATAATCTCCATATTTAGAAACTGTATAACCTTTGATATTCTAACTTGATTGTCTTGACCTTTGATTCAGCGCCACATAGGATTGCATAATGTTCACTGAATATTTTGTACTTGTTAAATTATAACAGATTTACCAGAATCACTTCAGCTCGAGCGCGGCGTCGTATGCTCTTTCAAAGGACATCTTATTCGACATGTTGTTCCAGATGTTGAAACACTTCAACTCAACATGTGCCAACATAAGATAAGTCTTCTCGCTCAACCTGTTCCTTTTAGCAAATTAATATATCATATCTAACATATTTCTGCTTTATTTGTTTTACAAAAATTAATACCAATCCTAAAAATCGAGTACTTACAACATCATCCCTATTATGAGGAAGAATAACTGATTAGAACTAATTACAACTCAAATACACACGCTGAACACCAAAAGATACAAAGATTCTCACCTAAAATGAGTTTTCTCTCTCCATAGCCAAAATCACCATCGACTAGGGGTTCTCACCATTGCGAGTAAGCCCTAAACCACAAGAAAAATACTAAGGCCTCTGGCCACCCTTACCAGCTTAAGGATGCCACACATTCTATAATATTTATATGTATATTTTCATCCACCGTGATCCCTAAATAAAACTAAGTTGGGCCACACCATCTGTCATCACTGCCATTTTCTCCGCATTCTCTTGAAAATGGCCAAGAAATATCCAGACTTCGTGGTTAGTGAAGCTATGCAAAAGAAATGCACACAAAGTTTCATAAAACAAACAAAGTAGCCACCTAATTTTATTTACTCTGAAATAGGGAAAGGAAAATATAGAGAAAACCTTGAAAAATATGGGAAAAGAACATGGTCTCGCAACCCAATCTCAGGTAAGGGAGTCTATTACGCAAGGAGATGGTATTAGCACCCCTCACGTCTGTGGTACTCCATGGGATCCACTCTTGTTTTTCTAATCAATGGGTATATATATGTATCTACGACTTACTTGCTAAAGGGTAATTTATGTATAATTTTATTAGGAAAAAGAAAATATTTTTATTAGTGCATTCGCCTGAGCTTTGCAGCCCCATGCCTATGTAACCCTGAAAGGAATCAGAACAATGTAGTTCTTCTTAAAAATATCAATTTGTTGTATGTTTTTTATGGACGATGCTAAGTTTACATTCTTGCAGTTAGAGCTTGTCTGTTTGCGATAGAACAGAGTAAACATGTCCTTTTTGAAATGGTTTTAAGGAGAAAAGCCAAGTAGAAAAATGATTTGGATTTGGTTTGTGTTTTTGTCAGGAGAGAGATTATAAGTATAACCTCATCACCTTCACACCTTTAGTTTTGAAAGGATTTTAAATATTTGTTAAGTGTTTTTGGATTTTGATTGAGAAAATGTTTTAGTCTTACAGAGATGCAATGCAAAAAGAAAGTCTAAAAAGAGACTTGAAACTTAATGTTTCCATGCAAAGTGGTACTAAGGTTGATATTGAAGGTAATCTAAACTAATGTTGTCATGCCATGATGGACTTAGAGTTTGGATTGAAATGGGAAACTTTTTTCCTA
Source organism: Vicia faba (assembly GCA_948472305.1). NCBI lineage: Eukaryota > Viridiplantae > Streptophyta > Magnoliopsida > Fabales > Fabaceae > Vicia > Vicia faba. The sequence goes on from OX451735.1 coordinate 78,979,403, forward strand.
ATGTTGTCATGATTGGATTAAAATCCTAATGTCTATTTTGATTCAAGACTTAATCAAGGATTACGATGAATCAAGTGAGCCTAAGGGAGCATATGAGTCATACAAGCAATGAACAAACAATTGAATGAGTTCAAACAAAGAAAACTATCATGCTCATCAAGTAAAAGTTATGACAAAAGGATGGAAGATGAAAACACACTTTGATGGAAAGATCAATCATATATGTTATGGTTTATGGTTAAAAGGAGTTTATGAAGGAAATACATCCTCAAATCCAAGCAAACTTATAAAATATGGACAAGTATCAATGAGAAAATCAAGCATGACAAGCATATGAATATTAAATCATGTTATCAACAAGTTAAGAAAATTCATGTATGTATGGTCAAGATATGGTAAAATTTAAAGCAAGTGTGCATCAAGTGTTCATTGATCAAGCAAGAAATAATCTCCAAATGAGTTACATGCGTCAAAGTCTAAGGGAAGGATCATGATCAATTTAGGGTTTTTAGGTATAAAACACAAGATTCTATTTATTAATATGTACAAAACCTAGATTGAAATAAATTAATCATGTCATCAACATCACATGATGTTAGAACAAAGTTTGAATCTACTACCCTAAGTTTAAGTATTGATGATAACAAAATGCAAAGATATATTAATTGTATGATTCATGTAAGAACTATTTGCTACCTAAAAATTACTTTCTGTTTTACAGAAACTCTGATGGGTATCAGTAAGAGAACATCATCATCAGCATCAGAAAATTGGATATCAACATCAGCATCAGAAGATGTTATATCAGATACCAGAATCAGAAGATAAACTTGCGCTTATGCTGAAGCTTGATGAACAGATCTACGCTTAATCATCTGAACTCTGATCAAGACAACAGTTCATCAGCACCTAAGCAGCGTCAGAATGAGCCAAAGCCAGAACACGCTCAAGTGGCAACGGTACTGTGCATTCAAGATGATTTATTACCAACGACATCATTCCAGACAAGATCTGTTTAATAAGGAAAGAATGTTATTGGCATTGAAACAGAATTATTACTCCAACGTACACTATTTCCAATGCTATATAAACAAGTCAATGAAGATTGAATTGGCTAATGCTCTACAACAATCTACACGCCTAAAAGCTATTCATCATCTTCCTTACTCTCAGTTTGCTAAAAGCTCTCAATTCCTTACTCAATTATTTTAGCAATCTAGTTCTCATAAGCTTAATTTGTGTAGTATCACAGTTGTGATAAACAGTTTTGTAGAAAACATTCACACACCTAGATTTCAATTCTTTGTAAGAAAGTATTTCCTTGAGAAACTGGTTTGTGGTTTGACTCAAGAAGGCTTTAGCAGTTGTTAAAGAAGATTGTAATATTCAGTTGAATATAGTGGATTAAGACCTCGTTGGAGAGAGGCGAAATCACCTTGACGGGTGGACTGGAGTAGTTTGAGATCAAACGAACCAGGATAAAAATACCGTGTTGACTGCAATTGATTTCTAGTTTTTACAATTCAAACCCCCTTCTTGTGTTTTTCACTTCTTCAATTAGCATCAGAGCGCCTGGTTCTGAGCTAAAACACTTAACCGTGTCAGTACAAGATCCAGCGTCAGAAAAACACAATGGCAGGAACATATCAACACACCAGCAACGACAACAATGAAGACAAAGACAGATTCAGCGGCAAACCTCCAGTCTTTGATGGAGAAAATTCTGATTACTGGAAAGAGAGAATTGAAAGCTTCTTTCTGGAACATGATGCTGATCTGTGGGACATGGTGACAAATGGATACACGCACCCAGTGAATGCAAGCGGTCAGAAGATTGACAGGAAAGCAATGTCTGACCAACAAAAGCGTGACTTCAAAAATCACCACAAGGCCATAACCATTCTTCTCAGCGCCATCTCTTATGCTGAATATGAAAAGATCTCTAACAGAGACACAGCAAAGAACATGTTTGACTCACTCAGAATGACGCATGAAGGCAACGTTCAGGTTAAAGAAACTAAAGCTCTTCCGCTCATTCAGAAGTATGAGGCATTCAAAATGGAAGAAAGTGAATCCATTGAAACAATGTTCTCAAGATTCCAAATTCTGGTGGCTGGTCTCAAGGTTCTGGACAAAGGATACTCTATTGCTGATCACATCAAGAAGATCATCAGAAGCTTACCAAAGCAGTGGAGGCCAATGGTTACAGCTCTGAAGCTAGCAAAAGATCTCAACAAAATTTCTTTGGAGGAACTTATCAGCTCCCTCAGAAGTCATGAGATAGAGCTAGAAGCTGATGAACCTCAGAAGCAAGGTAAGCCTTTAGCATTAAAATCTAACAAAAAATTTGAGTCTAAAGTTTTGCAGGCAGTTGAAGAAACATCTGATGGATCCTCATCAGAAGAAGACGAACTTTCTCTCCTCTCCAGAAGAGTGAACCAACTATGGAAGCAGAGGAAAAGGAAGTTCAGGAATCCCAGAAGATCTGATCAGAATGAGTCTTCTTCCAGATACAGAAGGACAGATTCTTCCTCTAGATACAGAAGATCTGAAGGCTCCTCAGGAAGCAAAAAGCCAAACACCAAGGACATCATCTGCTATGAGTGTAATGAGCAAGGACACTACAAGAGTGACTGCCCAAAGCTTCAGAGGGAAAAGCCCAAAAAGAAGTTTGGAAGAGAAAAGAAGAAAAGTCTCATGGCTACATGGGATGACTCTGACTCGTCTGAAGTTGACTCAGAATCAGATGATGAGAGAGCAAACATAGCTCTCATGGCCAACATTTCAGAAGACAGTGAAGCTTCTGAATCAGACTCAGAATCAGATACTGAAGAGGTATTTCCTGACTTTGCAGTTAATTTTACTAAGGCTGAACTTGCTGAAAGCCTTAACGAAATTCTGGAAAGGTATCAGCAGATTAGAGTTAAATTCAGAAACCTGAAAAGGAATCTTGAATCTGACTCTGATAAGACTGAGAGTCTTAAATTGGAAAATTCTGAGCTGAGAAATAAAATTTCAAAATTAGAAAATGTTTTACAAAACTCTCAGAAGGAACCAATTTCTGAAACTCCCAGCAGCGCTGATGAGATCATCAAGGAGTATGATCACAGTTTCCAGAAGTTCCTTTCTAAAAGCATAGATAGAAGCAAGGTGGCTTCAATGATCTATGGAGTTAGTAGAAACGGCAGGAAGGGAATAGGATACCAAGGTAAGGTTCCTACACCAAAGAATGCCATGGATTTAACCATTAAACACACTCCTCTGAACTCACACTTTGTGTATGGTCACACACATGATATTAAATACACTAGTATTAAGTATTCCGTGAAACCAAAATTCAACCAGAGTTTTGGTAAATCTAACAAATCAGGACCCAAGAAAATCTGGGTACCTAAGGATAAAATAATACATGTTGCAGATATCTTTAGCAGCAAATCAGAAACACCAGTCATGGTACCTGGACTCTGGCTGCTCGCGACACATGACGGGAAGAAGGCATATGTTCCAAAGCCTGGAATTTAAGCCTGGAGGCCACGTTGGCTTTGGAGGCAATCAGAGGGGAAAGATCATTGGCTCTGGAACTGTAGGTAATGGAAATCTTCCCTCTATAAATAATGTTCTGCTAGTAGATGGATTAATGCATAATCTGTTATCCATAAGTCAATTAAGTGATAACGGTTATGATATAATCTTTAATCAAAAATCATGTAAAGCTGTTAGTCAGAAAGATGGGACTATCCTGTTTAATGGAAAGAGGAAAAACAACATCTATAAAATCAAACTTTTTAAACTGAAAAGTCAGAATGTAAAGTGTCTTCTGTCTGTTAACAACGACCAGTGGATCAGGCACAGAAGATTGGGGCATGTTAGTATGAGAAGAATATCTCAGATTAACAAACTCAATCTGGTCAGAGGACTTCCTAATCTGAAGTTCAATTCAGATGCTCTGTGTGAAGCATGTCAGAAAGGCAAGTTTGCAAAAGCTTCTTTCAAATCTAAAAATGTTGTTTCTACCTCTAAGCCATTAGAACTTCTGCACATTGACTTATTTGGACCAGTTAAAACTGCTTCAGTCAGTGGCAAGAAGTATGGGTTAGTAATCGTAGATGACTATAGCAGATGGACATGGGTAAAGTTCTTAAGACACAAGGACGAGTCACACTCTGTGTTTGTTACCTTCTGTAACCAAGTTCAGAATGAAAAGGATCTTAGAATCGTTAAAGTCAGAAGTGATCATGGTGGAGAGTTTGAAAACAAAGAATTTGAGTCATTCTTTAATGACAGAGGCATTCTGCATGATTTCTCTTGTCCTAGAACTCCCCAACAAAATGGAGTTGTAGAACGAAAGAACAGAACATTGCAAGAAATGGCCAAAACCATGATCAATGAGACAAATGTTGCTAAGATCTTCTGGGCAGAGGCAATAAACACAGCGTGCTACATTTAGAATAGAATCTCAATAAGACCTATTCTGGAAAAGACTCCATATGAATTGTGGAAGAACAGAAAGCCCAACATTTCATATTTTCATCCATTTGGATGTACTTGTTTTATGTTAAATACAAAAAATTATTTGAACAAGTTTGACTCTAAAGCACAAAAGTGTATTATGTTAGGATACTCTGAAAGCTCAAGAGGGTACAGAGTATACAATACAGAAACACAGATTGTGGAAGAATCAATCAGTGTTCGTTTTGATGATAAGCTTGACTTTGAAAAGTCAAAGCAGAATGAAGGTCTTGCAGGTATGGAAATTGAATTTACAGGTTCTGAAGACAAGTCATCAGAAGCTCTCAACAAAGACACTCCTTCAACATCTGAAAGAAGCACTGCTAGCAATCCTACAACAGCTGCTGATCAACCTCAGAAGAGACTACCCAGAAGCAGCTTGGATCACCCAGAAGAAACTATCTTAGGAAGAAAGGAAGATCCAATCAGAACAAGAGCCAGCTTCAGAAACTCTGAAGAAACCCTCATGGGACTTGTGTCTCTGATTGACCCTTCTTCTATTGATGAAGCACTTTTGGACAACGACTGGATTCTAGCAATGCAAGAAGAGCTGAATCAATTCACCAGAAATGACGTATGGGGTCTTGTTCCCAGACCAAAAGGATTCAACGTCATTGGAACAAGATGGGTGTTCAGAAACAAGCTAAATGAACAAGGTGAAGTCATCAGAAACAAAGCACGACTGGTAGCACAAGGTTATAGTCAGCAAGAGGGAATAGACTATACAAAAACCTTTGCTCCAGTCGCCAGGTTAGAATCTATCAGACTTTTAATTTCATTTGCTGTTAATAGAGGCATCACTCTGTATCAGATGCATGTCAAGAGTGCATTCTTAAATGGTTATATAGAAGAAGAGGTTTATGTGCACCAACCCCCTGGTTTTGAAAGTACAAAACATCCAGAACATGTTTTCAAACTAAAGAAGTCACTATATGGTCTGAAACAAGCTCCCAGAGCTTGGTATGAAAGACTAAGTAACTTTCTGTTAGAAAATGAATTCACCAGAGGGAAGGTGGACACTACCTTATTTTGTAAGTCAGTTAAGAATGACATCTTAGTCTGTCAAATTTATGTTGATGATATTATTTTTGGATCTACTAATCCTTCTCTTAGAAGAAAATTTGCTAAGTGTATGCAGGCAGAATTTGAGATGAGCCTCAGGGGGGAACTGAAATTCTTTCTAGGAATTTAGATCAATCAAACTCCAGAGGGAACTTACATTCATCAGAGCAAATATGTCAGAGATCTTCTGAAGAAATTTGACCTCTCAGAATGTAAGCCATCAAAGATTCCAATGCATCCCACGTGCATTCTGGAAAGAGAAGAGGTAAGCAAAAAGGTAGAAGAGAAGGTCTACAGAGGTATGATTGGTTCTCTCCTTTATCTGACGGCTTCAAGGCCTGACATTTTATTCAGCGTATGTATTTGTGCTAGATTCCAATCAGATCCTAGAGAATCTCACTTAACAGCTGTTAAGAGAATTTTCAAGTATCTGAAAGGTACTACTAATCTGGGTTTATTTTATAGAAAATCTAGTGATTACAGCTTAGTAGGCTACTGCGATGCTGACTTTGCTGGAGACAGAGTAGAGCGTAAAAGTACTTCTGGAAGCTGCCAGTTTCTGGGAGAAAATCTGATCTCTTGGTCCAGCAAAAGGCAATCCACAATTGCGCTATCAACAGCAGAAGCTGAGTACATAGCAGCAGCAGGATGTAGCACACAAATGCTCTGGATGAAAAGTCAGCTTGAAGACTTCCAGATTTTTGAGAGTAACATCCCTATACTCTGACAATACTTCTGCTATTTACTTGAGTAAAAATCCTATTTTGCATTCTAGGGCTAAGCATATAGAAATAAAACATCACTTTATTAGGGACTATATTCAGAAAGGAATTTTGAACTTAAAATTTATTGATACAGACCATCAATGGGCTGATATCTTCACTAAACCTCTTTCTGAAGATAGGTTCAATTTCATTCTGAAACATCTCAGCATGAAAATCTGCCCAGAGTGAAAATGTTTTAATTTTATATATTATCCTTCAGAATGTGTTTTCTGTTTACTTCGAACTTCTGATCAATCTCTTTTCAGAAAGATAGACATGCAGATTGTATCAGATGCTATTCTTAAAGATCTGAGCGTTCAACTCAAGGATAGACGTGCTGCTCACTAAATCAAACAAGTGTCATCCAATCATCAGCAAATCTCTGAAGCAGAACGCGTGCACGCTTCTGAGAAGGCAAAACGCTGATTGGGTGCATTGAGACACATGTCTGGTAACCGTTTCAAGTATCTTTCTCAAATCCCCCAAAATCAGCAAGCATTAAATGCACGTAATCATGTTTTAAAATGTAATCATGAATTATTTCTCTTTCTTGAAACCGTTTACGTTTTCAAAACATATTTTGAAATCTATTTAAGCACATTAACATCATTCATTAAACTTTCACCGTTTCTTACAATCATCCAAAGCTTTTCTGCATTTTTACTTGTGCAATCATCCTTCTCAAAAGAAACCCTTTTTCTCAAAATTCTTTCTTAGAAAACCCTAAGTGTGAACATGGCAACCTCTAGCAATGTTTCTGCAGGTTCTCAGAAGGAGGCTTCATCTGAACAATACCAAGTTCCCTTCAGAACACTCCTTACACCAGTGAAGAACTTGGAAGTGCTGTCTGAACTAATTGTTGATTTCTCCAGTCTGAAAGATAATGGATTCGATTTGACAGAAGAAGTTAGGGATCAAGGATGGGAGAGATATTTTGATAGGTTGGTGGGACCAACGTTCCCAGTATTGGTAAAGGAGTTCTGGATTCATGCGTACTCATCAACACATCAAGTTACCTCCTACATAATGGGAAAGAAGATTGTGATCACTGAGGATCACATTGCAAGATTGATTGGATACAGTGGTGGTGGTATCCATTGTATCAACATGGCGGAAAGATGCTCTGACGTTGCTGTCATTGCAAGGCAGATTTTCACCCATGGGGTTCCCAGCAGCAAAATCAGAGACTTAAAGGATCAGCACAGAATATGGGCGAAGATTATTCTGGGGTGCTTTAATCACAGGAAGCCCACAAGCTCTCCTGATTATATAAATATAGATCAGCAGTTTCTGATCTATTTTATTAATCATAAGGTAAAGATTAACTTGGCTCATCTTCTGTTTAATCACCTCAGGACCAGCGTCAAGGAGACAAGGGAGGAAGAAAGGACAAAAAGGGATTGGATACCCTTTGGCAGGTTAATATCAGATATTCTGACTGAGAATAGGCTGATAGAACACCTTACAAAAGCACAGGAATTAAGTTCTATTGAACCTACTGTTGGCAAGCCTCTGAACGCCAAGAATCTGAAGAAAATGAAACTGATAGAGAATATTAGAAAGGAGCCTAGCGTTACTCCTCTTGCTAACATCACCAGCAGAAGAGTCCCTCTGGACAACTTTCCACTATTTTATGAGATTGAATCTAAACCAGTTGTTGTTCTCAGATACTTGGACGCTTGCAAGGCTGATGGTACAGATCCCAAACTGAATATTAAAGATCTGCACCAACAACATCTAGAAGTCACTGTGAAGAAGACGAAGAAAAGAAAGGCCACTTCAGAAGGACCATCCCAGCAGACCCCTAAGAAAAGAGGTAATCTATCTGCTGCTACTGTTTTAAATTCTTCTGCTATTCCAACATCAATCCCAACCCCAGCTTCACATGAACTTCCAATCCCCATACCAACTATTGATGAAACCGAACCAGAGGATGACCCTTCTGAGTCACTGACTCTCAGGAGATCCAAAAATCCAAAACCCACAACATTAACAGAATCAGAACTTGATAAAGTTCTTTCTGAAATTGATCAACGTGCTTCCGCTCCCCTCTCAGATAATCCAAACACTCAACCAGAAATTGCCCACTCTCCTCAACCAGAACATACTCTCTCACCCATACCAGAAGAACCACAAATTCCACAACAACCATAAATTCCACCTCCTTCTCCACAACCAGCAATTCCTCCTCCCTCTCCACAACCAGAACTTCATCCACTTTCACCTCAACCATCACCTCCACAACCTGAGTTTCATCACTCTGAAACTCCATCACCTGAACCTCATTCTCCTCAATCCTCTGAGCCACAACCTTTGGCAATTCAGCTGCCATGTGGTACAACTATAAACATACCCCAGCTGCCATCCTCACCAGAAACTACCCCTCCAAACACTCCAAACAATCCAATTATCATTTCTGATTCTCCCACTCCATCTCCCAAACAAACTACAGAAGACCACAGCAGGACCTTCATCGACTTAACAATCCTTGACCGTCTTGCTGATCTCAAAAATAAAATAGCCATCCCTAAACCCAAACAGCTAGATGTTGGTGCTGGAATTTTGAATTTTGAAACAGGCTTGCAGCAGTGGATTGCTTCTCTAAAGCAAGTTTGTCCTGGAATGATTGATCCTGCTGCCTCAGACCAACTCTGGACACGATTCAAAATATGGGTACGCGCTGAAGCCCTCAAGTTGCAAGACATCAATTATGAGAAGGCATAACAGAACTTCAGCAAGCTGCTGAAGGAAGTTGGAAGTCAGCTGCTGAAGGAAGAAGTGCTCCTTCTGGATAGTGAGCCATGGTCTGAGAAACGTCCAGCTTCAAAAGTGCAGCCAGCAGAAGGTCAGACTACTCAAGCTGAAGAGGTCAGTCAAGCTGAAGATGTTGCAGAAAGCTCTCAGAAGCATCCTGCTTCTGACGTTTCTCAAGCTGCCTTGGACAGGCAGACTCTGGAAGAGCTGAAGCTGAATGATATTCGTCTGCAGCAAAGAATGGATGAAAATGATCAGAAGATGAAGGAAAGGATGGATGTGCAAGATAGTAAGATAGATACAATAGTCAGCATGGTGCACAAGCAGAATGAAACTGCTGATCAGATTAAGACAATGCTGGAAACTCTGTTCACACGCTTTCCTCCCCAACTTTAGTTTTTCATTCATGATATTTTCATTGTTTTCTTTGCATATCATCTGTACTGTTTGTATGGCTCTGAATTTAATATAACAAGTTTTTCTGCTCTGATCGTTTTAGCTTATATTACTTACACTTTTTGATTGCTGACAAAAAGGGGGAGAACAAGAATGATATTTTTCAATAACGGATTACTGAGACAAATAGTCTCAAACATTCTAACACTCTGATATACTTAAATGTTTTCTGTTTATGCATAAGGCTACAGGTACAAGAAGTTAATCATCCCTGATGCACTGAAGCTATGATATTCTGATCTGAAGCTCTGATATTCTGATGTTCAAAGAAAGTCAATAAAGATCTGATCCTGAAGAACTCTTGGAATTAAAAAGGGAAGTAATAAATTCAGGGGGAGTATCTCCGATCTAAACTCTGATATCTCTTTATCCCTTATCTTTGATAACTTCCTATTTAATTCTGATACAACTTACTATTTGGTTATCTCTGATACTTTTCTCGCTAATTTTCAATTAAAAATATCTAGTTTTTATCATCATCAAAAAGGGGGAGATTGTTAGAACAAAGTTTGAATCTACTACCCTAAGTTTAAGTTTTGATGATAACAAAATGCAAAGATATATTAATTGTATGATTCATGTAAGAACTATTTGCTACCTAAAAATTACTTTCTGTTTTACAGAAACTCTAATGGGTATCAGCAAGAGAACATCATCATCAGCATCAGAAAATTGGATATCAACATCAGCATCAAAAGATGTTATATCAGATACCAGAATCAGAAGATCAACTTGCCCTTATGCTGAAGCTTGATGAACAGATCTGCGCTTAATCATCTGAACTCTGATCAAGACAACAGTTCATCAGCACCTAAGCAGCGTCAGAATGAGCCAAAGCCAGAACACGCTCAAGTGGCAACGGTACTGTGCATTCAAGATGATTTATTACCAACGACATCATTCCTGACAAGATCTTCTTAATAAGGAAAGAATGTTATTGGCATTGAAACAGAATTATTACTCCAACGTACACTATTTCCAATGCTATATAAACAAGTCAATGAAGATTTAATTGGCTAATGCTCTACAACACTCTACACGCCTAAAAGTTATTCATCATCTTCCTTACTCTCATTTTGCTAAAAGCTCTCAATTCCTTACTCAATTATTTTAGCAATCTAGTTCTCATAAGCTTAATTTGTGTAGTCTCACAGTTGTGATAAACAGTTTTTTAGAAAACATTCACACACCTAGATTTCAATTCTTTGTAAGAAAGTATTTCCTTGAGAAACTGGTTTGTGGTTTGACTTAAGAAGGCTTTAGCAGTTGTTAAAGCAGATTGTAATATTCAGTTGAATATAGTGGATTAAGACCTCGTTGGAGAGAGGCGAAATCACCTTGACGGGTGGACTGGAGTAGTTTGAGATCAAACGAACCAGGATAAAAATACCGTGTTGACTGCAATTGATTTCTAGTTTTTACAATTCAACCCCCCTTCTTGTGTTTTTCACTTCTTCACATGAGACTCAATCAAATCATACTATGGTCACATAAGCATAAATGATCAAGTAAATGGAAGAATCAATCAAAAGATCATCACAACGAAAGTCTTTAAAAACACCTAAAAAGGAATATTTTTAAACTAAATGAAAATAAGTAAAATAAATATTATTTTTGGTAATTTTTTATATATTCGCAAAATAGAGGGAATAAATAAGGAGTGTACAAAAAATAAGCTCAAAAGGAGTTAATTTTCATGTATAAAAATGATCGGAAAGTTGAAAAAAAAAAGAATAAAAACAAGTGATAAAAATAAATGGTTTAGTGCTGTCTAGGCTTAAACTCACGCCCTTGGAGTCATAGGTTAAAAGACCTACCAACTAGACCACTAGTTGCATTATGACTATACCACACGCGCATTGAGTTAAATGTGAAGCAAGTCATTGAATGCACAACAAAACAAGAAAAAGGAAAAATGCAAAAGGGGGTTCACATTGGTTTGAACACTCTCCTTTATGTATGCAAAGACTTGAAAATGCATGCTCTAACCACTGGAGTGTTGATACATCTGTTGTTTAAAACACACCCATTTAATTAAGTAGTAAAATAAGTCCCCAGGATTCAATTCAAAAAATGCGCTACCTCATATTCTTCAACCTTGCAATGTTAACAATAACTCATGTGGACATGCTAAATTCTTCATTTGTCAACCATTTTAAAAAATGTAAAAGATCAAAATCACTCAGAATTAAAAAAGGAATCCAATGGTACAATTAAAACAAAATTAAAATCCAATATTAACACATACGAGCCCAGCAAAAACAAAACCAAACCATAATGTTCAGTTCTTAGCAACTTCACATACAAGCATGCTCTATGACAAGTAATTACATGGTTAGCTTCAACACATTAGAGTCTACATTTTTGCTTCAGAAACCAAACCATAATGATGCATGAGTGATGAGTTCTATGTTTAAGAAAAATACCTATTGGAGAAAAGTACGATGCTTTTTTTAAACTATTCCAGATGAGATAAAATAATCTGGCAAGCTTACGTGGACCACCCTGAATGTGTTTCAAATGATAGAACACCTTATGGATTGCTCAAACTTTCTAACCAAGTCAAAGTGAAAGTATGTTTAGCCACGAGTTCGATAGACAATGAGAGTGTTTCAGTTGTGATTCAATGCCTTCAACAATTCATATTTGGTGTATTGATGATGAATATGTGGTTAATTTGCAAAGATATTTCAAGAGATGAGAGTTTCGAAGATAAGGTTCTTCATGCGAGTACAAAATTCACCATCAAATTTTTTTAAATGATGTCAAAATTGGGAAAATCTTGCACTTCTGAATATTGGATGATATCCTTATGTCTTTTGGAACTCCTCTATATTAGAGGTCTTAGGAATCATTAAAAAGCATCTTGAAATTGATCCAAGTCATTAAAAATAGTTTTTTGCATGATTTTTCACTGCATGTGTTAATACATCCGTATTTCCGGTCGACACATGTAACCCATTATTAAAACCTGTAGCGTCTGTAAGTATTAGGCTGACACATGCATGATTTAGGTTGACACATACTGGAGCTTTTCTAAAATGTAGAAATTCTTATTTTATGTGTCGACATATCCATTTTTCAGGTCGACACATTTACTATCATTTTAAAGCCTATAGCTTCTAACTTGTTTTAGTCGACACATGGCTTCTCATTGGTCGACCCATACATTTTAAAATTCACGTATGTGTCGACACATACTGTTATGTTTGGTTAATTAATTTAAATCATTTTATTAGGAATTTTCTCCTTTTTCCCTAAAAGTTCCAAAAACTATAAATACTCTTTCATGCATCATTCATAACTTGTCGAAAACCATAAAGTTAGCCTATTTCTCTCTTCATCTTCAACCTCCAATTTATGCATATACACTTACATTACATTGTAACGATGTTCCGTTGGGGTTCCATCTAGACGAAGATTGCTAGTGTCCAATTGTGTATTGGGTGGAGTTTTGTAGGGGTTTTCATCCAGGAAAAACCTCAGGTTTATCCTCCAAGATCATTGGTTGATTTTGGGGTTTTCTTGCAAGATTTTCGAGAGGTAGATATGGTAAAGTTAAAAACCTTGAAGTGCTTAAAATCTTTGCAAGGAACCTTTGAGTGTTTGAAATCGTTGCAAGGAAGTAACTTGGAGTACCGGATAGAATCGAAGTCTTGTGTTGCAATAGTTTGAAATTGACGGTGCACAGAATCTTTGGAGATAAAGAACTCAAAGGAGTAGCAAGATCCAAATATTCATTTTTCATCTATTGTGTTTTTAGTCTCTCTCAAGATAAAAAATGGGGAAGGGGTTGAATTAACAACAACCTTAAGGTTTGCGGAGTTGCTCTTGAACACTTCTCTTGTATCAACAATTTTGCATAGTAAGAATTATCCTAATTCTATTGGAATTAGGTGTAGACGTACCCACTATTGCACCCCAAAATTTTCCTCTTCATTTTAATTTTAGTGTCTTAAGTTTCATCATATGTATTCCATACATTATCATGGGATCAAAGTTATTTTGTTTATCAAGTTCTCTACAAGCTATGGAATTGGGTTGTATTTCCAATCAACCCAAGATGGATTTCATCTCCTCATTATTTTGATCATTCAAGCTAACAGGCTCAAGCCTCATGACATCTCATTGATTCTTTGTTTCATCCGAGAATTAAGATTTGCAAGTATTTCAATATGAATCACATTTTTCTCCTATCCATTGGCCCTTGAACTAGGTTCTTTGACTATTGGAGTGTGTGACATCTTCATGAGCAAGATTTTTGAAGCATTATCTTCATTCATATCATACAAAAGCATGATTCAAGACGAAAGGTATGAGTTTGTGGGTTACTTTTGATCAACATTATTTTGAGGTATTCATTCAAGTGCGTGCTAAGTTTGGAAAGATGGTCTACATGTTTTTCTTGGTATTCAAGTTACAAGATTAAAACATTTATCATGATCATTCAACATCTATCGTGATACTGTATCATGCTTCATTATTTCAAATCTTGTGCCCTTAAGTTAAGGCATACTTGGTTGTGGTTCATACAAGAAAATACAAATAGACTTATCTCACAAATTATAGTTTTGGACATTATGATGAGAAGTAATTCACATAGACAGTTTTTTCACTTGTGAATCTCATCTCAAATGCCTAAGATTCAAAATCTAAGTTTCCTTGTGGAATATGGGGGGGGGGGGTGTTATCTCCTAAATTCAACATCCACAACATATTGCCCTTATTGGCCAAAAAATAGACTGAACAAATCTAAGTTGGAAATACTTCGACAGAAGAGCCTGTAACAAAAAGGTTGTGTCAAAGTCTCCCTTACTAAGAAGAAGAAAACACTTAGAGGATTTTGAGTTAAATATGGTTTTCGACTGAGAGGCTCTCGTGGCCTTCGACTAAAAGGTTCTCGTATCAGCAAGCAAGTAATTTTGAATTTGAAGAAAAGGAGGGAAAGGAAGTTCACTCAACAGTTGAGGAAAGCAACGTGGCATAAAGATAGAAGTCGAAGCATATGTAGAGGAAACTTGTCCTCATCCTGGAACAAGGCAACTGCTCGATGATTACTTAGTTTTAGTATAAATATAAGGATTTCATGTAGATTTCTGTGTGTTCAACATATTATACAAGTCACTAAAATATATCCAAGTACCCACTGTGAGAGAAAAGATGTTGAGAATGTACGTTTGAAACACCATCTTTTATTTCAATCAAAGTCTTTACAATTCCTTTACATTCTTTGCCATTTACATTTCCCTGCAAACTTTATCATTACTGCAAATTTACTCTATATCATCTTTACTTGCTCTTGTTATCATCTTTCAACCTTTATCCTTAAACTCTTCTCAACCCCTTTCTACTTACTTTTACTTTCACTTTTATCAAGTTTCCGTCTGCATCTTGCCTCTACCCTTAAGTTCTCCCCTTAACCTTTGTCACTTAAATTTATTAAACTTACGAAATAACTTAGCATATGTTCTAGGATCAATCTGATCGATCCTGCAAGTCACCAAAATATCCCTTTTTGGAAGATCAAAGGTTGTTTACCAATTTTCACGGTAAACAAATTGGCACACCCGGTGGGACCTTGCAAAGTTTTCTTATTTTACAAACTTTGATAAAAATAGTTTTTATGCTTCAAGTAGTTTCTTTTCTTTCAAAGATTGTTGTATGTTATTAAGAAGTGGCAAAATAACCACTCACGAATACGTGCCTAAGAGAAGAAATAATAAGATGGCTAATCCGTCTAGTTGTGGAGAAATGCCTCCACCAATTTCTAGCGTTGGAAACACTGTTATACCAACAATTGGTGAGCCTATGCCATCAATAGTTGGTTCGACACCAGTGTTCACGGCTATGCAAATAGGACCAATACTTTCTTATGTAGGTCCCAGAGGTCCACCAGAAACTCCCCCACCAAGGGGAAATCTAGGGTTCGACCTTACGTCCCTCCAGGGTTGTCGACGACCTAGATGGGTCAAGAACAACCTTATGGCATGCCAACTACTGAAATGACAATCCTTATGAATGCTTCGTCCACATTTTTAGAACCTTTGGTGAGTGCATCTTCGCCATTGCAGGGATCTGGAACTGGTACGAAAAATTTGGGTAGGAACCAATTCTTTGGAGGAACAGGAACAACCCACACGATGTTAAGCCTCACAAATGCTTCTACAACGATTTTGAGGCAACAAATGGATGAAAGCAACCATGACATGGTGCAAATGTTTGCACAAACTTTGAGTACAATGATTAACCCCCTAATACAAAATACCACCCAGTCGAATCAACAAATGACAATGTAGATGACGCGCATGGCTGAATTTTTTGGGGTTCCCCAACCTATTCGACAACCCCAAAGAGAGTTCATAAGAGGAAATCAAGGTGTAGTCTTAGAGAATGATATGACCATTAACCAAAATCCACAGCCATAGGGGATAAACCATAGAGTGGAAATCGAAAAACCTAGAGTCGAAATACCCAGGGTTGTCCCAAATATCCCTAGAGCTATTGAACAAGGTATTGTTATGGTAAATAGAAACCACAATGCTGACGAAGTAGTACAACAGGTTCAACTTCATAATTATGCACTAGATAATAACTTGACAGCCATGGTTGAGAGAATCATGGCACAAAATGGAGTCACCATTGGCTTTCATAGGCCAAACTTTACATCTCCATTGTCAGATTATATGTTGTAATCAGAATTACCTCTTAGGTGGAAAGTTCCAAAGTTCACCAAATTTTTAGGGGATATGGAAGAATCCACTGTCGAACATGTAGCAAAGTATTTGATAGAGGCTGGGGAAATTTCGAACAATGAGAATCTTAGGATTAAGTAGTTCCCAAGTTCCTTGACCAAAAATGCTTTCACTTTGTTTACTACACTCTCAGCCAATTCGATTCACAATTGGAATAAGTTGGAGAGATTATTCTATGAACAATTCTACATGGGACAAACCAAAATAAGTTTGAAAGAATTGGCTAGTGTGAAAAGGAGGTTCGCTGAGCCAATTGACGAGTATCTGAACAGATTTCGATTACTCAAGGCCAAATGTTTTACACAAGTTCTTGAACATGGTTGGCGTAACTAAACCTAAGGCTTTAGAAGATGCCATAAGACAAGAGGAAGTCAACAAAATTGTATTTCCTAAGGAAAATGAAGATCTGGCAGACTTTCTGCAAAGATGCCAGTGGAAGAAGTCGGAAGTCATGCTGTGCCAACGATGAAGCTCCATTTTCGACAAAAAAGATGCTGAACACATACAAGGTATGTGTGCGACAAAGAAGAAATAGGGAACCAATGCCCAACCCAACATGGATCTTGAGGTGAGATATGACCCTATAAGAGGGTACCAAAAGGGGCCAATTAATCAGGTGAATAGGCCACCAATGTTCAGGTCTCTAACAAATGTCCCTATGGACACCTGGTTGAAGATAGCAAGTAGGAAAAGGCCCAACGCGGAAAAATGGCAAACATTTGATGTGCCAAGAGGTTCCTTCTTGGCCTATAGAAAAGAATTCCAAACAACAAACAAAGTGTCTTATGTTTCGAGCAACTATAAGGGAAAAAACCCCATGACGCGCTCTCAATGGAGGAGATATCAAAGGAGGCAGAAAGCCGTAAGAGAGGATACACAAGGGCCCCAACCAGAAACAAGCACTAATGTGCCACAAAGAAAAGGAATGGGAAAACTAAGAAAGCCTTTAGAAAGAGAGCCAGTTTCCAGAAGACTGAAGTGGCCTGGACAAAATGAATCAGGAGATGAATGTGATTATGGATCTGAAACTACACTGGATATCATGGTCAATATGGTGTCAATGTTACCCACGGAGTGTGACTGAGAAGTCAAAGTCGAAGAGACCGACTGGGAGGTCGAGCAGGAGATGGCCAAACATAGTCCAACTTGTTATTATGTTATGAACAATGGATGTGTTGAAGCGCAAAATGCTTTCTTCGAACGCCCCACTGAGGCGATGAAGAATCACTTCAAACCATTGTTCATCAGGGCAAAAGTAGGGGAAGTAACCATAAATAAGGTTCTGGTTGATTGTGGAGCCACAGTCAACATAATCCCATAATGCATGCTGCGAAAGATGGGCAAGGGGGATAAAGACATCAAACCCCTAACATGGTTCTATCGAACTATGAAGGTGGAGTAGGGAATACCATGGGAGTAGTACAGTTGGAACTCAAAGTGGGATCCATAGTTCGACCAACGATGTTCATGGTCATCTCCGCAAAACTCAACTACAACATGCTTTTAGGAAGGGAATGGATCCATGGCATAGGAGTAGTGCCATCATCAATGCATCAGCATATCACAATCTGGCGCCCATATGGCATCGTGGAAAATATCGAAGCTAACCAGAGCTATTATATGGTCGAAGTCAACAATGTTGGCAAGACCAGCTTCGACAAAAATTTGGCCCATACAGGGCCATGTAATCCTCTAGATTTCGACTTGGCGCCATCCCCGAATGCTTTCTGTTCCCTATACTTGCATTCAGATCATGGGTTTCAATGGGATATGGAGGATTTGTCCAACATTGCTTTTGGAGGAATTGATGATATACGACCAACAGGCTGGGGAAGTGAATTCAGTGATTATGACTGAGTCACAAGCCTTGCAAAGGATTTCGGCATATGTAGCCGAAAACAAAATGATAGAAGCCCCATAGGCTGAAATGAAGTATATGGCTATCAAAGCCAATAAATAAGTTCCATTTCCTGAAGGCCCTGGGAAAGGCTATGACCCAGAGCCACCTGACTTAAGAAGGGAGGAAGTACGAAGCCATAGGTTAGATGACATCTATGACGATGAGCCTTTGGGTTTTGAAAAGGATCCGTTGGCAAACAATTTTAAAATGCTAGCACAAGATCCTCTGGAAGAAATAGACCTGGGCGAAGGTTTAGTAAAAAGACCAGAATACATCAGTGCAAAAATAGATCCAACGCTCAGGGTCAAAATAATCTAATTGTTAAAGGAGTTTAAATATTGCTTTGCATAGGATTATGACGAAATTTCTGGTCTCGACAGAAGATTGGTGGAGCTTCAACTACCAATAAAGCCTGGAAAAAATCCTGTCAAGCAAACTCCAAGGCGTTTTGCACCAGAGATCTTGTCGAAGATCAAGATGGAAGTCGAAAGATTGTTGAAATGCAAGTTCATCCGAACGACCAGGTATGTTGAATGGATTGCAAATATAGTACCTGTTATAATGAAAAATGGTACCTTAAGGGTGTGTATTTATTTTAGAGATTTAATTGCTGCAACACCCAAAGATGAATATCCAATGCATGTGGCAAAAATGCTGGTCGATTCTACCGCTGGCTTTAAATACATGAGTATGCTTGATGGATATTATGGGTATAATCAAATTTTCATTGCCGAAGAAGATGTGTCGAAAACATCATTTTGATGCCCTGGAGCTTTAGGCACTTATGAATAGGTAGTGATGCCCTTTGGCTTGAAACATGCAGGGGCTACATATCAAAGGGCAATGAATTCTATCTTCCATGATTTTATTGAAACTTTTATGCAGATTTATATTGATGATATTGTTGAAAAATCTATTTCAGGGAAGAAACACATAGGACACCTTTGACAGTCCGTCGAAAGGATGAGAAGCTATGGTCTAAAGATGAATCCTCTAAAGTGCGCTTTCTGCGTAAAAGTAGGGGATTTCTTAGGCTTTGTGGTCCACAAAAAAGGGATCGAAATAAACAAGAACAAGACCAAAGCCATTTTAGAAGTGAAAGCGCCAACTAGCAAGAAGGAGTTGCAATCTCTTCTTGGCAAGATAAGTTTCCTGACGAGATTTATATCCAATTTAAGTGGAAAGACGCAAGTCTTCTTACCACTACTTTGAATCAACAACAGAGGATTCGAGTGGGGGCAAGAACAATAAGAGGCCTTCGAAAAGATCAAAGGATACCTCACCAAGCCATATGTTCTGGTACCTCCTTGTAGAAATAGGAGTATGATATTGTACATAGTTGCATCTGATAAAACCCTAGGGAGCATGTTGGCTCAAGAGGATGAAAATGGTGTTGAAAGACCCATCTACTACCTCAGTAGAGTTTTAAATGATGCATAAACTAGATATAGCAAATTTGAAAAAATATGTGTATGTCTTTACTTTTAATGTACAAAACTCAAGCAATATATTAAACCTGTTGATGTTTATGTTTTGTCTCATTTTGATGTTTTCAAATATATGTTATCGAAACCCATCTTGCATAGTCGAATTGGAAAATAGGCACTTGCATTGGCTGAGTATTCATTAACCTTTATGCCTCTCAAGACTGTAAAAGGTCAAGTGGTTGCAGACTTTATAGTTGACCACTCAATAAATGAAGAATCATTAAACTACTTGGAGATCGAACCATGGAAGCTATACTTCGATGGTTCAAGTCATAAAAATGGAACTGGAGTAGGAGTTCTAATTATTTCTCCAAGTAAAATTCCAACAACATTCAAGTACAAAATCAAAGGTTCTTGTTCGAACAATGAGGCTGAGTACGAAGCTCTTATCGTAGGCCTTGAAATCTTGTTGGAATTGGGGGCAACTTAAGTAGAAATAATGGGAGACTTAGAGTTAATCATAAGGCAAATTATGAAAGAATACAAATGTATAAGAGAAAATCTTATTATGTATTTTGTAATAGCCAATCGTTTGTTGAAAAACATTGAAGTGGTCAACATTCGACATATACCAAGATTGGAAAATCAAGTGGCCAATGACTTAGCACAAATTGCACTTGGGTATAAAATTTGGAAAGAAAAATTACAACAAGAAATTGAAGTTAAAGGAAGAGTAGCATCAACCAAGTTGTCTCCAACAGATTTGGAAACAACAAAACTGGGGTACGCTGACCAAGAAATTTTCGAAATTTCATTCATAGACAATCTAACAGAACAGGATTGGAGAAAGCCTATAGTAGATTATTTGCAAAATCCAATGGCTTTGACAGGACGAAAGACAAAGTATAGGGCGTTAAGTTATATTCTAATGGGAAATGAGTTATTCAAAAAGACGACCGAAGGAATACTACTAAAATGCCTAAGTGAAACAGAGGCATACACAACCCTTTTAACTACACATGTTGGGGCATGTGGGGCACATCAAGTAGGCCAAAAAATGAAATGGTTACTGTTTCGACAAGGATTATATTGGCCTACTATGTTGAAAGATTGTGTGGAGTTTGCGAAAGACTGCCAAGAATGTCAAATACATACATGCATCCAACATGTACCTACAAGCGAACTTCACTTAATTGTGAAACCTTGGCCTTTTAGAGGATGTGCTTTGGATCTCATTGGGGAGATTCAACCAGCATCGTCTAAAAGCCAGAAATATATATTGGTGGGCATTGAATATTTCACTAAGTGGATTGAAGCATTTCCTTTAGTCAACGCAAACCAAGAAAATTTCATTGAATTTATTCAAAAGAACATTATATATAGGTTTGGAATCCCTGAGACAATAACAACTGACCAAGGATCAGTATTTACTGGTCGAAAAATGCAAGAGTTCGCCACAGAAATGGGATTCAAGCTGTTAACGTCTACAACTTATTATGCGTAAGCCAATGGCCAAGTCGAAGCAGCAAATAAGATAGTAATTGGCTTGATAAAGAAGCATGTGAGGAAAAATCCTAAGAATTTGCATAAGACGTTGGACCAAATCTTATGGGCATGTCGAACTTCCCCTAAAGAAGCTACCAGAACGACACCATTTCGATTAACCTATGGTCATGACGCAGTGTTTCCAGTTGAAATATGTCTACAATCAACTAGAATTCAGAGACATCAAGATATTCCTTCATAATCTTATTGGAATATGATGTTAGATGTACTATTTGATTTGGACGAATTGAGATTGAGGGCTTTAGATCTTTTAAGGATTTAGAAGAAAAGAGTGGAAAAATAAAACAACAAGAGAGTAAAAACCAAGACATTCTTGCCTGAAGAGATTTTATGGAAGGTAATTCTCACAATGGATCAAAGGGATATGAGCATGGGAAAATGGTCTCCTAAGTGGGAAGGACCTTTTAAGATCATCCAAGCATTTTCTGGTGGTGCGTATGAGATCTAAGAATTAAATGAAGATAAAATACTCTTAAGATTAAATGGTAAATATTTTAAAAAGTATAAACCTGCACTTCAAGAGGTCAAAATAGTCAGCATTTAATCTTAGTCGAAGTATGTAGCCAAAATGGAAGATGCATTAAAATTAGCCAAAATGGCTCCGAGTCATTACATAAATATCATTTTACAAATAAATAAGTCTAAATAAAAATGGGAGATTGGCTTTAATTTGGAGATATTTTATCTTTTGGAGTTCTAAGCGCCTTTCACACAGAGCCCTCGATTGATGGAGAGCCTCGGTCTTTGCATCTAAGGCTTGAGCATGTTCATCATATTGCAATCCATTGTTAAGCCCCTCTTGGATCTCAGCATCATTGTTGACGACAAGAAGCTCTTCTTTGCGTTTGTCATTTGCGGCAATCTTGGCCTCCAAGTCTTTAATCTGAGCTTTCATGCTGGCTGTTCTTTGGTCAATCTCTTCGACCTCATTTTGTCTCGCTTCTCGTTCCTTCGATAGCTCATTTAGCTTCGAAGCTGACTCAGTAGCAGCGACCCAGGAAGAGCCAACACGGCCATTGGCCTCTTCAATTTCACGATTGAGAGTCCTTTGGCGATTGTAATCAGCTGGAACCTGATCAATGATCGAAGTCAGGTCCAGAATGATGCTAGCTATATCAGGAGAGGCAACAAGAAGGCTGACAACTCTTAAAGTATTATTCAGAAAGGAAGGGGCAGTAGGATCTCCCTCCAAGGTCAACATCAAATCTATTTTAAAAAGTTGAGCCTTAACTTTCTAAAGCGCCTCTTCAAGGGGAGGAGTCGAAGTAGATTTTCTAGATGCAGTCAAAGCATTGAGGATTTGACCTGAGGAACATTCCCTGCCTTCGAGGATGGCATTCAAATAGCCAAGAGGTTTATTCCGTTTATGTAGAGACAATTCCTCCTTGGTACGGGTCCTTGTCGAAGTGACTCTTTCATTGGTGACACGAGCCACATTTTCTCCGACTGACAGATCCTATAGTTGGACATGGACGCCTTCAATGTTTGCAGGAATCCTCTCCCCCTCTGCATAGTTTCCTTTGCCAGCAGACGCAGGATTGTCCTCAGTTTAATTTCCTCCATCTAGTGTCTTATCCATTTCTGTTTCGACTTCATCATCAACAACTTCTTCTTCCTCATCATCAATAGCCTGTGGCACCCTGAGATTTTCCTGTGGCAAGTCAGAATCTTCTTCACTAAGGAATTCTATATTCGGCTCCCCAATGGCTGTGTTTTGATGTTCCGAAGTCTGGTTCACCTCACTTGATGAACTTACAAAAGATCCCTTCGCTGAAGAAGGCCTTTAAGTGGTATCATCTTCACTGTTTAGTAAAGTGACATAATCTTCTACAGGTACGGGACCCTGTTTGGAAGTGCCAGCAGTGTCCTAGGGATTGAAAGATTGTTATCAGAATTATTGCAAAAAGAAAAAACTAATTCAAGGAATAATCTTAGATGGTCGAAGTTATTACCTTATGTGGAACTTCAGCGCCAGGACTTGAATTGTCACTCTCGCTTGGGTCATTCATTCTAGCCACTATTTCTTGTTCAGTGGGCTCTCGAATGATGACGAGAGTAGGTTTAGGCTTGGTGGCCATAACCTTGATCATGGTCTTCGAGCGAGGCTCGAGGACGGGAGCTGGTTTCTTCAGCTTTTGTTTTTGAGAGGGATGGGAGGTGTGTCTTCCTCATCACTAGAAAGTTCAATTTATTGAACTTTCCACTTCGTTGGCGTAGATTTTTTGGTGGCCTAAAAAAGAAAAAGAGTCGAAACGCCAGCATTGGTGATTTGTTAAAGGAAATTGAGGGCAAAAAGTGTTTACTTGTGGTGGAGGTTTTGTAGAAGGATCTCCCACTTTTGCGCCCTCAGTAGCTTTCTTAGCAGTGGGTCTCTTGACGGCTAGAAAATAAGAAAATGTAAGCAAGATATCAGATGATTAAATTGAAGAGTAAATAAGGCATTTTCTCTAAAGAAGAAATAATACCTTTCTTGATCTTGTCAGAAACCAACATAAATGCCTCTTGAAGGTGGTCAACAAAGTCCTTTTTGTCGAATAACTCTTCATCGTAATACTGCTTCTACCAACCTTCAAAGATGGGCGAACACAAGAAGTTGAGTTTGAAGTCGAACAATGTTAGTACGTTTCGACCAATGTACCCACCTATTTGCTTGGTGGAAGCCTCCTCCGAATAATCTGCGTTATAAAACAGCAAAAACTTTTCTCGGGTCTAGATTGGATTTTGGAGTGATTGAATTATGCCAAACTGGCGAGAAGTAAGGTTCGATTGATAATAAATTAAGCTCAGTTAATTTTTCGAATTCTTGAATCTCAGTGGCATAATTCTTGGGCGAAGGAAAGACTCCCAAATGTCCACATACTCTTTGATACAATCCTCATCATCAGTCGAAGGATACGGTCGAGTAAACCATACCAGACCAACTTTTTGATTGGAAAAGATAGCTATAGTCGAGACGAACTGCTTGCGCCTTGCAAACATCATTATGAAGCTGATAAATTCTCTCCGAAATTGTTGACCCTCATCTGTTGGAGACAATAGAGCCAACCTGGTACCCTTGACCCTCCTAGTAAGGATCTCTGGGGATTTCTCATTGATTGTATTCTTCTAGGGAAGAAATGATTCGAATGTAGCATTGAGCCAACGTTGGAGAAGCCAGAAAGGGACAAAAAGGAGAAAATTGGCTTTGTAACCTATAACTTTAACTTGAGTCACACCATTATTGATGGACTCATAAAGGTTGGCCAAAATCAATTCAGCCAAGCAAAGATTTTGTCCATGATGAAGCTGAGTAGCCAGAGTAAGCATTTTCTTCGTCACTTGGAGTGACTTGGTACAGAAAACAAAATGAGACAACCACAATGCTAAAAAAGCTATGTGTTCTACTTCAGACACATTGTTGCTGGATTTGTCATGAAAGTGGTTGATGAAAGTAGTGTATGTGGGTTTTATAGCCGAAAACCCAATGGTATCTTATGCCATATCCTCCAGGTTAAAGTAGTCACTAGTTGGTTGAATACCAGTGATAGATGCTATGTCGAAGAGAATGGGGGCCACCATTCCACAAGGCAAATGGAAGGTGAAATGTGTGCTATTCCAAAAATACAAAGAAGATACCAGCATAAGGGGACAATAAGAAAACCCAGTATTCGATAGCATGACCAAGTCGTAAGTCCCCATGTCTTTCTATATTTGGGTTTGCGGCGTTTCCATCTTATTCAAACATTCTGAGTATTCCGGAGTCAGGCTAGGGCAAGACCTAAAGATCTGGTTCCCTTTATTCATAAAATGGAGGTTTATGTCTTCTTTCGTCTGAGAATGCTGTTGATTAGCAGGAGTTGCATCCTCAGGTTCATCTCTAGGTTTCTTTGTGCAACCTAAAGGCTTAAGCCTAGGGTGAGTTGGGAAGAAAGCGCTATTCTGCTTGGGGTTTTCGACACATGCAAATATTGGACCAGGCATTGCATACACCTGCCCAGAAAACCTAACATGAATGAGTACCCGTGACTTATAGGCATCACGCCATTCTTTAGTCATGGGTTCTGAGATGAACCTTCATTCCCCAGATGAAGCATGAACAAAGCTAGTTGCAAAAATTGCCGGTTGTTGGGGTAAATCGGAGGCATCTTTGGTTTTGGGGTTGTTTGGAGTGTTTGAGCGGAAATCCATGGTTATGTTGGTAGAAGAACGGTGAAGAAGATGAAGTTCTCAAAGGTTTCTTTTGAATACAAAGAAGCAAGGAATTTCAGGTGTTGTAAAAAATTCCAAAGAGAAGTACTCGTGGCTATATATAGTGTCCAAGGAAGAGTGTTTTCCTTCAAAACCATTTAATGCTGCAGAGTGAGTGGGACACATGGTGAGCTTTAAGACAGTTACATGGAAGGTAGCGGAGACTTTTTCCATGATTTCCTAGGTTATAGGGATAATGGTCATCCCGACAGCATGTAACGACTTACTGATGGTGACGTCTTGGAAAAGTGTAATGAGCTTTGATACCAGCAGCGATTGGTGGAAGATGAAAAGTGTACGATGAGATTTTATGGTCAAAAAGCTTACAAGTGTCGAATAGATACATCAAAGAATGGCTATTTCTTCTTGCGTCGAAATTGACATTCTTGGGGGGAAATTTGTTAACTCCTAAATTCGACACCCACAACATATTGGCCTTATTGGCCAAAAAATAGATTGAACAAATATAAGTTGGAAATACTTCGACAGAAGAGCCTGTAACAAAAAGGTTATGTCGAAGTCTCCCTTTCTAAGAAGAAGAAAACACTTAGAGGATTTTCTGAGTTAAAGTTGGTTTTCGACTGAGAGGCTCCCTTGGCCTTCGACTAAAAGGTTCGCGTATTCGCAAGCGAGTAATTTTAAATCTGAAGAAAAGGAGGGAAAGGCAGTTCACTTGATAGTTGAGGAAAGAAACGTGGCATGAAGATAGAAGTCGAAGCATATGCTAGGGACACTTGTCCTCATCCTGGAACCAGGCAACTGCTCGACGGTTACTTAGTTTTAATATAAATATAGGGATTTCATGTAGATTTCCGTGTGTTCAACATATTGTACAAGTCACTTAAATATATTTAAGTACCCGCTGTGAGAGAAAAGATGTTGAGAATGTACGTTTGAAACACCATATTTTATTTCAATCAAAGTCTTTACAATTCCTTTACATTCTCTGCCATTTACATTTCCCTGCAAACTTTATCATTACTGCAAATTTACTCTATATTGTCTTTACTTGTGCTTGTTATCATCTTTCAACCTTTATCCTTAAACTATTCTCATTCCATTTCTACTTACTTTTACTTGCACTTTTATCAAGTTTTCGTCTGCATCTTGCCTCTACCCTTAAGTTCTCCCCTTAACCTTTGTCACTTAAATTTATTAAACTTATGAAATAACTTAGCATATGTTCTAGGATCAATATGATAGATCCTGCAATTCACCACAATAACCCCTTTGGAAGAATAGCGGTTGTTTACAAATTTTCACGGTAAACAAGGGGTTGAAGTGAAGATCAAAAGAATTCAAGACATTCTTGAGTTTAGGAAGAAAGTGGAAAATTGAATATGTTTTCAAGCAATTCAAAATCTAAATGCACATTCAAAGATTCTAAACTTGATTACAATTCTTTCAAATCCTACAAGTTTCACAATACTTCTTCAAAGCAATATTCATTCAAAATTTCAAGTCCATTCAAGTGTCAAGCAACTAGAAATTTCATCAACCATAACAAGTTTTATTCTACCTTCATCCAAATGGTAAACGAGATATAAGTGAAATTCATTTATTTTATCCAAATCCAAAAGTTCATTCAATGATAAAATTTTTACAAGTTCACATCACAAGATTGAAATCACAATGATACAATTTTTCCCCTATTAAATAAAAGTTTGTTCTAAACTCCAAAAAATTAAAATTCAAATCTTCAAGTCCTCATGGCCGTTGCCTCGAATTCTTCCTTAATCCTCCTCTATGCCTTTCAAGTTCACCCGTTCCTCATCAACATCACATGAAACAAGAAAACAAATTGATTAGAAAACAAAACATGAAAATAAACCAAGAAATTATCAAGCAAGATTTTCCTAATCTCATCAAGAGGGTTTATTCAAGCAACACCAAAGCCTCATCAATAGTTTTGTTTCATAAAGTTCTATCCTGGGCAAATTTTCTATTTTCAAATCTCAAAACAAATTTAGTTCACAAAGGAGGTACAAAAAGAAACAATTCACTAAACTCAGAACTTCACCACAACAAGAAAGTTTTCACAAAAAAACGCAAAGTCAGAGTCGCAACAGTCCAGCCCAAAACAACAAAGTATCATAGTTTGGAAAATTAGAGTTACAAAATTTTAAACCCAACAACAAAATAGCGGCAGAAAACAGAAGTTCGGTTATCAGAAACACAACAACAGATGCAACAAATCATAGGTCCACAATTAGAAATCACAAAAAATACCATGTCAGATTATCAAGCCCAAATGCAGGCCTCATAGATATTTTGTTTCAAACAAAATTAGGAAGTACAATATCAATCATGGGCCTAGTTCTTTACTACAAATCACAAAATCAAGTTTGGTTCACAGTAAATGATAGAAAATGCAATTTACTGCACATGTAAAACTCAGGAAAACATCACAGTTTGCAGTAAAAAAAAGGTACAAATTTAATTTTACACCTCATGCAAGTTCAACATAGATTACAGAAATCAGATAATAGTTTATTAGAATTGTTAAGCCCAATAAAAAAAAACAAATCAACAAAAGCATGTTATCAGTTCAGAGGGACAACACATACAAACCCTAATTCTTTCTTAGGATATATAAGCATTCATTACATTGAAATTTAGGGTGGGGATCCACTGTTCACACAAACACAAAAGTTGC
This sequence comes from Vicia faba, assembly GCA_948472305.1. Lineage (NCBI taxonomy): Eukaryota > Viridiplantae > Streptophyta > Magnoliopsida > Fabales > Fabaceae > Vicia > Vicia faba. Next base: position 79,007,476 of record OX451735.1, read on the forward strand.
ATAAAAACCAAACCCTAGAAATTTTCATTCATCATTTTCCATTACAAACCCTTCAGATTTTAAAAGAGAAAAAAAGATAACGATTCAACATCTCAGCAAGCTATCAAGCAACAAAACCCTAAGATATCGTCATCTTCACTATAACATAAACCCTTCATAATTTCAAAACAAAGAAGAAGGAGAAAAGAGTAAAGGACTGGAAAGATCTCACCGGAAGAATTTCAGAGGCAACATCCTCATCATCCTCGCCAATTTTATCGTGATCTGAGCACTACGGTTTCGAAACCCCCTTCAAGATCTATGTTCAACTGTTAACCTCCTGCAAAATTAGAGGCCAGATTAGTACTCAGAAGAAGAAGATAAAGTGAAAGATGTAAAAAATCAGAGAACAGAGAAGACTGTGGAAGCGCCGTCGCAATCTTCATCATCGCCGCCTAGGTGTTCATAAGCTCTGCTATGGAGATTCATCTAAACCACTGCGTGTTCATCAGGACCACGCTCCAGATCTCTTTTCTTTTCTTTTTTATGGGTTCTGTTTGTTTCTTGTTTAACAAATGTAGAGAGTGGCGAGAGAATCGTAAATAGAAGGGATAAAGAGTTTAATGTTATTTTGTTTTATTTTCTGATTAACATTTTATTTTGTTAATTAAGATTATTTAAAACACTAATCTAGCGGTGACACTTGTCACCGCCCTTGTGGCAATTTTTTTATCCGATGCATATATCACACCGTAGCCACCATGCTCCCTCCCATCACCACCCTCTGATATCAATAGATTCGAATCCAACTTCCCTGCTATGAGTCCTTACGGTGCTCCTCTCATGGAGCAACCCACCAGATCTCCACAGATCCTTATTTCGCGCCCAAGAAGGAATCTCCATGGAGCACCATAAATTTTCACCATCAGATCTTCACAGATCTAATCCAACACTCAGGAGTTGCACAACTCACCATGAACCCTTCACTCAAACCACACACAGGATCATTGTCACCCTGCTTAGCGTCTGGGCCTTGCATTTATTGGCCTAGAGAATTTCATTTCCACACCCCTATGTTTGCTAATTTTAGGCCCATTCTCTATTTTCTTTTATATTTGTTTGTATTATATTATTTTGTTTAATTGTTTTGATTTCTATCAATTAAAAATACAAAAAAAAAATTATTTTAAATAATTAATTAGGTTGGAAAATAATATTTAATATAATTAATTACTTTGTTAGTAAATTATATTAAATAAGATAGTTTAATTTAATTAGTTGTTTAATTAAACTCGATTGGGTTGTATTGTTTGTTTATTTAGACTTTTAATCACGTTGCCAATTTGATACATACCCATTCATAAACTTGTATCCCCATTCCCATATAGTTTGTAATAGCTTAGAATTTTATTTCTTTGTAGTTTAGAATTTTATTTCTTTACATGTTTTAATCATCGTTTGATTATGCATAATCATCCAATTAGAGAACATGGCCTCCACTTGGGTCCCTCATCAATGAAAAGGTATACACTTACAAATTCACACTCACACACATTGATAGTTTGATCCTGGGCTTTTCTAATGCGACAATTATTCGATCAGTAGTTCCAATTGGTCGTTTAGAATTCTAGCACCACGTTAGTCCCACTTTCTAGGAGCATGCATATAGCCACCTTGTATGTGCTTTTTATTTTTATCTTATACATTGAAGCAACTCTCTTCTTTCCCCTTGGTCCACATACCAAGCATTTTCTTAAAGGGTCTCATAGTTGAGTTTGGGCATGGCCATTCTCACGAGATTAATAAAGTTTTTCCCTTGATTAATCATAACCCAAATCAATCACTTTGGTCTATATACCAAGTGTTTTCATGCACCAAAAGGGTCTCATAGTTGAGTTTGGGCATGACCATCCTCACGAGATTAATCAAATTTTCCCTTGATTAATCATAACCCGAATCAACCATTTTTTGGTCCATACACCAAGTGTTTCCATGCACAAAGGGTCTCATGGTTGAGGGTAGGAGTACCTACTCTCACGATATTAATCAAGTACACCCATTGGTTAATCATAACTCGATTCAACTCCCATACACAAAGCATTCCATTTATCTTATGAACACTTGTGCTATGATCTTGTGATTGATCATTGATACAACCCGAGTATTCCTAATTGATGGTTGGTTGAGGAGGTTCAAAGAGGCATTCAGTAGAGTTTTCTTATTTCATGCGCATTAAAGAGTCAACGAACCTTCTCTGTTAGGTATCATCATACCTCTCTTTATTTCTCATCCCTGCATATTGATGCATGACTCAAAGTCTTACCTTTGTAAGCATGCTTTGATTGTTTAAATGTCATCTCCTCTTCTACTTAACTATTTGTTTATGTATCTATCTACGTGCATGTTCTTCTTTATTTTCTTATATAAGCATGTTTTCTTTAGGTATCTTATCTAAGTACCTTACATCTTGAGTAAGTCTCTACTTCTCATGTACGATGTGTGATTGACTAATCTCCATCTCATATCTTTTTTATCCTACTTTGATTGTTAATATCATTGTTACATGTGATGTTTTACCATCTCTTATTTTTTATCCTACTTTGATTTTCACTATCATTGTAAGGTGTATGTTTTACCATACGATGTTTCGCCATCAATTCTTATCCTACTTTAATCTTCGATATCATTTTTAGGTGTTAATGTTTTATCATTCTTCTCTCTTTAAGATGTGATTTTTTGTCATCCTAACATGTGTATGCTTAATGCCTTATCTTCTATGTGTTGATGTTTTTTCATCTATTGTGTGATGTTTTACCATCTCCTCTCTTATTGATTTAGGTTTCTACCCATGTGTCCGTGCTTGATGTTTTGCCATTTTGAATCATTATGTTTTATCATTTTCTTATCTTGATGTTTTTATCATCTCTTTTTCAAATGATTTCTTAAGCTTCTTTGATCCTTAGTTAAGTACTTCATTACTAATCAACGTGGTGATATATGAGAAGCTATATTCCATTTGTGTTTTGAGCATCATTGTCTAGTGCTTGTCTCACGAGCTTTTGTGCCATGTACCATGTATGTATCTTAATGTTGGCGACAGCCCATAACATCTAGGAATATTGACCTTTGATTTATATAAATCACATTGCTTTTACATATCAAGGGACTATACTTTTCCATATCATGACACTTGAGTATGTTATCTTGTTGACATTACTCGAATCTTTAAGTTCATGATTGATGTCTTGTGAGGGTATCATCATCACCCCATGATATACAAGATGTCATTGCACTTTTACTTCAGCTTTATAAATTTCATTTGATTTAAGACAAGTATTATCCATCTTAGCTGATTTTGTTAATCAATTAGGTGACTTTTTCTTGTGTAGGAAGTTTCATCTTCTTAATTGGTTGCTCTTGAGTGTCATCTTGAGTTAACTCACTATACAAGTCACAAATGGCATAATTCTTCAATCATGCTCTATGTTCTTTTTGATCCTTACTTTTTAATCTGAACAATGTTTCTTGCCTCCTTTGGTCATTCCCTTTGTATGCTTTGTATGTTCACTTTGCCCCATGTCTTATATGTTTGTTGATGTATTGAAATTTATTCTCGATATGTTGATGTTTTGCCATCTCTTATATGTGTTCTATCCTACTTTGATCCTTGATGTCATTGTTAGGTGTTGATGTTTTGCCATCTCTTTTTTATTTCTAATTAGTATTTAGGTATCTATCTTGTATGTTTCCATCTCTAATGTTTTATCATCTGATGTTTTGTCATCCATGCCTGATGTTTTATCATCTTTGCGATGTTTTTTCATCCATGCCTGATGTTTTATCATGTTTGTGATGTTTTGTCATCCATGCCCGATGTTTTATCATCTTTGTGATGTTTTGTAATCCATGCTTGATGTTTTATCATCTTTGCAATATTTTGTCATCATGCCTGATGTTTTATCATATTTATGATGTTTAGTCATCCATGCCTGATGTTTTATCATCTTTGCGATGTTTTGTCATCCATGCCTGATGTTTTATCATCTTTGTGATGTTTTGTCATCCATGCCTGATGTTTTATCATCTTGCCGATGTTTTGTCATCCATGCCTGATGTTTTATCATCTTTGCGATGTTTTATCATCCCTACCTGATGTTTTATCATTCTTCTCTTTTCTTAGAGGCTCAATGTTTTGTCATTTTCTTGATGTTTTATTATCTTTGTGATGTTTTATCATCTTTGTAGCGTTTTGTCGTCTTTGTGATGTTTTATCATCTTTGTAATGTTTTGTCATCTTTGCGATGTTTTATCATCTATGTGATGTATTTCTATCTCTATGATGTTTTGGTCATCTTTGTTATGTTTTATCATCTCTGTCTATACTTAATGTATTGTCATCTTGATATGCGAATGCATGATATTTTGCCATCTCATTCTTTGTATGATTGTTTTTTCATCTCACCTTTGCATGATTTTTTGACCATCCATGATTAGATGTTTTTTCATCTATACTTGATACCTATTTCTTGATGTTTGTTAATCTTTGTGTGTGATGTTTTGTTATCCCTCTCCCTTCTTTATTAGATTCTCCTATTGTATGCTCCCCATAGGATCTTTAGTTCATCCTTCTCTAAGTTTAAACTAAATAAACCTTAGGATATTTATCCATGCATGACAATATTAGGTATATATTTCCCTCTCTTATCCTCAATTATATGATAAACTTTGTATGATAACTTTAGGACTATTTTGCTAGTCTCCCCTTAGATTTTTTTCCCTTTTGCATATCATTAAAACAAACTTATTTTTCTTTCAAACTTATCAAAACACTCTAACACTACACAAATCCTTTTTCAAGGTAAAAAAACACCAACCAATTCAAATTCTTTTGTCTTCAGACTTTCTTTTTCTTTTAAAACCTTTTCAAAAAGGACATGATCTGCTAGCATTGTTCATAAAAAACATTGCAACCAATTGAAACTTTTAAGCCGAAATACGACGCTCTGATTTCTTAAAAGGGATACATAGGCATCTGGTCACGGGGCTCAGCTGAGCGACCTTTGTAATATTTCCTTCTTTTCCATGGGTTTTCTCTTTTGCATCCATTCCCTCTTTGCATCTTTCTTATTATCTTTTAACCTTTAGACATAGATTTTTATACACCCTTAGATTAGAACAAACACAAGTGGATCCTGTGGAATACCACAAACGTGTGGGGTGCTAATACCTCCCCCTTGTGTAACCAACTTCCTTACCCAATCTCTACAGTCGCAAGACTGTGATTTCACTTTTCAGTTTTACTCGATGTTTACCTTTCCCTTCCTGTGGGATAAAAAAAATTCGATGGCGACTTCATTGAATTTTATCTTTGATGATTTTTCCAGTTGTTTCAGCTGGCGACTTCACTAGGAACTAGGGTGACCTATTGATGGTCCATCCTTGTGCAAGTCAGTCCTAGCTTATGTTTGTTTTATTTTCTTTGGGTGATTGTTTGTTTATTGATTTCTTGCTTTATTTGTTTATATTCTCTGGTTATATGCTTTCATGCATTTCATTTTATTTTATTATCTCCTATACTCTGGATATTGTTGTTGTGTTGTTTCTCTGAGGGGTTGGGTTGATAATTTGAGGTAAAAGGCCTAATACACAGGCTAAGAGAGAAAGGTTAGGAACACATAGGGCTAGAGTGGAAAGTCATGATGCCTGCATGATGTGAGGTCTTTCTAGTGCGATCATGAGAGCCACACCCAGACTAGGTTTGAATCAGGTACTATCATTTTCATATAGGTGTTATGATGATAGTACTTTCAAACGAACCCTCGACTCTGAGTTGAATTTTTGACTTACCCTGACCTAGATTTCACCCGTGAGTGTGGATGGAATGTTTTTTTAACAATTATCGTTGTTGATTTGACATTATTGTTGGCTTGAGTCATGTTGTTGACTTGAGTTCTGTTTGTGACTTTGGTTATGTTGTTGACTTAAGTTTTTTTGGTGACTCTTGTTACATTGTTTAATTGAGTTCTGTTGGTGACCATGTTCTAATAGTTAATGTGTGTCTTTGATGGTGACTTGATACTATCGGTGATTATGTGTTCTCTCGGTTTTATTCTGGACTTCTCACCTTGTGATGGCCATTAATTTCGACAGTTCAACAATTATTTTTTATGATAGGGATATTTTTGGTCTTATGCAGTTGCTGATCCACTTGGTACTTGGTTTTTCTATGTTCCAAGGTGGTGTCAGGCCTTTGATCCAGTGATATTCATCATTTAGTTTAGAGACAGTGCAACCATTTTCCATGTTTATGGTACCTTGATCCCGTGTTCTTGCACATATAATCTGTTAAAATCATTTTGACACACATGTTCTTTCCATTCCCAAGGAATCGTGCTTTGCGAGCCTTGTGTTGCATTTTTTAATCTTTTACTTACAAAAGATTTAAAAGCACGAGGTTTCTTTGGAAATTATCGAACACGACTTTGCATACACTCATGCACCTCATGCAGCTTCATGCATTCATAACATATACTCAGAGACGAGGATTATTATTCAGACCCAGTATTCTCTTTAGAATTGTAGACTTGACTTCTTACCACTTCATGTTCTGAGATCGATTCTGGAACAACTTTGTGGGGAAGTGAGTGAGCTGGAGATTCAAATATAGCTGTTTGTGACACATATGCTAGCCATGGCACATGGTCAAAAACTCTTTAAGGAGGAAGATAGTCAATTAAAGGCTTGGAAACTCTAATTATGATGATCATAGGCTTGTTGCAACAACAAAAGCTCTTATTCGTCCCCATCCTGTGGGATTTTCTTCAAGACATGAAGCATTTCATGGATCTCTTCCACAGTCTTGGACTTCTTGTCCTTATCGTCAGTATTCAGTGTTTGTCCATTGTCTTATGCTTAACTATTTCCTCGATTGCTTGAATTGCAGTTGGTTAAAGCTTCGTGCTTTAGGTTCACCACCTACCTTTTGATTTCGATGTTGCTAGATGTGTCTTCCATTCTGAGGCACCTTGTTAAGATGTTGAGGGATGCAAGGGTTGAAGTATAAAGTCCAACATATGTATGGTATCTTTTCCAAAGATCAATTTCATTTGGCAATTCATTCTAGAATCTTTCTCTCAGGGAAATTTCACGACCATGTGAAAGAGGATGAGAATGAAGAAGTCCTCGGATGCAGTATATGATTATCTATTATGTGAAGTAAAAGACACTTGGTGGTTCAGTTGATCCAATGTCTCTTGGTACAACTTCCATCATTTCTTTTGAAGGAATCTTCTGTGAATGTCATCCTGGGGCGCCTAGCCATTCGGTTGAAGACGATTTTTAATCCAGAAATAAAGTCCAAGCTTGGATCAATTCAGAGACTGTTGTGTCCGTATTAAAATAGGAATCTTTTATCCAAGTGAGCCTCAAGGTTGCTGAAGATAATATAAAGCAATCAGTTCGTACGGAGTCTTGCCTCCTCAATATGGAAATTTCAAATTTCATTTGCATTCTCATTTGCAATCTTAATTGTTTTGTTTAGTAGTTTCTTGTATGAAAACTTGTTCATCTTTTTTAATATTAAATCATAATGCATTGAATATGTTTGTCTTGAATTAATTCATTCGTTATCACTCTTATTTGTTTTACTATGCTTTTGATACCAAACTCTTATGAATAAAGCAATAACTCTGGATGGAGGATGACGAAAATTTACCTGGAATCTCAAATGGTATGATTTCGAGTAAAAACCTTCCTGATAATGTACATGCCTTATTTAAATCCCTAAACACCAGAGATATAATGGAGATAGACCCTCATTAACCCCTCCGAGCCTTTGAAGTAGGAGTTTCTTTTCTACTCAGAAAAAAAAACCCCTTATTTTTAACCTGTGGTAGAGTAGATGTTCAGTTAATCTGATTGAGCATTCAAATTTCAGAAGGGGTGTCCCATATGAGGATCACCACACCTTATCCCCAGCATTATGAGGAGTGTCCCATATGAGGATCACCACACCTTAAAAACAAGTCGCTTACGCAAAAGTTAGGGCATCCCACTGGACTTCCAAATTGAAATTCAAAAGAATTTGTCCAGGAAAAAGTTAGGGATGGTGAATACAAATTTGTAAAGCCCGAAAGGCAGGAAAGGATTATCCAATAAAAATCCTCATCAAAGGAAAATTCTTTGACTGAACACCCAAAAAACCAAAGGTTAAGTGACTGTCGTGTCCAAGAAATCATAGTGGTTCCTCAACCATCATAAACTATTTCGAGAGATGAGTGTTCATATTGAGTTAACTGAATGTAGGAGTGGAGAACATCATGGAGAATGGGTGGGCACCATAAAATTTTGAGCCTTAAAATCCCTTTTTATAAAAACCATGAACCAGGCCACATTACAAACCTTAAAAGTCCTAACTGAAGCATGGGTTAATTCAAAGCAAAACTGTTAGGAGAGTACGATAACCTGACTCCTAGAAGACTTGCTAAAAACTTTTTGAGTTAGTATCACTCCCTCTTTTACTTTCTTTGTACAAAAAAGTTTCGATGTTTCAAAATCTTTTCAATAAAAGCTTTCTAACTTCAAGACAAGCATATAGTTTGCATTAGAATTATCATTCTTAGGATAAAATATTCTGTGCATATGAACAAGTGCTTAAACATCAAGTGAGATTTCATAATGGGTATCAAATGAAGAGTTTGATTATCCCAAGGGAAAAATTGCTTCAGGAATCTGTTGAAAAAATGATCTTAATCTAGGGCATGCTTTCTAGCTACTCCTTTGAATTGAATAACACTAGTTTGAGAGATTAGTCAAGTACTTTTTGTTTGATGATTGTGTTGAAGTTTTGTCTTCCCACAAGTCTCTATTGAGCAACGGTGTATCGTTTATATTTGGTCCCTAACAACAATTTTCTTCAAGCATCTGCTTGAACGCGAAGCATTTCGAGTTGAGAAGTATGATTGTGTACTAGCTTGTTTTGAAGACGTAAGTTGATTATCATGAGGAGGTGTTATCTTCCAAACTCCGTGAGCTTCTCATTCCTCTGTGAGCATGAGGTAAAGAAATGGTTTGCCAAGATTCTGCTATTCTAGAACAATCAAGTCAAGATCCATTGACTCTCAAAGTTTCATCAATCTAGGGCAATCATGTCGAGATTCGACAAATCTTCAAAGTGTCGAGTTATCAAGGCCCGTTACCAAATATTCATTGAAGCCACTTCTAACATTGATTAGTCAGAGGCCGTGTTTCAAAGTTTGTAATACTGGGGAAGGTTATCTTGATGTTAAAGATCTTAGGAAGCTCTCTCGAGGTGAGATTTTTCAAAAGCCTTACAGACTTGATCAAGATATTATGCAGGAGCATTTTCTCCTTTTCAAGGGTTGATCAATTTAAGTTCAACCGAAAGCTATAAAAACTTGTGAATTTGAAGAGCATGTCGGGAAGTCAAGGGTGTTATCCTCAGCTCATCAAAAATTTAAGTCTATAAATTATTGTTCCCTCATCAGAAGTTAGGGATCTTTATCTCTAACTGAAGCCAGTATGGTTATCCTCGGCACAAATTCCAAAAAGTCTTGTCAAGGCCAATATTTTCAAAGATCAATCAATCTGTAGCAGTTACGTCGAGCTTCAACAAATCTCTCAATGAACCAATTGTGAAAGGAAGCTATTCAGAGCCTGAATACATTGGGGCACTTTACCTTGAATAAGTCCAGTCCATGTTGCTACAAGGACCTTCTCAAAGTGAGACTCATTTATACTATACTTGGGGCACGTTTGGTGTACTTTGTTGGGCATAACCATTGTTCACTCAATAATGTGCAATTTACTAATACCAGAATATCGTTCTTTCAAGAATAACTACGGTATCTCCCGTTTGGGTCGTTTCCCCAACAACATTGAAGTTTCTACATCTCCTTAGTGAGCCTTCCCCAAGCAAAGGGTTTGTAGATAAAAGTTTGATTGATATGGATATTCTTGCATGATTCCCCCGACACTTATTGAAGATCTTCTCCCTAGTATCGCCCAGTGGAGAATCCTTATGATTGATGAGATTTCTTGTTGAAAAATATACCTCCTCGGTAGATATGTGTTGTTGTTGTATATATGGGAGAATATTTATTCTCTAAAGCAGAGATTGCTCATTCCCCGACTAAGGTTCGGGTTGAGAATATTCTTTTTCCCCTACAGGTTTGCCTTTGAGGATTTCTCGTATTCCCCGATGAAGTCACTTCTTGAAGATCTCTTATTCAAAATCTCTCCTTTCCCCAAAAGAGTTTCCTTCAGAAATATCTTATTCAGAAATCCTCATCTCACCTGTGAAGTTGCTTTATCATGAAATCTCCTATTCAGGAATTCTCATTTCTCCAATGGAGTCATTTCATCGAAATTACTTATTCATAAATTCTTTCTTTTCCCAGTAGATCTCAATCCTGGATGATGATAAGTATTACTTCCCCAAAGGAGTACGCTATTGTGGTTTCCAGGATAAAGCATCATAGCAGGATTTTGTTCTTGTTAAATCCCATCCTTGTTCCCTAGTGGAGTTGAAGATTCTCGTATCTTTAGTAGTAACATATGTTGTTGAGTTTTCTTTCGTGAAGACTGTCCCATCAAGAGTTCTGTTTGTAAATATCTTATCTCAAGATAGGATCTTCATATCCCCGACAGTACAAGTTTTTTGTTATCCCTGACGAGAGGTTAACAATTTGTTTCCCAAGCAGTCAGAGGTGATTTTTGATTTCCCGCAGGCCCTATTTTGTTGGTGCTCTCTCCAGTAACACCCAATCTTCATTTGAAATTCCTTATCAGAGTTGATAGTTTCGATATGATCTTTTCCAGCAGAGTTTGCAATTTATTTTTGCAACTCCTCTTAATATTTGTAGCTAGTTTATATCGGTTACTCAGTTTGTTATTCCCCACATAGTTTCATCTCTTCAAGGGTTTCTTTCCAGAGTTTCCTTATATTTTCTCTCCAGTAGATTTTTGCAATTTATTTTTGCGAGTCCTGTCAGGTTTGGACTTATTGGTTGTTGGCTTCTCTATTGGCCATTCCCTAATGAAATATTTAGTCACGCATCATTACATTACATCCTGAAAGTGTAGTGTTTCCAGTCTCTTTTAGAACATTACTCCATAGAAAAATAATTCAAACATGCATTGGAACATAAGCCATTTTTGTTTTTGATTTCCCTAGTGAATTTTATAGCTTTGGATTGTATCCCCAACGAGGTCTCTATCTTCAGTATCCCGGTTTTCACCCATACAAGTATTTCCTTTTGGATATTACCATTAAGTGGTTTAGTGTCTACTCATTATCTTTGATTGTAGTCCAGTTTCTACCTGGCAAAATTTTCTCGGGTTTAGTCTTTACTACCCTTGTTGGTTCATTTTAATGTCTATTGATATACCTTCTGAATGCCAGTCTCTCCCTAATATTCATTTTTAGCCTAGTTTCATCTAGTTGCTTTTAGGTCAAGTTTTGTCTCGTTACCTGTGCGTGCAATCCAGTTTTGACTTGGTACTCATATTTGGATTAGTTTCGTCTAATCTTGTTGAGTCGAGTTTCTACTCGTTTTAAGCCTCATCTTTGGACCAATTTCTTCTAGTCTTCTTGAGCTGAGTTTCTACTGGTTATTTGTCTCTTTTATTACTTGGGTTCGTTTAGCTCCATCTACTATCTACCCTCATTTAAGACCAACGGGTGTTTTGTGAAATACACGCACTTTACGTCACCTTATTATAGGACCCAATTTCTATTGTTGTCCTATTGAGTACTTTTTCAGAGCCTAGTGTCATCTAGTTCATCTTAGGTCGAGTTTTGTCTCATTACCTTGATTGTACACCCGTTTCTACCTAGCGCATTCTTTATAAGTACTCCTGGAGGCCGAGTTTTACCTCGATAACCTCTACTCAATCCCACCAGCGTTCCGCTAACGTGCTAATGATTTAAGTTGAGTTTTGTCTGACCTTTGTTAACTGAGACCAGTTTATCTCTAGTATACCCATTTTGATCCTATATCTAGTCTGACTTTTCTGGAACCTAGTTTTATCTAGTCATCTTGGGTTGAGTTTTATATCACTATTGTGATTTGTATTTCAGTTTTGTCCTGACACACTCTTCGGGGTCTAGTTTAATCCAGTCCTCTTGGGTTTAGTTTTATCTCATTATTTCAATTGGTGTTTCCCTTTTGTCCTGACGCACTATTCAAGGTCTAGTTTTATCTAGTCCTCGTGGGTGGAGTTTTTATCTCATTATTTTATCTTGTGTCCCAGTTTTGTCTTGGCACATTCCTTAGAATCTAGTCTTATCTAGTCTTATTATTTTGAGTTTTATCTCATGAGTAAGATCTGTATTTCAGTTTTGTTCTGACACCTTCTTCTAAAGCTTAGTTTAAGTTTTATCTCATGGTTAAGATCCGTGTTTCAGTTTTGTTCTAGATTATTTTGAGGTATTCATTCAAGTGCGTGCTAAGCTTGGAAAGATGGTCTACATGTTTTTCTTGGTATTCAAGTTACAAGATTAAAACGTTTATCATGATCATTCAACATCTATCATAATAATGTATCACACTTAATTTTTTTCAAATCGTGTGCCCTTAAGTCAAGGCATACTTGGTTGTGGTTCATACAAGAAAATAAAAATAGACTAATCTCACCAATTAAGGTTCTGGACATTATGATGAGAAGTACTTCGCATAGCCAATTCCGTCACTTGTGGATCTCATTTCAAATGCCTTAAATTCAAAATCTAAGATTTCTTGTGGAAGATGGGGGGTTTTAAAGTGAAGATCAAAAAATTCAAGACATTCTTCAGTTTAGGAAGAAAGTGGAAAATTGAATATGTTTTCAAGAAATTCAAAATCTAAATGCACATTCAAAGTTTCTAAACTTTATTACAATTCTTTAAAATCCTATAAGTTTCACAATACTTCTCCAAGGCATATTCATTAAAAATTTCAAGTCCATTCAAGTGTCAAGCAACTAGCAATTTCATCAACCATTACAAGTTTTATTCAACCTTCATCCAAATGGTAAACGAGATACAAGTGAAATTCATTTATTTTATCAAAATCCAAAAGTTCATTCAATGATAAATTTTTTACAAGTTCACATCACAAGATTGAAATCACAATGATACAATTTTTTGTCCTATTAAATTAAAGTTTGTTCTAAACTACAAAAAATTCTACTTCAAATCTTCAAGCTCCTCATGTCCATTGCCTCAGCTTCTTCCTCAAGTCCTCCTCTATTCCTTTCAAGTTTATTCGTTCGTCATCAACATCACATGAAACAAGAAAACAAATTGGTTAGCAAACAAAACTTTAAAACAAACCAAGAAATTATCTAGAAAGAGTTTCCAAATTTCATCACAAGGGTTTGTGATAGGAATCCGAATTAGGGAGTTGTTTTCGAATCATGTTCATGCAACACTAAAGCCTCATAAATAGTTTTGTTTCACAAAGTTCAATCATGGGCCAATTTTCATTTGTAAATCTCAAAACAAATTAGGTTCACAAAGGAGGTACAAAAAGAAACAATTCACTAAACTCAAAACTTCATCATAGCAAGCAATTTTTCACAAAAAAGGAAAAGTCAGAATCACAACAGTCCAACCCAAAACCACAAAGCATCACAGTCTGGAAAATCAGAGTTACAAAATCTCTAGCCCAACAACAAAATAGAGGAAGAAAACAGAAGTTCAGTTATCAGGAAACAATAACAGATGTAGGAAATCACAGGTCCACAATTAGAAAGCACAAATAATTACATGTTAGATTATCAAGCCCAAATGCAGGCCTCATAGACATTTTGTTTCAAACAACATCAGGAAGTACAATATCAATCATGGGCCTAGTTATTTACCACAAATCACAAAATCAAGTTTGGTTAACACTAAAAGACAGAAAGAGGCAATTTACTGCAACTGTAAAACTCAAGAAAACATCACAGTTTGCAGTAAAAACAAATGGTATGAATTTCATTTTAACACCTTAAGCAAGTTCAACACAACTACAGAAATCATAGAATAGCTTATTAGAATTGTCAAGCCCAATAACAAAACAAAACCAACAAAAGCCTGTTATCAGTTATGAGGGAAAATACATACAAACCCTAATTCTTTCTTAGGCTATATAAGCATTCATTTCACTGAAATCAATGGGGGGATCCACTGTTCACACAAACACAAAAGATGCGCAAAACCCAAATCGTGAAATTTCCGTTCATCATTTTCAATCCCAAACCCTTCAGATTTTAAAAGAGAAACAGAGATAAAAATTCAACATCTCAGTAAGCTATCTAGCATACAAAAACCTAAGCTATCATCATATTCACTATAACACAAAACCTTCATAATTTCAAAACAAAGAAGAAGAGGAAAAGAGTAAAGGACCAGAAAAATATCACCGAAAGAAATTCAGAGGCAACATCCTCATCATCCTCGCTAATTTTATCGCGATCTGAGCGGTATGGTTTCTAAACGCCCTTCAAGATATACTTTCAACCATCAACCTCTTGGAAAATCAGAGACCAGATTAGTTCTCAAAAGAAGAAGACAAAGAGAAAGATGTAAAAAAATCGAAGATCAGAGAAGTCTACGGCGGCACCCTCGTGATCTTAATCGCTGCTACCGTGGAGTTCATAAGCTCTGCCACGAAGATTCATCAGAACCACCGCGTGTTCATCAGGACCACCGCTCCAGATCTCTTTTTTTTTCTTTTTTCTGGGTTCTATTTGTTTATTGTTTAACAAACATAGAAAGAGGCGAGAGAATCATAAAGAGAAGGGAGAGAGAGTTTAATGTTATTTGATTTTAGTTTCTAATTAACATTTTATTTTGTTAATTAAGATTAATTAAAACAATAATCCGGCGATGACACTTTTCACCGCCCTTGTGGCTATTTTTTGTCCAATGCAGATATCGCACTATAGCCACCATGCTCCTTACCATCACCACCCTCTGATATCAGTAGATTCGGATCCAACATCCCTGCTTTGAGTCACAGAGCTCCTCTCACGGAGCAACCCACCAGATCTCCACAAATCATTATACCACGCCCAGGAAGGAGTCTCCATGGTGCACCATCAATTTTCACCATCAGATCTTCACAGATCTGATCCAACACTCAGGAGTTGCGTAACTCACCGTGGACCCTCCACTCAATCCACACACATGATCATCGGAAACTTGCTTAGCATCTGGGCCTTGCATCTATGGGCCTAGAGAATTTCTTTTGCACACCCCTATGTTTGCTGATCTCAGGTCCATTCAGTATTTTCTTTTATATTTTTTTGTATTATATTATTTTTTTAATTATTTTTATTTCTATCAATTAAAATTATAAAAAAGTACATTTTATTTTCAATAATTAATTAGGTTGGAAAATAGTATTTAATATAATTCATTATTTTGTTAATTAATTCTATTAAATAAGATATTTCAATTTAATTAGTTGTTTAACTAAATTCGATTGGGTTGTATTGTTTATTTATTTAGACTTTTAATCGCATTGTCGATTTTGAAGTGGTGAAAAACACAAGAAGGGGGGGGGGGGGGGGGGGGGGGTTGAATTGTAAAACTGAAATCTAAAGCAATGAACAAGATATTTTTATCCTGGTTCGTTTGATCTCAAACTACTCCAGTCCACCCGTCAAGGTGATTTCGCCTCTCTCCAACGAGGTCTTAATCCACTATATTCAACTGAATATTACAGACTGCTTTAACAACTGCTAAAGCCTTCTTGATTCAAACCACAACCCGGTTTGTCAAGGTAACACTTTCTTACAAAGAGATAAAACTATGTGTGTGGATGTTTTCTACAAAACTGTATCACAACTGTGATGTATACACAAATTGAAGCTTAGAAACTAGATTGCTAAACAGTAATGGAATATCAGAGTGTGTGGTTTAGCAAAACTGAGAGAACGAAGATTATGGTTTAGCTTTTGTGCGTGTAGAGATTTGGAGAGCATTAGCCATTTCAATCTTCAAAGCCTTGTTTATATAGCACTAAGATGATGAACGTTGGATGCAATATTCTTGATTCAATGCTAATAACAAGCTTTCCTTATTAAGCAGATCTTGTCTGGAATGAGGCCGTTGGAATTAATTTGCTTTCAATGCACAGTACCGTTGCTTACTTAATGCAAGTTCTGGCTTGGCTCATTCTGACTCTGCTTCGCTGCTGATAAACTATTGTGTTTCTTTATCAGAGTGTTGAGCGCAGTCTTGTTCATCAGGCTTCATCATGTACGTGAGTTGATCATCTGATTTTGACATTCTGATGTAGCAACTTCTGATGCTGGTGTCTGAAATCAAGTTCTGATGCTGAATAGATGTGATCTTGCTTATATCAATCAGAGTATCTGCAAGTCAGAACATAATAATTTTAGGCAGCAGATAGTTCATTCATGAAACTTATAAATACTATATCTTTTCACTTTGTTATCATCAAAACTTAGTTATAGGGTAGTAGATTCAAACTTTGTTCTAACAATCTCCCCCTTTTTGATGATGACAAAAACTAGATATTTTAAATGAAAATAACGTGAAAAGGTATCTGGAATATGTATCAGAATAGGAAGTAAAAGAATAAAGAGTAAGGAGATACTCCCCCTGAGTTTATTACTTCCCTTTGATTATACGTGTTCTTTAGGATCAGATCTTTTTGCCTTTCTTTGAACATCAGAGTATCAGAGTCTTTGACTTATCAGAAGCTTTATGTCAGAGCAGAGCTTCAGAGTTTTTCTTGTCAGAGCTTTGCTTTGGATCAGAATATTAGAGCGGATCAGAACTTCATAGTGATCAGAGCTTCTAGTCTTCAGAGTGTCAGGAGCTTCCTTGTGCCTGTAGACTTTAAGCAAAACAGAAAAAAACATTTCAAGTAATAGAGTTAGAATGTTTGAGAATTTCTGTCTAGTCAGCCGTTATTGATTAAAATATCATTCTTGTTCTCCCCCTTTTTGTCAGCAACCAAAAAGTGTTGGTGATGTGCTAAAACAATTTAGATCAGAAAAACTAATCATATTAAGATAGTTCAGAATCAAAACAAGAAAATATTACAAAACATAATCAAACAGTACATCAGAAAATCAAGGAAAACATGAAAAAGGTCATGCATGAAAAAAAAGGATTAAGGTTGAGGAGGCAAGCGTGTGAACAGGTTCTCCAGCATGGCTTGAATCTTTTCAGCAGTCTCATTCTGCTTATGCACCATGCTGATAACAGTGTCAATCTTGCTGTCCTGCACATCCATTCTCTCTTTCATCTTCTGATCGTTTTCATCCATCCGCTGCTGCAGACGCATGTCATTCAGCCTTAGTTCTTCCAGAGTCTGCCTGTCCAAGGCACCTTGAGAAGCATCAGAAGGAGGAGGCTTCTCAGAACTTTCAGCAACATCCTCTGCTTGACTTTCTTCAGCCTGAATGGTCTTGTCTTCTTCTGATGGTTGCACCTTTGCAGCTTGCTGTTTCTCAGACCAAGGTTCACTGTCCAGATGGAGCACGTCCTCTTTCAGAAGCATACTTCCAACTTCATTCAGAAGCTTGCTGAAATTTTGTTGTGCCTGCTCATAGTTGATATCCTGCAACTTGAGGGCTTCAGCACGTACCCAAAGTCTGAATTGTGACCAGAGCTGATCAGAAGCAGCTGGGTCAATCAGTCCAGGACAGACTTGCTTCAAAGAAGCAATCCATTGCAGCACACCTGTTTCAAAATTCATAATACCAGAGCCAACATCTGGTTGCTTTGGTTTAGGGATGGCAATTTTGTGTTTCAAATCAGCAAGACGGTCAAGACTGGTTAAGTCTATGAAAGTCCTGCTGGGGCTTTCAGAGGTTTTCTGAGAAGCTGTTTGTTTTGGAGAAGGGGTATCAGAGTCAGATATTACGATTGGACTGGGTGGTGTTTTGGGAGTATTTGGTGGTGTCGATTCTGATGAGGATGGTAACTGGGGCATGACAACAGTTGTTCCACATGGCAGCTGAATTGCCAGCGGTGATGGTTGAGGTGAGTGAGATTTAGATTGATGAGGAGAAGGAGTTTCAGAGTGGTGAAACTCTGTTTGTGGTGATGGTGGATTAATTTCTGGTTGGGGAGAGGGAGGTGGAATCTCTGATTGCTCAGGGATCAGAGGTTCTTCTGAGAGTGGTTGTTGTTGTTCTGGTTCTGCAGCAGATTGCTATTGTTCTGGTTGTGGAGGAGGAACATTTTGTGGTTCAGAGTTTGGTTGATCAGAGGCATGTTGATCAATATCAGACAGCACTTGGTCAAGTGCTGATGTTGTTGAGATTGTTGGTTGTTTGGGGTGTTTGGTTCTGGGTCTTCTGAGTTTTAATGCCTCAGAAGGGTCTTCTTCTTGAACAGTTTCATCTATGGTAGGGATGGGGATTGAGATTCTATGAGAGGTTTGAGGAGGGATAGATGTTGGAATAGTAGCAGAATTTAAAACAGGGGCAGCAGATGAATTACCTCTTTTCTTTGGAGTCTGCTGAGATGATCCTTCTGATGGCGCCTTCCTCTTCTTTGTCTTCTTCAGAGTCACTTCTGGTTGAGGTTGATGCAGATCTCTGATATTCATCTTTGGATCTGTACCATCTGCCTTGCACGCATCCAAGTACCTGAGAATCACCTCTGGTTTGGATTCAATTTCAGAAAATAACGGAAAATCACTCAGAGGCACTCTTCTGCTGGAGATATCAGCAGTGGAAGTAGCTCTGGGTTCCTTCTGAATATTCTCTATCAGCTTCATCTTTTTCAGGTTCTTTGCGTTCAGAGGTTTCCCAATTGTTGGATCAATAATGCTTAGCTCTTGAGCTTCTATCAGATGCTCAATCAGCCTATTCTCTGTCAGAATATCTGATATCAACCTTCCAAAAGGTATCCAATCCCTCTTGGTTCTTTCTTCTTCCCTTGTTTCTTTCACACTGGTTCTGAGGTGGTTGAACAGGAAGTGAGCCAGATTGATCTTTACCTTCTGATCAATAAAGTAGATCAGAAACTGCTGATCCACATTTATGTAATCAGGAGAACTAGTTGGTTTCCTGTGGTTGAAGCACCCCAGAATTATCTTAGCCCACACTCTGAAATGATCCTTCAGATCTTTAATCTTGCTGCTGGGCATCCCAAGAGTGAAAATCCTGTCAGCTACCACACCTATATCAGCACATCTTTCAGCCATGTCCACACAACGGACGCCACCACCACTTTGACCGATTAGCCTTGCAATGTGATCTTCAGTAATCACAATCTTCTTCCCCATAACAAAGGAGGTGACTAGATGTGTTGAAGCCTTGGCGTGAATCCAAAATTCCTTGACCAGCGTTGGGAATGTTGGTCCAACCAACCTATCGAAATACCTTTCCCACTTTTGAGCCCTAACTTCTTCAGTTAGGTCAAAACCATTCTCCTTCAAGCTTTCAAAGTCAATGATTAATTCAGAAAGCACTTCAAGATTCTTCACCGGTGTGAGGAGAGTTCTGAGTGGCACTTGATATTGCTCAGATGATGCTTTCTTCTGAGTACCTGCAGAAACGCTGCTGGAGGTTGCCATGTTCACACTAAAAGGGTTTTGAGAATAAACTGAGGAAAATAGGTTGCAAGAGATGAACACAGAAATATGCAGAAAATGCTTGAGTATTAGTGAGAAAGCGTAAAGAATAAGAATGAGAGATTAATGTGCTTAAATAGAGTTTTCAAAACTATTTTGAAAAGATAAACGTTTTTTAAGAGAGAGAAAAATCATGATTGCCATTTAAAAGCATGATTACTTTTCATTAAATGCTTGCTGATTTTGGGGGATTTGAGAAAGATACTTAAAAACGGTTACCAGACATGTGTTTCAATGCACCCAATCAGCGCTTTGCCTTCTCAGAAGCGTGCACGCATTCTGCTTCAGAGATATGCTGATGATTGGATGACACTTGTTTGATGTAGTGATCAGCTCGTCTGTCTTTGAGCTTTAGACTCTCAGATCTTTAGACTTGCATCTGATACAATCTGCATGTTCTATCTTTCTGAAAGGAGATTGATCAGAAGTTCACAGTAAAATAATTACATTCTGAAGGTAAATATATGGAATTAAAACATTTTCACTCTGGACACACTTTCATACTGAGATGTTTCAGAATGAAATTAAACCTATCTTCTGAGAGGGGTTTAGTAAAGATATCAGCCCATTGATGGTCTGTATCTATAAATTTTAAGTTCAAAATACCTTTCTGAATATAGTCCCTAATGAAGTGATGTTTTATTTCTATATGCTTAGCTCTAGAATGTAAAATGGGATTCTTACTTAAGCAAATAGCAGAAGTATTATCACAAAGTATAGGAATGTTACTCTCAAAAATCTGGAAGTCTTCAAGCTGACTTTTCATCCAGAGCATTTGTGTGCTACATCCTGCTGCTGCTATGTAACCATCTTCTGCTGTTGACAGAGCAATTGTTGATTGCCTTTTGCTGGACCAAGAGATTAGATTTTCTCCCAGAAACTGGCAGCTTCCAGAAGTACTTTTACGTTCCACTCTGTCTCCAGCAAAATCAGCATCACAGTAGCCTACTAAGCTGTAATCACTAGATTTTCTATAAAACAAACCCAGATTAGTAGTACCTTTCAGATACTTGAAAATTCGCTTAACAGCTGTTAAGTGAGATTCTCTAGGATCTGATTGGAATCTAGCACAGATACAAACACTGAATAATATGTCAGGTCTTGAAGCAATCAGATAGAGGAGAGAACCAATCATACCTCTGTAGACTTTCTGTTCTACATTTTTGCTTACCTCTTCTCTTTCCAGAATGCACGTGGGATGCATTGGAATCTTTGATGGCTTACATTCTGAGAGGTCAAATTTCTTCAGAAGATCTCTGATGTATTTGCTCTGATGAATGTAAGTTCCTTCTGGAGTTTGATTGATCTGAATTCCTAGAAAGAATTTCAGTTCCCCCATGAGGCTCATCTCAAATTCTGCCTGCATACACTTAGCAAATTTTCTTCCAAGAGAAGGATTAGTAGAACCAAAAATAATATCATCAACATAAATTTGACAGACTAAGATGTCACTCTTAACTGATTTACAGAATAGAGTAGTGTCCACTTTCCCTCTGGTGAATTCATTTTCAAGCAGAAAGTTACTTAGCCTTTCATACCAAGCTCTGGGAGCTTGTTTCAGACCATACAGTGACTTCTTTAGTTTGAAAACATGTTCTGGATGTTTTGTATTTTCAAAACCAGGGGGTTGGTGTACATAAACTTCTTCTTCTATATAACCATTTAAGAATGCTCTTTTGGCATCCATCTGATACAGAGTGATGCCTCTATTAACAGCAAATGAGATTAAAAGTCTGATAGATTCTAACCTGGCGACTGGGGCAAAGGTTTCTGTATAGTCTATCCCCTCTTGCTGACTATAACCTTGTGCAACCAGTCTTGCCTTGTTTCTGATGACTTCACCTTGTTCATTTAGCTTGTTTCTGAACACCCATCTTGTTCCAATGACGTTGAATCCTTTTGGTCTGGGAACGAGATCCCATACGTCGTTTTTGGTGAATTGATTCAGCTCTTCTTGCATTGCCAGAATCCAGTCATTATCCAGAAGTGCTTCATCAATTGAAGAAGGTTCAATCAGAGACACCAGTCCCAAGAGTGTTTCTTCAGAGTTTCTGAAGCTTGCTCTTGTTCTGATTGGATCTTCCTTTCTTCCTAGGATAGTCTCTTCTGGGTGATCCAAGCTGCTTCTGGGTAATCTCTTCTGAGGTTGATCAGCAGCTGTTGTAGGATTTCTAGCAGTGCTCCTTTCAGACGTTGAAGGAATGTCTGTGTTGAGAGCTTCTGATGACTTGTCTTCAGAACCTGCAAATTCAATTTCTATACCTGCAAAAACTTCATTCTGCTTTGACTTTTCAGAGTCAAGCTTGTCATCAAAACGAACACTGATTGATTCTTCCACAATCTGTGTTTCTGTATTGTATACTCTGTACCCTCTTGAGCGTTCAGAGTATCCTAACATAATACACTTCTGTGCTTTAGAGTCAAACTTGTTCAAATAATTCTTTGTATTTAATATAAAGCAAGTACATCCAAATGGATGAAAAATATGAAATGTTGGGCTTTCTGTTCTTCCACAATTCATATGGAGTCTTTTCCAGAATAGGTCTTATTGAGATTCTATTCTGAATGTAGCACGCTGTGTTTATTGCCTCTGCCCAGAAGGTCTTAGCAACGTTTGTCTCATTGATCATGGTTCTGGCCATTTCTTGCAATGTTCTGTTCTTTCGTTCTACAACTCCATTTTGTTGGGGAGTTCTAGGACAAGAGAAATCATGCAGAATGGCTCTGTCATTAAAGAATGACTCAAAATCTTTATTTTCAAATTCTCCACCATGATCACTTCTGACTTTAACGATTCTAAGATCCTTTTCATTCTGAACTTGGTTACAGAAGGTAACAAACACAGAGTGTGACTCGTCCTTGTGTCTTAAGAACTTTACCCATGTCCATCTGCTATAGTCATCTACGATTACTAACCCATACTTCTTACCACTGACTGAAGCAGTTTTAACTGGTCCAAATAAGTCAATGTGCAGAAGTTCTAATGGCTTAGAGGTAGAAACAACATTTTTGGATTTAAAAGAAGGTTTTGCAAATTTGCCTTTCTGACATGCTTCACACAGAGCATCTGAATTGAACTTCAAATTAGGAAGTCCTCTGACCAGATTGAGTTTGTTAATCTGAGATATTCTTCTCATACTAACATGCCCCAATCTTCTGTGCCAGATCCACTGCTCATTGTTGACAGACAGAAGACATTTTACATTCTGACTCTTTAGTTCAGAAAGTTTGATTTTGTAAATGTTGTTTTTCCTCTTACCATTAAACAGGATAGTCCCATCTTTCTGACTAACAGCTTTACATGATTTTTGATTAAAGATTATATCATAACCGTTATCACTTAATTGACTTATGGATAACAGATTATGCATCGATCCATCTACTAGCAGAACATTATTAATAGAGGGAAGGTTTCCATTACCTACAGTTCCAGAGCCAATTATCTTTCCCCTCTGATTGCCTCCAAAGCCAACGTGGCCTCCAGGCTTAAGTTCCAGGCTTTGGAACATATGCCTTCTTCCCGTCATGTGTCGTGAGCAGCCAGAGTCCAGGTACCATGACTGGTGTTTCTGACTTGCTGCTAAAGATATCTGCAACATGTATTATTTTATCCTTAGGTACCCAGATTTTCTTGGGTCCTGATTTGTTAGTTTTACCAAAACTCTGGTTGAATTTTGGTTTCACAGAGTGCTTACTGCTAGTATATTTGATATCATGTGTGTGACCATACACAAAGTGTGAATTCAGAGGAGTGTGTTTAATGGTTAAGTCCATGACATTCTTTGGTGTAGGAACCTTACCTTGGTATCCTATTCCTTTCCTGCCGTTTCTGCTAACTCCATAGATCATTGAAGCCATTCTGCTTCTATCTATGCTTTTAGCTAGGAACTTCTGGAAACTGTGATCATACTCCTTGATGATCTCATCAGCGTTGCTGGGAGTTTCAGAAATTGGTTCCTTCTGAGAGTTTTGTAAAGTGTTTTCTAATTTTGAAATCTTATTTCTCAGCTCAGAATTTTCCAATTTGAGACTCTCAGTCTTATTAGAGTCAGATTCAAGATTCCTTTTCAGGTCTCTGAATTTAGCTCTAATTTGCTGATAACGTTCCAGAATCTCATTAAGGCTTTCAGCAAGTTCAACCTTTGTAAAGTTAACAGCAAAGTTAGGAAATACCTCTTCTGTGTCTGATTCTGAGTCTGATTCAGAAGCTTCACTATCTTCTGAAATGTTAGCCATGAGAGCTATGTTTGCTCTTTCATCATCTGATTTTGAGACAGCTTCAGACGAGTCAGAGTCATCCCATGTAGCCATGAGACTTTTCTTCTTCTCTCTTCCAAACTTCTTTTTGGGCTTTTCCCTCTGAAGCTTTGGGCAGTCACTCTTGTAGTGTCCTTGCTCATTGCACTCATAGCAGATGATGTATTTTGTGTTTAGCTTTTTGCTACTGGAGGAGCCTTCAGATCTTCTGTATCCAGAGGAAGAATTTGTCCTTCTGTATCTGGAAGAAGACTCGTTCTGATCAGATCTTCTGGGATTCCTGAACTTCCTTTGTCTTTGCTTCCACAGTTGATTTACTCTTCTGGAGAGAAGGGAAAGTTCGTCTTCTTCTGATGAGGATCCATCAGATGTTTCTTCAACTGCCTGCAAAACTTTAGACTCAAACTTTCTGTTAGATTTTAATGCTAAAGGCTTACCTTGCTTCTGAGGCTCATCAGCTTCTAGCTCTATCTCATGACTTCTGAGGGAGCTGATAAGTTCCTCCAGAGTGATTTTGTTGAGATCTTTAGCTAGCTTCAGAGCAGTAACCATAGGCCTCTACTGCTTGGGTAAACTTCTGACTATTTTCTTGACATGGTCAGCAGTAGAGTATCCTTTGTCCAGAACTTTGAGACCAGCTACCAGAATCTGGAATCTAAAGAACATAGTTTCAATGGATTCAGATTCTTCCATTTTGAACGCCTCATACTTCTGAATGAGCGCCAGAGCTTTTGTTTCTTTGACCTGAACGTTGCCCTCATGCGTCATTCTGAGAGAATCAAAAATATTCTTTGCTGTGTCTCTGTTGGAGATCTTTTCATACTCAGTATAGGAGATGGCACTGAGGAGGATGGTTCTGGCCTTGTGGTGATTCTTGAAGTCACGCTTTTGTTGATCAGACATTGTTTTTCTATCAATCTTCTGACCACTTGCATTCACAGGGTGCGTGTATCCATCTGTCACCATATCCCACAGATCAGCATCATGTGCCAGAAAGAAGCTTTCAATTCTGTCTTTCCAGTAATCAAAGTTTTCTCCATCAAAGACTGGAGGTTTTCCACTGAATCTGTCTCTGTCCTCATTGTTGTCATTGCTGATGTGAGAATTGTTTCCTGCCATTGTGTTTTTCTGACGCTGGATCTTGTACTGACACGGTTAAGTGTTTTAGCTCAGAACCAGGCGCTCTGATGCCAATTGAAGTGGTGAAAAACACAAGAAGGGGGGGGGGGTTGAATTGTAAAACTGAAATCTAAAGCAATGAACAAGATATTTTTATCCTGGTTCGTTTGATCTCAAACTACTCCAGTCCACCCGTCAAGGTGATTTCGCCTCTCTCCAACGAGGTCTTAATCCACTATATTCAACTGAATATTACAGACTTCTTTAACAACTGCTAAAGCCTTCTTGATTCAAACCACAACCCGGTTTGTCAAGGTAACACTTTCTTACAAAGAGATAAAACTATGTGTGTGGATGTTTTCTACAAAACTGTATCACAACTGTGATGTATACACAAATTGAAGCTTAGAAACTAGATTGCTAAACAGTAATGGAATATCAGAGTGTGTGGTTTAGCAAAACTGAGAGAACGAAGATTATGGTTTAGCTTTTGTGCGTGTAGAGATTTGGAGAGCATTAGCCATTTCAATCTTCAAAGCCTTGTTTATATAGCACTAAGATGATGAACGTTGGATGCAATATTCTTGATTCAATGCTAATAACAAGCTTTCCTTATTAAGCAGATCTTGTCTGGAATGAGGCCGTTGGAATTAATTTGCTTTCAATGCACAGTACTGTTGCTTACTTAATGCAAGTTCTGGCTTGGCTCATTCTGACTCTGCTTCGCTGCTGATGAACTATTGTGTTTCTTTATCAGAGTGTTGAGCGCAGTCTTGTTCATCAGGCTTCAGCATGTACGTGAGTTGATCATCTGATTTTGACATTCTGATGTAGCAACTTCTGATGCTGGTGTCTGAAATCAAGTTCTGATGCTGAATAGATGTGATCTTGCTTATATCAATCAGAGTATCTGCAAGTCAGAACATAATAATTTTAGGCAGCAGATAGTTCATTCATGAAACTTATAAATACTATATCTTTTCACTTTGTTATCATCAAAACTTAGTTATAGGGTAGTAGATTCAAACTTTGTTCTAACAGATTTGATACATCCCCATTCATAAAATTGTACCCCCATTCCCATATGATTTTTAATAGCTTAGAATTTTATTTCTTTGTAGTTTAGAATTTTATTTCATTACATGTTTTAATCATTGTTTGATTATGGATAATCATCCAATTAGAGCACACAGTCTTCTCTTGGGTCCCTCGTCAATGAAAAGGTATACACTCACAAATGCACACTCACACACATTCGTAGTTTGGTCCTGGGATTTTCTACAACGACAACTATTCGATCGGTTGTTCCAATTGGTCGTTTAGAATACTAGTGCCATGCTCTTCCCACTTTATAGGAGCATGCATATAGCCACCTTATATGGGCTTTTGATTTTTATCTTATGCATTGAAGCAACTGTCTTCTCTCCCCTTGGTCCGTATATTAAGCATTTTCTTAAAGGGTCTCATAGTTGAGTTTGGGCATGGCCATTCTCACGAGATTAATCAAGTTTTGCCCTTGATTAATCATAAACCAAATCAATCACTTTGGTCCATATACCAAGTGTTTCCATGCATAAAAAGGGTCCCATGGTTGAGTTTAGGCATGGCCATTCTCACGAGATTAATCAAGTTTTGCTCTTGATTAATAACAACCTGAGTCAACCACTTTGGTCCATATACCAAGTGTTTCCACGTTACGATATTAATCAAGTACACCCATTGGTTAATCATAAACCGATTCAACTCCCATACATCAAGAATTCCATTTATCTTGTGGACAATTGTGCTATGATCTTGTGATCAATCGTTGATGCAACCCGGGTATGCCTAATTGATGGTTGATTGAGGAGGTTAAAAGAGGAGTTCGGTAGCGTTTTCTTATCTCATGCACATTGAAGAGGCAACTGACGTTATTCATTAGGTATAATCATACATCTCTTTATTTCTCATCCCTACATATTGATGCATGACTCAAAGTCTTACCTTTATAAGAATTCTTTGATTATTTAAATGTTATCTCCTCTTCTACTTGACTATTTGTTTAGGTATCTACTTACATTCATGTTCTTCTTTATTTGCTTATCTAAGCTTGTTTTCTTTAGGTATCTTATCTAAGTACCTTACATCTTGAGTAAGTCTCTATTTCTTATGTGCAATGTGTAATTATCTAATCTTCATCTCCTATCTTTTATCCTACTTTGATTCTTAATATCATTGTTACGTGTGATGTTTTACCATCTCTTATTTTTCAACCAACTTTGATTTTCAATATCATTGTTAGGCATATGTTTTTCCATACTATGTTTCATCATCATTTCTTATCCTACTTTGATCCTCGATATCATTGTTAGGTGTTAATGTATTATCATTCTTCTCTCTTTAAGATGTGATGTTTTGTCATCCTAACATGTGTATGCTTAATTCCCTATCTTCTAAGTATTAATGTTTTGTAATCTATTGTGTGATGTTTTACCATCTCCTCTTTTATTGGTTTAGGTTTCTACCTATGTGTTCGTGCTTGATATTTTTCCATTCTTAATCATTATGTTTTATCATTTTCTTATCTTGATGTTTCTATCATCTCTTTTTCATATTATTTCTTCATCTTCTTTGATCCTTGGTTAAGTACTTCATTACTAACCAACATGGTGATATATGAGAAGCAATATTCCATTTGTGTTTTGAGCATCATTATCCAGTGATTGTTGATAGAACATAATTTGGTTCTACATCCCAGCAAGAGTTTTGATGATAACAAACACATGATATAAAGAAAAAACATGCTCGCTAATAAAAAGTATATTTACATGCAGGATGTTCTGATGTTAAAAAGATGTTCTGATGCAACTGGAAGTTCTTCCAGAAGAACACCAGAAGTTCTGATAATGAGAGCACAGAAGTTGATAGGATAATGAAAGATTCAAATGCATCAAATATGCATGACACACTTGTATGAAGAAGTTCTGTTTGAATTTCTGAATGCACCAGCGCTGCAAATCAGAATCTCTGATACTCTGATGTAAGAAGCTCTGAAGCGTTACAATCTATCAATGCAAGATCATAAGTAATGGCTACAAACAGACAAGGATCTCTTGATTTGGAAAGCTCATTAACGCGTGTTACGGACATACCAAAAGTATCTTCTTATGTCACTATTGCAAGGCCTATTTAAAGCTGACAAGAAGAAGATTTCAAGAGGATGAACAACTGAGCTCATAAAGAAAAACTCACGTAAAAAGTAAACAACGCAGCTTTCATTCTTCATCTTCAACGATTCAATATTAAACTGTGTAATACATCACAAGTTTGTGATACTGTTTATTTAGAAACATCATTGTACACTTTTATTCAATTAACTGTTTTGTGAAATTCCTTGAGAAAACCGGGTTGTGGTTTTGGACTCAAGAAGACTTTAACAGTTGTTAAAGTAGAATTGTAATTAGTTTGATTAGTGAATTAAGTCCTCGTTGGAGAGAGACGAAATCACTTTGGCGGGTGGACTGGAGTAGTTTGAGATCAAACGAACCAGGATAAAAATAAATGTGTTCCTTACTCCATTTATTTTTAAGTTTCAATTCAACCCCCCCTTCTTGTGTTTTTCACTTCTTCAATTGTCTCACGAGCTTTTGTGCAATGTCCCATGTATGCATCTTGATGTTGGGGACTGATCATAATATCTTAGAATATTTACCTTTGATTTATTTAAATCACGCTGCTTTTACACATCAAGGGACTATACTTTTCCATATATCATGAAACTTGAGTATGTTATCTTGTTGACATTACTCGAGTCTTTAAGTTCATGAATGATGTCTTGTGAGGGTATCATCATCACCCCATGATATAAAAGATGTCATTGCACTTTTACTTGAGCTTTATCAATTTCATATTATTTAAGACAAGTATTATCCATCTTAGATGATTTTGTTCATCAATTAGGTGACTTTTTCTTGTGTAGGAAGTTTCATCTTCATACTTGGTTGCTCTTGAGTCTCATCTCGAGTTAATTCACTATACAAGTCACACATGGAATAATTATTCAATCATGCTCTCTCTTGTTTTGATCCTTACTTTTAATTTGAACAATGTTTCTTGCCTCCTTTGGCCATTCCCTTTGTATGCTTTGTATGTTCCCTTTTCCCCATGTCTTGTATGTTTGTTGACGTGTTAACATTTATTCTCGATATGTGGTTCTTTTGCCATCTCTTATATGTGTTATATCCTACTTTGATCCTTGATATCATTGTTAGGTGTTGATGCATCTCCATCTCTTCTCTATTTTCAATTAGTGTTTAGGTATATATCTTTTATGTTTGCTTCTTTGATGTTTTATCATGTGATGTTTAGTCATCCACGCCTGATGTCTTATCATCTTTGCGATGTTTTGTCATTTATGCCCGATGTTTTATCATCTTTGCGATGTTTTGTCATCCATTCCTGATGTTTTATCATGTTTGCAATGTTTTGTCATCCATGCCTGATGTTTTACCATTTTTGCGATGTTTTGCCATCCCTTCCTGATGTTTTATCATTCTTCTCTTTTCTTAGAGACTCTGTAATATGGTGGGAGAACTAATTTTTTTGTTTTTATCAAAATGTGCGGATAGCAAGAGTCGCAACCGACCTTTGATAGATTTTGAGTTTGGTGGGTAGGTTATGAAAAGGGAAGGTGTTAGCACCCTTTTCATTCGTAGTTATCAACAGGCTTTTAATTGCTTAGCCGACTTTTGAAAAATTGCTTTGTGTGTGTGATTGAAAATGTTTTGAAATGCCAATGTAAGGCTAACTTTGTAATGATTCTTGTATCAGTTCTCAAGAATGCATACATAATGTGTTTTTGAAAATATTTTTGAAAGTGTAGTGTGAGAAATGTTTTTAGAAATGTTAGCGAGGAAGCAATTAGGAGTTCTTACCCACTAAAGTATTTCTTATTATTTTCCTTCTTCTTCGGAGATAGTACTATCTGTACCATTAGTAGATAGGTAACCCTATCTTTTGGATATGAAGGGACATGGGTAGGGTCATCGTATGGTCATCGAAGGAAACATGTAAGGATACTTTAGCAATTGTATCGAAGGGACTATCATCATTTTGTTCGTAGGGACTAGATCATTTTGTAGGCAGCTCGAAGGGTCATCAAGGGATTATGATCTTTATTTGAAAGGGATAATGATGATTTGATTGATGGTCTTTTGCTAAAGTACCCCACTTTCAAAGGACGTGACCAAGTATCGTAAGGTAACAAGAGAGGATACCCTAGAGGTGCAAGTGTGCGAAGTGTATTGATTCAATTATTTTATCTTGAGAATTAGGGTTTTTTATGTTTGTTTTTAATCTTGCCATACAAACCCTAGTTACTAGAAATTAAACATGTACAAAAAAATAATGTGCGAAATGTAAATGAAGAATTGAAAAACACAAGAAGGGGGGGGGGGGGGGGGGGGTTGAATTGGAATCTTAAAAATCAATGGAAATAATATGATGATTTTTATCCTGGTTCGTTTAAACTCAAACTACTCCAGTCCACCCGCCAAGGTGATTTCGCCTCTCTCCAACGAGGTCTTAATTCACTAATCAATCTTGATTACAAATCTACTTTGACTACTTCCAAAGTCTTCTTGAGTATAACCACAACCTGGTTTTTCTCAAGGAATTGCACTAAACAAAATATGAATAAAGAAGTGTACAATATGTTTTCCTTACAAAAACAGTATCACAGACTTGTGATGTATTATATAGGTGAAAGAATAGTATGAATGAGGAGTAGAAAGGATAGCAACATTGAAGTGTTGTAAATTGTTGTGTAAATCGTAAACGATTTATCCTCATCCTTTATTTAAATAGGCGCAACATAGTTGAGCATTTGGAAACTAGATAAATGACTGTTAATGCGCTTTCCTCAAATAAAAGATCCTTGTCTGTTTGTAGACGTTGCATTTGATATATATTTGATGAACTGTAACACTTTAGAACATTAAGGTATCCATTTGCTTCTTGCTTCAGAACTTTGGAAGGTCAGAATCATAAGATCATGTTTGCTGCGTTAAACTTACTTTCAGAGTTATGTAATCAGAGTTAAAACATATTTCTCTTAGTGCAACTTCTGATCTTCATTCATAAGAACCTTATGGGAATACTCTAAGTTCATAGCAGGAACAATCTTGTAGCTTATCTTCTGATCTACTTCCATTAGAACTTCTGTACAAAACAAAATCTAATTTTAGAGTGCATAATTGTTCTTTGTATTTGTTATCATCAAAACTCTTACGAGGGTTGTAGAATCAAACTATGTTCTAACAATCTCCCCCTTTTTGATGATGACAAAAACTAGGATATTTCAATTAAAATAGATAGAACATAAAGCATTAGAGAGTCCCCCCCTGAGTTGAGTATTCAGATAGAGATGAATTACTTCCCTGAAGTTTATCCTTATCAGAGCTTTTGATGCATCTCCTTCTGTCTTCATTAGAGTTTTGTTCCTGTTTTGCTTTTAAAAAAAACGAGAAGTTACGATATTCAAAATGTTTGAGACTTTGTCTCGATATACTGTTATTGGAAATATCTTACGTTCTCCCCCTTTTTGTCAGGAATCAAAAAGCAATATAAACACTAATATTCAGAGTAAAAAAGATGAGTTATATTAAACTTGATTTCAATAACACTTTCAGAGCCAAATAAAACAAGATAAATGAATGCAGAAAACAAGTTTTAAAAAAAACTAAGATTGAGAAGGGGGAAGTCGTGTGAACAACGCTTCCAACAAGCTCTTAATCTGAGTGCTCGACTCCTCTTGTTTTCCCAGCATTTCCTTGATTTCTTTTCTCGTGCCTTCTTGCTTGTCCAATCTTTCTTTGATCACTGCATTCTCTTTCTTTAACTCTTCCAGAGTTTGCATAACCAAAGATGAAGATGGTGTATCCACAGAAGATGCAAGTTCCTCAGAACACTCTAGCATTTTCTGATTCAATGGCTTCTTTAGTTGATGTGCCTTTATCTTGAATAGTAGCCAGAGGAAGATTATGATAGCATGGTTCATCAACTTCTGAAGGTAGGTGCTCTTTCCAGGGAGCATTGTCCAGCAGAAGAATAGATTTCCTTTCCCAATGACTCAGAACTTGATCCTTGAAAACTTTCAACTGATCACAAAAGTTTTGTTCGGCCAGTTCATAGCTTAATTCCTTGAGTTTCTGGGATTCTGAGTTGAACCATCTTTTGAACCGGTTCCAGTGAGAGTCAGAAGCAGTAGGATTTGTATTTTCTAAACTTGCTTGCTTCAAAGAGTTAATCCATTCAATTATTTATGTTTCAAAAATCAATAAATTTCTACTAACATTTGCCTTGGTGATAGTTGGTTTTGGTTTGGGAAGGGCAATTTTGTGAGAGGTTGAGGCAAGGTGATCCAGCGCTTCTAAGTCTATTATTGTTCTAAGGTGATCTTGTGGAGGATTAATAGGAGAGGAGTAGGAGAATCAGAAATGATGATTGGTGATGGAGGTGTGTTTGGTGGAGTGGAATGGTAAGGTGATGGAATTTCTGGAATGTCTTAGATGGAGAGAGGTTGTCGAACCATGAGAGGTTCTGTTATTTCAGGAATTAGTGTGGTGGTATCAGAGTCAATGTATGGATTTTCAAGTTGGGAAGCGGTAGCGTTTGGATTTTCAGGGCGAGTGGTTTGGAAGTTTGGATTTTCTGTTTGAGGAGTTTGAAAATCTAGATCAAATTGATCAATATCAGAAAGAACTCTAGCAAGTTCTGGATGATTTTGTTCAAGATATGGATTGGGAGAGTGAAGTTCGTTTAGTATGTTTTCTATAGTTACTGAGGGGTCAAATTCTATATCAAAATCTTCAAATGTTTGAGGTGAGAGATATTCTATTGGTTTTGGAGAGGAGGGTGTTTCATATGTTAGAAAAACCACTGATTCTATAACAGAAATAAAAGAAGAGTTACCTTTCTTCTTAGCAACTTTTGGTGTCTTCTGAGAAGATTCTTCTTCTGCAACTTTTCTTTTTCTGGACTTATTTAGGACAACATCTGTAGCTTGTTGATGCAAATCACAAATGTTTAACTCTGGAGCAGTTCCATCCTTCTCGCATGCTTCCAAATATCTGACAACTATTTTTGGTGAAGCATCAAGTTCAGAAAATATAGGAAAATCTTTCATAGGGATTCTCCTTGATGTAATGAATTCTTTTGTAGCAATGGTTGGATCCTTCTTAATGATGTCAATGATCTTCATCTTTTTCAGGTTCTTGTCATTGAGAGGTTTTCCAGCACATGCCTCCAGCGTGCTTATCTGCTGAGCTTCAGTCAGATGCTCTGTTAACCTATTCTCAGTCAGAATATCTGAAATTAGCCTGCCTAGTTCTTTCATCTTATCTTGTTTCCTTCATGCTTGTTCTCAGATGATTGAAAAGCAAGTGAGGAAGGTTTATTTTCGTCTTCTTTGCAATGAAGTATAGCAGAAATTGTTGTTCAATATTTATGTATTTAAGAGAGCTTGTTGGCTTCCTGTGGTTGATACAACCCATAATGATCTTTTCCCAGATTCTAAAGTAGTCCTTTATATCTTTAATCTTATTGGATGGCTGCCCAGAAGTGATGATTACTCTTGAGATGGCTGTTAGGTCAGAACATTTCTCAGCCATGTCGCTGCAATAGATTCCTCCGCCATTATAACCAATTAGCTTTGCAATCAAATCTTTAGTGATTGTAATCTTCTTCCCCATTACATAAGACGTTACTTGGTGATTAGAGGAGGTTGCATGAATCCAGAATTCCTTTACCAAAATTGGGAACACTGGACCTAAAAGACAATCAAAATACCTATTCCAACCTTGAATATCTACATCTGCAGTTGATGAAGATGAACCAGGAGCACATTGAAGATTCTTAGTGCTTGAAGATGAAGCCATTATTCACACTGACTGTTTGAGATTTTTGAGAAAAAAGGTTTTTGCAAACGAAAACTAGAGAGGAAATAGAAGCGAGAAGAAGTGAGAGTGAGAGTGAATGTGTATTTATAATCAATTTGAAAACTTAAATAACAAGAAAGAGAAAAATATTAATGATTACACAACATTTATGAATCCTGAAAATAGGGGATGACATGGAGATGTGAAACAGTTGCCAATGACATGCGTCTCAATGCATCCAATCAAAGATTTAGACCCTTCAGAATTTGAACGCGTGTTCATCCTTAGAAGGACGCTTGTGAGAGGATGACAAATGTTGATAATGTGAACTGCATGCTTCTATCTTTGAAATGAACCGTTCAGATCTTCTTAGATAGATTCTGATGCAACTGTCCTTCTAACTTCTGAAAAATTGTTTATCAGATGTTCACAAAAAAATATATAAAATTCTGAGGGTTAATGTATATATAAATAAAACTCTTATTCTAGACATAATTTCATGCTGAGATGTTTCAGAATGAAATTAAACCTATCTTCAGAAAGTGGTTTAGTAAAGACATCATCCCATTGATGGTTTGTGTCAATAAATTTTAAGGAAATGATTCCTTTATGAATATAGTCCCTAATAAAGTGATGTTTTATTTCTATATGCTTAGCCCTAGAATGCAAAATAGGATTCTTAGATAAACAAATTGCAGAAGTATTATCACAGAATATAGGAATGTTACTCTCAAATATATTGAAGTCTTCAAGCTGACACTTCATCCAGAGCATCTGTGTGCTGCATCCAGCAGCTGCTATATATTCAGCTTCATCTGTTGACAAATCAATTGTGGATTGCCTCTTGCTGGTCCATGAGATCAGATTTTCTCCCAGAAACTGGCAGCTTCCAAAAGTGCTTTTTCTTTCTACTCTGTCTCCAGCGAAGTCATCATCACAGTACCCTACTAAATTGTATTCACTGGTTTTCTATAAAAGAAACCAACATTAGTAGTACCTTTCAGATAATTGAAAATTCGCTTAACAGCTGTTAAGTTAGATTCTCTAGGATCTTATTGGAATCTGGCACATAAACTTACATTGTATAGAATGTCAGGTCTTGAAGATGTAATATATAAGAGAGAACCAATCATACCTCTGTAGATCTTCTATTCTTCCTTTTTACTTACCTATTCCTTTTCCATAATTCATGTGGGATGCATTAGAGTCTTAGATTGCTTACGCTCTGATAAGTCAAATTTCTTCAGAAGTTCTTTGACGTATTTTCTCTGGTGTATGTAGGTTCCTTCTGGAGTTTAATTGATCTGAATGCCCATAATGAATTTGAGGTCTCCCATCAAGCTCATTTCAAACACTTCCTGCACAGACTTAGAAATTTCTCTTCCCAGAGAGGCTTTAGTAGATCCAAAAATTATATCATCTATATAAATTTGACAAACTAAAATGTCATTCTTAAATGACTTACAAAATAAGGTTGTGTCCACTTTCCCTCTGGTGAATTCCTTTTCTAACATAAAGCTTCTTAGTCTTTCATACCAAGCTCTGGGAGCTTGTTTAAGACCATATAGTGATTTCTTTAGTTCGAAAACATATTCTAGATGTTTTGAATTTTCAAAACCATGGGATTGGTGCACATAAACTTCTTCATCAATGTATACATTTAAGAATGAACTTTTGACATCCATCTGATAGAGAGTGATGCCATTATTTACAGCGAAAGAAATTAAGAGTCTGATAGATCCTAACCTGGAGACTGGAGCAAAGGTTTATGTATAATCTACCCTGCTAGTTGACTATAACCTTGTGCAACCAGCCGTGCTTTGTTTCTGATGACTTCTCCTTGTTCATTCAACTTGTTTCTGAATACCCATTTTGTTCCAATGACGTTGAACCCTTTTAGTTTGGGAACCAGATCCCATACATCATTTTTGGTGAATTGATTTAATTCCTCCGGTATAACCAGTATCCAGTTATTGTCCAGAAGAGCTTCATCAATGGAAGTTGGATCAACCATAGATACTAATCCCATGAGAGATTCTTCAAAATTTCAGAATATGGATATTGTTCTGATTGGATCTTCCTTCTTTCCCAGAATTTTGTCTTTAGGATGAGCTATGATGCTTTTGGATAGTCTTTTCTGGAGAGGTTCTTCAGATGTTATTGTAGTGTTTGTGACATTTCCTTATGATGTTTTTTGTGAGTCTTTGTTGGGAACATCGGATGTATCGCCTTCAGTACCTGTGAATTGAACTTCTATATCTGCAAGAGACTTATTTTGCTTTGGCTTTTGAGAGCCAAACTTGTCGTCAAATCTAACACTGATTGACTCTTCTGTAATCTGTGTTTTTGTGTTGTATACTTTGTAGCCTCTTGAGCCTTCAGAGTATCCTAACATAATA
Organism: Vicia faba; assembly: GCA_948472305.1. Taxonomy (NCBI): domain Eukaryota; kingdom Viridiplantae; phylum Streptophyta; class Magnoliopsida; order Fabales; family Fabaceae; genus Vicia; species Vicia faba. The sequence continues at coordinate 79,043,752 of OX451735.1, forward strand.
CACTTTTGTGCTTTAGAGTCAAACTTGTTCAGATGTTCTTTGGTGTTAAGCATAAAACAAATACATCCAAATGGATGGAAATACGAAATGTTGGGCTTTCTGTTCTTCCACAGTTCATATGGAGTCTTATCTAGAATAGGTCTTATGGAGATTCTATTCTGAATATAACACACTGTGTTAATTGCTTCTGCCCAAAAGTTCTTAGCAATGTTAGTCTCGTTGATTATGGTTCTGGCCATTTCTTGTAAAGTTCTGTTCTTTCGTTCTACAACTCCATTTTGTTGGGGAGTTCTAGGCTAAGAGAAATCATGAGATTCCATTCTCATTAAAAAATATTTCAAATTTTTTATTTTGAAATTCTCCATCATGATCACTTCTGACATTAACAATTCTAAGATCTTTCTCATTTTGGACTTGGTTACAGAAAGCAACAAACACAGAGTGTGACTCGTCCTTGCGTCTTAGGAACTTTACCCATGTCCATCTGCTATAGTCATCTACGATCACTAACCCATACTTCTTTCCACTAATGGATGCAATTTTCACTGGTCCAAATAGATCTATGTGAAGAAGTTCTAATGGTCTAGAGGTAGAAACAACATTTTTTGCTTTAAAAGGGGGGTTTTGCAAACTTGCCTTTCTGACATGCTTCACACAGAGCATCTGAGCTGAACTTCAGATTAGGAATTCCTCTGACCATATTGAGTTTGTTAATTTGAGATACTCTTCTCATACTAACATGCCCCAATCTTCTATGCCTGACCCATTGGTCGTTGTTAATAGATAATAGGCATTTTACGTTCTGACTTATTAGTTCAGAAAGTTTTATTTTGTAAATGTTGTTCTTTCTCTTTCCATTTAGGAGGACATATCCATCTTTATGACTAACAACTTTACAGGATTTTTGATTAAAGATTATATCATAACCGTTATCACTTAATTGACTTATGGATAACAAGTTATGTATTAATACATCTACTAACAGAACATTGTTAATAGAAGGGAGGTTATTGTTACCAACAATTCCAAAGCCAATGATCTTCCGTTTCTGATTGCCTCCAAAACCTACGTAGCCTCTAGATTTAAGTTCTAGGCTTTGGAACATATGCTTTCTTCCCATCATATGTCGAGAGCATCCAGAGTCATGGTACCATGATTGGTGTTTTTGTCTTGCTGTCAAAGATATCTGCTACATATACAATTTTATCCTTAGGTACCCATATCTTTTTGGGTCCTTGTTTGTTAGTGTTACCAAAATTCTGTTTGCATTTTGGTTTAGTAGAGAAATCATTATTGGTGTATTTTAAGTCATGTGTGTGCCCATAGGTAAAGTGAGATTTCAAAGGACTGCATTTAATAACTATGTCCTTGACTTTCTTAGGTTGGGATACTTTACCTTTGTATCCTATACCCTTTCTGTAATTTCTGCTAACTCCATAGATCATTGAAGCCATCTTGCTTCTATCTATGTTTTTAGCAAGAAACTTTTGAAAGCTATGATCATATTCCTTTATGGTCTTATCAGAGTTACTGGGAACCTCTGAGATAGTTTTCTTCTGAGGGTTTTGAAAATCATTTTCAAGTTTTGAAATTTTTTCTTTCAGCTCAAAATTTTCCAATCTCAGATTCTTAGTTTCTTAATATTCATAAACTATTTCCTTTTTCAGGTTCTTGAATTTGACTCGAAGTTGTTGATATCTTTCAAGAATTCCACTTAGACTTTCTCCTAATTCAGATTTAGTTAAATTTACAGTAAATTCAGGAAATACCTCTTCAATGTCTGATTCTGATTCTAACCCAGATGATTCAGTATATTCTGTCATGTTGGCTATAAGAGCAATGTTTGCTCTTTCATCTTTTGATTTTATGTCTGCATCAGAAGTATCTGAGTCATCCCATGTTTCCATGAGACTTTTCTTCTTCTCCTTAAAGAACTTCTTTTTGGGTTTCTCCTTCTGAAGCTTTGGATAATCGCTTTTTTAGTGCCCTTGTTCATTGCACTCGTAGCAGACAATGTCCCTGTTGCTTGACTTTCTGTGTCCAGAAGATGACTCAGATTTTATGTCCAGAAGATGATTCAGACTTTCTATATCCAGAAGATGATTCATTTTGATTCCCTGTTCTTTTGGAATTTTTGAACTTCCTTTGCCTTTGTTGTTACAGTTGATTGACTCTTCTGAAGAGAAGAGACAATTTGTCTTCTTCTAATGAGGATCCACCATAGGTTTCTTCCATTTCCTGCAAAACTTTAGAATCATATTTTTTGTTAGATTTAAGGGCTAAAGGCTTACCTTGCTCTTGGGGCTCATCATCTTCTAACTCTATCTCATGACTTCTGAGAGAGCTGACAAGTTCTTCTAGAGATATCTTGTTAAGATATTTTGCCAGTTTTAGAGCAGTGACCACAGGTCTCCATTGCTTTGGTAAACTTTTGATGATCTTCTTTACATGATCAGCAGTTGAATACCCTTTGTCCAGAACTTTCAGCCCAACAACCAGAATTTGGAATCTTGAGAACATTGCTTCAATCGTTTCACTTTATTCTATTTTAAAGGCTTCATACTTCTGAATGAGCGCAAGGGCTTCGGTTTCTTTTACTTGCATGTTGCCTTCATGCGTCATTCTCAAAGAATCAAACATGTTCTTTGCCAACTCTCGGTTTGTGATCTTCTCATACTCTGAATATGAGATGGCACTCAAGAGAATAGTTCTGGCCTTGTGATGATTTCTAAAGTCACGCTTTTGATGATCATACATTCTTTTTCTATCAATCTTCTGACCACTTTCATTAACAGGATGCATGTACCCATCAATCAACATATCCTAGAGATCAGCACCATGAGCTAGAAAGAAGCTTTCAATTCAGTCTTTCCAGTAATAAAAGTTCTCTCCATCAAAGATTGGAGGTTTATCGCTGATTTTGTCTTTCTCATCACGGTAGTCATTGTTGATGTTCTGACTTGGTCCCACCATAGTGTTTTTCTTAGCTTGGATCTTTTACTCACACAATTAAGTGCTTGAAATTAGAACCAGGTGCTCTGATGCCAATTGAAGAATTGGAAAACACAAGAAGGGGGGGGGGGGGGGGGTTGAATTGGAATCTTAAAAATCAATGGAAATAACATAATGATGTTTATCCTGGTTCGTTTGAACTCAAACTACTCCAGTCCACCCGCCAAGGTGATTTCGCCTCTCTCCAACGAGGTCTTAATTCACTAATTAATGTTGATTACAAATCTACTTTGACTACTGCCAAAGTCTTCTTGAGTATAACCACAACCCGGTTTTTCTCAAGGAAATGCACTAAACAAAATATGAATAAAGCAGTGTACAATATGTTTTCCTTACAAAAGTAGTATGACAAACTTGTGATGTATTACACAGGTGAAAGAATAGTATGAATGAGGAGTAGAAAGGATAGCATCGTTGAAGTGTTGTAAATTGTTGTGTAAATCGTAAAGGATTTATCCTCATCCTTTGTTTAAATAGGCGCATCATAGTTGAGCATTTGGAAACTAGATAAATGACAGTTAATGCGCTTTCCTCAAATAAAAGATCCTTGTCTATTTGTAGTCGTTGCATTTGATATAACTTTGATGAATTGTAACGCTTCCGAATATTAAGGTATCCATTTGCTGCTTGCTTAAGAACTTTGGAAGGTCAGAATCATTAGATCTTGTTTGCTGCGTTAAACTTACTTTCACATAGTTATTTAATCAGAGTTAAAACATATTTCTCTTAGCGTAACTTCTGATCTTCAATCACCAGAACTTAATGATAATACTCTATATCCACAGCAGGAACAATCTTGTAGCTTACCTTCTGATCTACTTCCATCAGAACTTCTCTACAAAACAGAATATAATTTTAGAGTGCATAATTATTCTTTGTGTTTGTTATAATCAAAGCTCTTACGAGGGTTGTAGAATCAAACTATGTTCTAACAGTAAAGTCCTACACTATTAAATTGCTTTGGGAGAGATACATAGGTGTAAAAATTTGCGAAAAAGTAAACCTACGATATTACATCCCCAGAGCAGATACATAATTAGAAGAAAAATGCGAGAAAAATATAAATCTACATTATTACATCGGAGAGTGCTGCCTATACACCTTGTCTAATATAATTAAATAGCAAAGATAGAAAATAGAAAAAGAATGTTAAAATGAATTTTTTTTTGTGATTTTTTGTAGAAAATAGTTTAAATGATAATAGTAATTAAAAACATAATTCTAATAATTTTAATATTAAGAAGAAAAGTTTAGTTAATTAACTAATTAATTAATTAGTAAATTAAAAAAATATAAGAAAAAATTAATTACTAACAAAAACCCTAATTCTAATTTGTTAGTATTAAAAAAAGATTAGATTAGTTAATTATTAATTAAAAATAATAATTAGTAAAATGTGATGAAAAATAGGGTTAGTAAAATAAGGAAAAAAGAATTGCATGGGGTGGGTGTTGAACCCACACCCTTAACTTCATAGATTGGCTTCCAACGACCGCGCCAATGTTAATTTTGTGTTTAGGAATAGGAAATAATCAATATAATATTAACCTGCGCATTAGTTTGGAAGAACAACAACTTTTTTGCAAGACGTAGGGATCAAACCCACGCACCTCACGTTACATGCCTCCGTCTCCAACCAACTGCGCTACGCTGTGTTTTTATTATAGAATAGAAAAAGATAAATATATAATAAAATCAAGTGAATAAGGGAAGTGCCAGAGCCCTAGCCCGGGTCGTCTTTTCATGTGAGAAGATTTTCCAACCTGCTAAAATAGCAAGATTTAGATCATAAAAGGGACCCTATCCCCCTAATTTGACGCTTGCGAATTCAATGTTGGTGTTAGTTTGGCCTGCAAAAGATTGTAATATGAGATATGAAGAAAAATTTCCAAACTGCCCTAACAATGGCATCTCACGATCCCTGTGTCAAAGCTTGCAAATAATGGATCAAAACAGTCCTAAACATGATCATGAACATGTATGTATACATGCATTACATTAATTAAATATGCATAGATTAAAAGTTAGAGATTCACGAAAACTACCAAATCGGTGATGTTGAGATGTGATGATCTAGCGTGCTTCAGGCTTCAAGGATGGATGGGATGAACTGCTGAGAACTTCAGGAATACGATGGAATGGATTGAAAGTGGTTGCACACAAGGTTTTTAGTTTTCCATAGTTTTGACAATTTTGAGATTTTTTAGGACTTGTTCTTGTCCCTCTTGATCTGAAGATGTCATATATTTATAGTGGAAGATTTAGGTCAATAAAAGTGAATCAAATATTTTTTATTTCATGATCAAATATTTCATGATTTGAATTTCATGATCAAATATTTCATGATCAAATATTGATGAAATTACAAAAGATTTGAATTTCATGATCAAATATTTGATTGAAGTTTTGCATGAAATCTTTCTTTTTTAGGACAATCACGTACCAATCATTTTTACACGTTTTTGCTAGGGTGTCACCAGCTTTTAGACTTATGATTTGATTCAAAAATATATTCTCATGCCTTATATCATTTATTTCGTATTTTATTTGATTTATTTTGCTTTTAATTGAATACAATCAAAATAAAAAGAAATAAAAACCATAAAAATAAATAAATGGATTAAGAGGTCTATTATGAGGTCAGGAACACGTTTGGACTTTAAAAGATAGGCCCATTAGCCCAAAAATTCAAATTTTCTCAATTTGGATTTCATGCATTTTCTCAAAATTGCCCAACTTGCACAAATTATATCTCGCTAAATCTTTGTCATTTGAAGGTGATATCAGACTTTTTGGAAAGCTCAAGATGTATCCTATAACTTTTATGCTTGTCATTTTTTCATTTGAAGCCTTTATCTTAATGTAAAGTGCTTTGACAAAAGATGTCTTTTTGTTGACTTTTAAAATGACATGTAATGTTTTGGCCGATATCTCTTAAATGAAGCATTTTCCCCTTGAGCTTAGAGAGACAAAGTTATAGAGAATTTAATTTCCTTCAAGATAGGTCTTGGTTGAAATTTTTTTGATGAAGTATGTGAAAGTTATGCTTGGTTAAAGTTCAGTTGACTTCTCCTAAAGAAATCCCTAATTTAGTAACTTTTGACTTTTGATGAATCTTGAGTTTTCTTGATGAATCATGATCAACCATTGATCAAATGATGAATGTGACTTCAAAATATTGATGTTGACCAAATATCTTGATGTTTGACTGTAAGTTGGTCAAAGTTTACTTTTTGCCAAATATAGTTGATTTTAAATCATCTGGCCAATTGATTGAGGAAACTTGTGCTGCAAGGCTTGAAATTTGGTGTCAGGATTCTTTGAAGCATATGAGAAACCATGAAATCCACTTGAGAAAAGTGAAATCCTGGTTGTAGGTCAACTGCTTAGGAGGAGAGTTTGTTTGGTCAACCCTTGAATAATCTTGAGAAATTGAGAACCCTAGGAGCATCGATTGCTTCCAGAGTGCAATCGATTGTCACAGAACAAATTCACTTTTTTTTGAAAAAAAGCACTGATGCAATCGATTGCTGCCAGAGTGCAATCGATTATAACAGAGCCAAAATGTGTTTTCTGCCTTGTTTTAGGTCTGTTTTGATCCATCTATCTTTTTCTACTCACTTCTTTTGATTGGTGATTTGGATTGCAATTTTAAATGTCCAATTTCTCGTTAAATTCAATGGACTTTAGGTGTAGATGAAGTTGGATAAATGTTCATTAATTTAAATCTACATAAGAGTGAATTATTTAATTCACTTTTGGTGCTTTGGATTAATGATATGTTTAGTACTTTAATCAATCGAGATGAGTGATTGAATTTAAAGATGAAATAAATTTAAAGTAGTGATCCTAATTAGCTTATCATTCCCCTCCCTCTTCATCTTATCCCTTTCTTTTTTATTTGTGCTACATGTTAAGGGATGATGATCTCTATATCATTTATCCAAACATGAAGTACATAGATTACTATTGACAGGCCTCAAAATAGGTGCGACTTCTACATAAGTCCACTTACGATTGCTTAACATAGCGCTAAAGTTTGTCTCGATTTGAGAAAATGATCATCCGTGGCCCAAACCTACGTTTGCAAGCCCAAGTATGTTAATTTGAACCCTTTGATTCAAGAACATTGAGATTCGTTATTAGGAGGCTTTGGTTCTACCAATCCTCCAATGGATGTTCATCAATTTTGGATGATATACTTGACAAAAAGAAAATACAACTTGTTGTTGAGAGGATTTGGTTCTACCAGTCCTCTAATGAGTTCCAAATGCAAGTTTCAAAATGGTCATCCAACTAACCATTAACTTCTAACAATTGACTTTATTTTATGCTTTTATTTTATACTTTTACTTTATGTACCATTTACTTTATCATTTACATTTCATACTATTTTCATCTTTGCTCACTTGAGCATTTACTTTTATGTCATGTTTATTTTGCTCACTTGAGTTTTATTTTCTTTTCCTTTCGAAGATACTTAATAATCAACATGAACCATAAAAAACATTAATGATACTTGGACTATTTTTTTACTATCCTTGGCATTATGGAGTATTGGACTTCTTGGACTTAGGATTAGAGACCTTGATCATATGTTGGAGACCTTGTGACCTTAATTGATATTTTATCTGGAGCTCTTGGGGTTTACCTCAAGATGCTGGGTTGTTTGTTTGTTTTGTTTGCATATTATTGTGATTACATACTTTGTCTGTAATCTGGAATTCATGTATATACAGGCGTTACTCTGCCCAATTTTTGTGAAGACTTAACGCAATTAAAGCTTGGTTTTCTCAAGAGGTTTAGTATCCTTGCTTGGTTTAAATCCAAAGAATGGGAATTCTATCTTGACTCATAATGTCAAGTGTCGGCTTCTTGTTGTATATATGGTTCTCTTCCCTAGCTTTTACCTTATGCTTTAGGATAGTCCCTTCATATCCTCCTATCTTCTTTAATTTCAAAAATCTCCTCCCTACTTTTGAAAACACTTCTTGTTTCTAAAATTGAACCACTTTCATAATAAAATTGGACTTAGGTCCATGCATTTTCAAAACATTTTCATAAATAAACTTCAATCAACTTAATATTACCTTGACATTTTTTGTGAGAAGAATAAAATTCAATCAATCTCATTCAAATCATTTTTCCACTTAGGCTTTTACCTTTAAAAACTTTTCTCAAAAGATTGGACTTTTGTCAATCCTTGTAGTGATGCAAACAACTATACTTCTACAATATGTAGTGAAGTGAGATATTTTCCACTTAGGTGTTGAGTGAGGATTTATTGATTTTAAAATCTAAGCGATATCCTCCACTTTGAGATGATGCAAATTCTCCTTTCTCATGATTGTGGGTAGTAAGTATTTTTTCCACACGGACAATGACGATGATGTCTTATCTCATAAAATTAACCAACACACTTGTGTTTTAAATTTTTTAAAGGTGAACCACGTGTACCCTGATCCCATATTGCACGAAAGATGGTACGTAGGCACTAAAGGTTCGCAACCGTGGCGGGTGAAAAAATTATAAAAAATATTTCTTTTCTCACCACCACGATCTATTTTTATACAACATTTTATAGCTAAAATATACAGATTTTACAAAGAGGTTCCTGCGGAGTACCTTAGATGCTTAGGGTGCTAATACCTTCCCTTTGAATAACCAACCCCCTTACCTTGAATCTTTCCTCCTATTTTGGGTTATTCGCTCTTTCCCCATTCCTTTGGAAACAATAAAGTGCGGTGGCGATTTTTATTTTGATTTGTACAAGTCAAGTCAATTTAATGGCTTAGTCTTAACATTTCTACCGCAACACTTGTCAAATTCATTCATCTGATTTTGGTATAAATGATCGTGGCAGAAAGCTGTTAAGCTTTTTTCTTCAATGTGGTTGAGCTTATCAATGAATATCCAATAATTTTCTTGACCTGACACCAAATGTATAATTGTTCGGATTCAGTCTCAGTTTGAACTTTTGTAGATGTTCAAATATATTCTGTAAGTGTATAGTGTGATCCTCCTTCATATGGGATTTGACAATCATATCATCCACGTATACCTCAACTTCCTTGTGGATCATATCGTGAAATAGTGTAACCATGGTTTGTTGATAGGTTGCCCCATGCGTTCTTTAGACTGAAAGGAATCACCTAATAGCAGAAAGTGCACCAAGGAGTCATGAAAGTAGTCTTTTCCATATCCTCGGGTTCCATTTTGATTTGATTATAACCCGAAAAACCATCTATGAATGAAAATAGCAAAGCTTAAGTAGTATTATCCACCAAAACATCTATGTGAGGTAACAAGAAATCATATTTGGGACTTGCTTTGTTTAGATCCCAAAAATCTACACATATGTGTACTTTTCCGTCCTTCTTGGGAACTTGCATTATGCTATCTATCCAAGGCGGATAATCTACCATATTTAAGAACCCCACATCAAAATGTTTAAGGACCTCTTCTCGAATCTCGTCAGACATGTCTGGACGATTTCTTCGGAGCTTCTGTCTAACTAGAGAACAAACTTCTTTGAGAGGTAGCCTATGCACGACAATATCTGTATCAACCTTTCTTTGAAGCTTTTCTCCAAGGTTTCCCATAGCTTGATCTCTTTTGGATCTTTCTCTGTTCCAAGGTTGATGATCTCAATAGATTCTTGGTACGGTTGTATATCGTCATCCATTTTCTCTAATACCCTAGTCAATTATTTAGAGAGTTCAAGATCTTCTTCATCTTCCTCTTCATCTTGGTTAATTAGTGCATCAGAATTATAATGGATAGTAGCAGTAACATTATCGTTGATTTTAGGCATGGATCTGCATAATTATCTTGTTTTGGTGCAGTTTTAGTATGTGAATTTGGAAAATTCATATGAAGAAAAGTATTGCCAATTTTTAAATATAAGAAATGAATGCAAGAGAAAGACAGGGATCTTAATTGAATGCAAAATATAACTTTTATTAATTGTGAATAATTTTTAAATACAATTTGGGGACCCTTACAAGCTATTATCGTACACCAAATTTGCCCTACCTCAATGATTTTATTAAAATAGAAGAAATATTAAAGATGGTACATCAATATCTGATGGCCCATCTTTACTCAAGACGATCAGGGGGTGTGCTTTAAATTCAGGAAACAGGGCTTCCTAAATCAGAAAGACTCGTGTATCCGTTCGTGAAGAATGTTGGCCAATGGCCCATGCGATTCAAAAACAAAAAATTATTTCAAAAAGAATAATAACTATTAAGTCCTTAATTCTTAATGACAACTTAAGTTTAAGTCGTTACTAGTTGAAATTAAAGTCATTTAGAGATTATGGCTGTTAGTAAAGAAAGGGGGTGGGGAATTTCATTTAAAGCCCATTAAAGTTCTTTTAAATTAGCCTATTTCCATTTCTGTTTTTACATAGCAAGGAGAGGTTGAAATTACAATTTAAAACCCATTAGAATTTGGACCATTTTGGGTAATTACATAGCAAGGAGGGGGTATAGTTATAAAGTCTAGGCCCATTGAGTTTAGCCAAACCTATTTACTATTCTTATTACTGTTTTAGCTCAAGAGGAGAAAACATTGATAATACCTTGATTAGTTATTGTAACAGGCCCATTAAGCAACTTCTAAAGCCGACCCGTTTGGCATTTGTAAACAAAATGATTAGCTAATCCTTACTGTCATTGTCATTATGATTCTATTTTATTAATTAATTTATTGTTTAAATACTTTATGATGTATATAGTAAAGAGTTGTGTTAGAAAGAAAAGTTATTGGATTAAATATTTAGAGCCAGTTAGGCCTGGTCCAAGGAAAGGGAATGTCTGTTGTAAATAAAGATGGTGCTGGATCAAAATTAGTACAAAGCCCTATTTATTTAAAAAACTGGTTTTTTTGCTGTAACAAAAAAATAGAATAAGTCGGGTTGAACAAAAGGAAATAGAAACATAGGCCCGAATATTGCTAATAAACAGCAACTGTAGAAATTGAAACCAAATTCACGCACGGTTTTTTCGCTAACTGATACTGTAGAAATTAAATCTTTGAACAACAAATTAAATCCATATCTATATTAAATCAAAGTCCAGCCCAGAATTAGGAATCAATGAATAAAAAAATATCTGTTACAGAATCCGAATGTACATCATAATCGAATCAATTACATACAATAGTCTCAATCAAATAGATCACAACACTCAATTTACGACAATCAATCAGCATGAAATTAACAATAACACTAAATCAGAATATACAAATGTTCCTAATTTTAATCCCTAATTCTATCTAAACCCAAATCTATGCTAATTCTCAAAAACCCTAATTCCTAAAAAACCTATATATACTGAATTCAAATACAGTAGAAGGGGACGAAATATTTTACAGATAGAAGGAGAGGGATTTTACAGTAAAAGGAAGACGATTCCATTGAAGAACCCAGAGAAGATTCAAGGCTTGAAGTCGCTGTTCGCCGTTGAAGATTAAAGGAGAATGGTTGGGGTTTCAATATCTGAAACCCTAACCGTGTGAACCGCCATCACCGCCGTGGCTAATTATACCGCCACCGAATTCACCAACCTCTTATCACCGCCACATCCACCTGTAAAAGAGAATAAGAACAGGGGATTAACCCAAATCGAACGAACTCGGAATTGCAAGAAGAAATCACAAAGGGGGTAATACTTAGCTTTTCGTTTTTTGGATTGTTGGGTAGGGGTGCTTACGCTTAGCGCCACCGCCGGTGGTCGTAGGGATATTAGTGTTTCTGGGTGCGACGAGAAAGAGAGAGAGGAAAAGAGTGAAGCTACAGAAAAAAACAAGAATAATGAAATGAATATTAAACAAAATATTAAACTCGTTTTAATCCAATACACATACACCCACGATAAATAACATGGTCCCTCGCTTTTTTCCTTTAGATGCGCATCGGACGAATGTAAGGCCAAGTCTGCACGATGGTCCGAGCACCCGCGCTACACGTGATCTCCTTGAACCCCTTCTTACTGCGTTTGGGCCAATCCCAACAACTTTCTACATCCCCCTTTTCTATTTTTACTAAACTGTCAAACAAATCACACCTCCCTTGTCCTGAATTCATACTTGGGCCAGCTTAGCACTACTTTCAACACCCCCCTCTTTTACTGATTAATTAGCAATTACATCCCCTGGTATTTATTTATTTTCTATTTTTTATAATTATTATATTTTAATTATATTTTCTTATTATTATTATATTATAATTTTATAATAATTATAATTATTATTATTATTATTTTTTATATGTTATTATTTATTATATGTAAATGTTACTATTATTTATTATATATAAATGTTACTATTATTTATATATTAACATGTAAATAATTTTTATTCAAATGCTCATGAATATTATTTTCTTATATATATTTGCATTAAATATATTTTAATCATGCATTAATCAAGTGTTTTTTTTTGCAGTTAACAAGATAAAAAACACTAACAAATATCAAACTATTTTTCGCAATCAATTAATCTAAACAACTGTTTTTTTTTTGCAAAAGGGTTTCGAACGAATTTTGACTAACCGCACATTTAGCCAAAATCTCCGCAATCACTACTCCCGGGAAAAATGCGAGGTGATTCAAAATACATTTGCAACCTCTAAAAAACACTAACCCCATACGAACTACGAATTGAGACTCTGATTCCTCATTAGAGGATACGTAGGCATACGACTAAAATCGTGGCGAGTTCCCCTATTAAAAATTAAAACCCTATTTAACCCGAAAAATAAACCTAAAACCTAGTATCCTTGTGAACAAGGTAGATGAAAGGTTCCTAACACCTTCTTTTCTTCTAATGAAGTCCGAAACCTAGAATCTCTGTCTGCGAATTAGGGTTTCCTATTAAATTCCCTCCCCAGGATAAAAACTAATAGTGGCGACTCTTGATTTAAAAACCAGTCATAATAGCTGGCGACTCTGCTGGGGACTTAAACTTAGAGTTTTAGGTTTTATTTTGGGTTTTACTTGTATTTATTTATTTATTTATTTATTTATTTTCTTTATTTATTTATTTATTGCATTTATTTATTGCATTTATTTATTGTATTTATTTATTTCTTGTCTATTTTTCTTTATTATTATGTATTTGTTATGTGGTGGGTTTTTATCTCAAAAATATTTTCAGTAACCCTTAGAAAGAAGGTTCGCCTATTAGCTTAGGGGATATATCATCTCTGCGAGTTTATGTGACGACTTCGCCTATAGTTGGTGGACTTTCGAAAAAGGAATACTTATCGGGAGATATCTGTAAAATTAAGCTTCTCAAATGCACTTTTGTTTTGATGAAGACAAACCATGTTGACAAGAAGGAAACGATTATTGATCAAGCTAAAAGCATTTGTGGATAAAGTCTTTGGTTCAAGCACTTAGAAAAATTTCAAGGTATAATGATAATACTTACTTTGAACTTAAGACATAGATGCTCAATGGTAAAAAGAAATATTTTATATTGTCCAAATCCTTACTCAAGTTTTTCTAAGCAAAAATTCAATTTTCACTTGAGTGCAATAGATTTTCATATTGGTGCAATCGAATTCATGCTTCCATTTTTAAAAACATTTGGTATTGTTTCTAAGTGCAATCGATTTGCATGTTTATGCAATCGATTGCTCTCAATTAATTTTTGCTACTGACTTCAAGTGCAATCGATTTACACACTTGTGCAATCGATTGCACACTCAAAATATTTGAATTTCTAGCTGTTAAAACCCCGTGCAATCAATTTACACAAAGGGTGCAATCGATTGCATGCTGAACGATTTTGAAAAACAGCAGCTTTACTCATGCCTGTTCATAACACCAATTCATCGAAACCTTTCACTCAATCTTGGCAATTGTTCATGATTCATTTACAAAATTTTATGTTGTTTCAAAAGGGTGCTATGAACATATAAATACTCATTTTCAAAATCATTTAAATCACCTCTTCCAATCATTTTTTCTGAATTTTCAAAAATCAAACTCAAGCTGTTATACATTTTCATACACAAGTTTTCTGCACACTTTCACATATTTTTAACCAGAAAAACTTTGAGAATTATATGTCTTTAGTCATTGTATACTATTATCATTGGAAGAGAAGATCAATTCATTGATTAAATCACAAAAGTGATCATTGCTACTCAAACTCACTCAAATCAAATATTGCTATATACTTCCTTATTTTTCAGGATTGTTGGAAATAAGTTCAAGTGGTCTTATAAATCTTGTTTTTCCAGGATTGTTGGATACAAGTAAAGTAACTTTGAGAGGATTGTTCTCATTATTGACATAGTGAAAAATCCAAGAGGATTGTTCTTGGTCCAAGATAATTGTTCTTGGTTTTGGGTAGTTCTTGTTTAAGTTTGCCACAATAAGGAAATCTCTTTTATGTTGAAAGGGGACTGGAGTACTCTCGGACTGTAAGGGGAACCAGGATATATCGCTTGTGTCTCTTAATTTTTATGCACTATACTCTTTCATAAACTCACCATAAACCAGAAAAATAATATCCATCATCACTAAAATCAGAAATTTTTAAAGTACCTAATTCACCCCCTCTTAGGCACACTTCGTACTTATAATTGATATCAAAGCAGGTTATAGGTAACTTGTTCCTAAAAGATCCAGAATGGCTTCGGCAAATCAAAATCACATTTTTAGAGATGGTGGTAGTAACAACAAGCCTCCTCTATTTTGTGGTGAATATTTTGAATTCTGGAAAATACGCATGAAGGCACATCTAGAAGCACAAGGAGAAGAAATATGGGATGCCGTCGAGAATGGTCCATTTATCCCTATAACAGTAATCAATGGTGCTGGCTCATTAAAGCCTAAAGCTTCATGGGCCGAAGATGATAAGAAGAAGGTTCTCTTTGATAAAAAGGCAATAAATCTTCTTCAAGGTGAACTTTGCATGGATGAATTCTTCCGTGTCTCGGCATGCAAAACAACGAAAGAAATATGGGATACCTTGGTACAAACTCATGAAGGAACTGTTGAAGTTAAAAGATCAAGTAGGTTCTAATTTGTTGTTTATTTAATTTGACAAAAAAAAATGTACCGAAAATTTAGAATTAAGGTTTAATTTTATTTTAATTTTCTTTACTTGATGAAAATCATAAAAAATATATTTAAGGTTAGTTTAATAATTTTATTTTAATATTTTCTTTAATAAATAAAAATACAAAAAATAGATTTCTTATTTTATAATTTATTAAACTAAATTTTTCTTTTGAATAGCCGTTTAGGATAGTTAATTTTGTAGATAATTTACGTAGTTTATTTGTAGTTTTCGATTTGGTTGTATTGTTTGTTTAATTGGATTCTTAATCGAACTTTCGATCTGATTAATCCCCATTCATAAAACTTGTACCCCCATCCCCATATGTCCTGTAATAATTTAGAGTTTTGTTCTTTTGCTATTTTTCTCTGTATGTTTAAATTGCTAATCATTCATATTTTGTCCAGAAAAGGTATCCACCGACTAAATGAACACCTGCATACATTTCATAGTTTGGTCCTGGGATATTCTAGTGACAACTATTCAATTTATTGTTTCAATTGGTTGTTTAGAATACTAGCGCTATGCTAGACCCACTTTTTAGGAGCATGCATATAGCCACCTTGTATGGGCTTTTTATCTTATCCATTGAAACAATTTTCCTCCCATTGGTCCACATACCAAGCATCTTCTTAAAGGGTCTCATAGTTGAGTTTGGGCATGGTCATACTCACGAGGTTAATCAAGTTTTGCCCTTGGTTAACCATAACCCGAATCAACCAATTTGGTCCATATACCAAGTGTCTCCATGCACAAAGGGTGTCATAGTTGAGGGTAGGAGTACTTCTCTCACGATATTAATCAATTACACCCCTTGGTTAATCATAACCCAATTAATCCCCTTACACCAAGCTTTCCATTCACACCTCTCATAATACTTGTTCCATGATCACCACACACGATCACTCTTCACAAACAGTGCCTCCTCTTACCTATAACATGCTCCCTTAGGATGATAGCTTCCTCATATTCAAGATGCGAGCTAATTAGACCTTAGGTTGAAACCCATGCATGACGACATAGGGCTTTTCTAGTCTCCCGCTTTATCCTTTTTCTTCATTTGTAATTAAAACCCATCATTCACAAACCAAAAGTATAAAAACACTTAATCATTACTTGAATTTATTTTAAAACTTGGTAAAACACTCAACAAATCAAAACTTCCCCCAAAGGGAATGTTACCTCCGTTCTACCGTGATACAGGCCATGCCTATTGCTAGAATGTGTGCGTTAACATCTCCCACTAAAAAAACACCAACAAACCAACCATTTTCTAGAGGAACTACGATGTTCTGATTCTTTCACTGGATACATAAGAAAAGGGTCACGAAACCCTCACGAATGCAATAATAAAACACATTTCCTTCCCCTTAAAAATTATAGTTGTAGAAAAACACACTCTTAGAGACAAACAAACAAAATGGATCCCGTTGAATACAACGGATGTGAGAGGTGCTAATACCTTCCCCTTACCCTTTCTCTTGGTTGCAAGACCATCTTATCCACCCCTTTTGTGGTTTTATCGATATTTCCCCTTCCTTCGGGATAAATAAAGTTAGGTGGAGGCTCTGTGTTTTCTGCCGGTAGCTTCAGCTGGCGAATCTGCTGGGGACGTTTAGCGAGTCTCTCCTAGTTTTATTTATTTGTCTTTTGGGTGTTTATTTGTTTGCTTTATTTTACTTTACTGTTTTATTTCTTTATTGCTTTATTGTATTCTTTTGTATATATTCCATATATTGTGCTACTCACATATTATGTATACACTGTAATTTTGGGATGGGTGATTACATTTGATAAGTCCTATACCCGGACTTGGGTTACACTTAGGATTGGGATGGGCGATATAGTCATGTTAACTTTGAGGGAGTAATCCCGAAGAAGGAGGCATGAAAATCCTTCACTCAGTGGAGGTCCCCTTGAAAGTAATGATGTTTACCGAGTAATTGGGAAGACATCGTTGCTTTCGACTTGGGAACTCGAGAAGCTGAGAGCCGTAGAACTATTAAACCCTCCTGTACTTTTTAGGTGCAGTGCAGATACTATAATAGAGTAATCTATAAGTAGTTGTCACGTGATGCTGCACTCAGACGTGTTTTTCATGCGAATATTACCAATTACCAAGTAATTGGGAAGTCGGTAATATTCAAAGGAAGAGCGTAGACTCTGAGATCTCCCTAGAACCTTGTTCGGTAGGTGATAAACCCCTACTACATACATTATGGGTGGTTACTTTAACTCCATGCCTGTGATGTCGAACTTTTGATCCTGTTACTTTCAGTTTGTGCAAAGGACTACACAGCGGTTATCCAGAATATGTGGAGCTGGAACTTCATGCCATAACATACCATGACATATATCATCATGTATATATATATCATATCTAAGGAAGTCCAAAGACAAGTATTGTAGGTATAACATTTCAAAAAGGAAAACAAAATTTTCAAATATAGACGAGTCTTTGGGCTTCCTAAGAAATGAAGATAAAAAATTCATTCATACTATCATGCATTCATTTTTCACAACAAAAACTCATTGGGGTCCCTTTTCCGACAGACTTAAGTAAACAGCAAATACGACTTCTCCACATCCTTACCGTACAAGAAGAAACCAGCGAAGACTTATGGATATTTTTGAAGAGAATCAGAATGCTCTCCGCCGAGATATGGACACCATGGGTACTCGCATGGATCAGCTTATGGAAACCCTTCATGCTGTTATCAAGGGTCAAGAAGAGTTACATCAAAGTGTTGCCAAGCTTGCTACTGCTGCTCCCTCCACTTCTGCTAATGGGAGGAATGACAATGCAAATCTCGAGACCCCTACTGTAGCTCCTAGGAATGATGTTGATGATCATCACGACGTCATTGATCTTGATGAACCCCAAGTGAATCTTGCCGCCAGAGTTTGCAAAATTGCAAAGATGTACCATGCTCTCGAAGAGCGTCTCAAATACATGGAAGGTATCAAGGCTTCTGGATTTAATAATTCTATAATATGTCTCGTGCCTGGGGTAGTTATTCCTCCCAAGTTCAATGTTCCTGATTTTGACAAATACAAAGGCACTTCCTTCCCAGAGACTCATCTCCATTCTTACTGTCGCAAGATGGCAACCTATGCTGAAAATGAACCGTTACTCATGCACTTCTTCTAAGATAGCTAGATCGGGGCACCGTTGGATTGATATATGCAACTAGAAAGAACTCATGTTAGTACTTGGGGAGAACTTGCTGACGTATTTTTGAAACATTGCCATTATAATACTGCCATGGCTCCTAGTCGTACTCAGCTTCAAGGGATGATACATAAATCTGAAGAGTCGTTCAAAGAGTACACTCAAAGATGGCGTGAACTGGCTGCAAGGGTCCGACATCCTCTCTTAGATCTTGAACTAATTGATTTGTTTATGGGTACTCTACGAGGTCCTTATCTCTAACACATGTTCAGCAGTACCTCTACTTCATTCTCTGATATGGTCATTATTGGAGAACATGTTGAAACTTGTATTAAGGCTGGAATAATCCAAGGTATCCCTAACAATACCAACAACAACACTGGCTTTGGTAGGAAGCCGTTTTTTGGTTTTTTCAAGAAGAAAGAGGGTGAGACTAGTGATGTCACCATCAACCAAGGGAAAGCTCCTGCATAGCCTCAAGTTCGGTATCCTTATTTTCCAACACATGCTGTTGTTCCTAATCAATTTGTCCCTCAAGTGTATGCTGCTATAACTCCAGCACCCTAGATGGCCCAACAACGGCCTTTCGCTCCTCAACCACAATATCTTCCACAACAACAATTTTCACCACCTTCAACTTATCAACAACAGAATCAACAACCTCATGGTCCGAGAGCTCCACAGAGACAAAGTGCGACTGAAAGTAGATTTGATTCGAATCCTATGTCCTATGCTTAGCTTCTCCCTCAGTTACTTGCCAATCAGTTGGTTCAACTACGTGAACTTGGTCCACCACCTAATCCTCTCCCCAGGGGGTATGACATTAATTCTCATTGTGAATTTAATTTTGGAACCCCAGGCCACACGATTGAAAATTATAGAGCATTTAAATGTAAAATTCAAGACCTCCTCGATGCAAAGGCCATCAATTTCAACCCTGTTGGTCCTAATATTCAAAATAATCCCATTCCTCTTCACCCAGGGGAAGCGGTCAATTCTATTGAAAAAATTAGTGAACAGACTCTGGTAAACAAGGTTGACGAGGTCAATATGTCATTAGTAACTATTGAAGAACATTTGTTGAAGAACTAGGTGCTGCAGGAACTCCATGATTTTTCTTAACATGTTCCTCTAAACCTGAAGAATGTACTGGTTTGAAGACGGCTACCCAACAACTAATGGATGAAGGTGTCCTGCAGATAAAGAAGATATTCCGAGAAGAAGATATTGATGTCTTCGAAATTCCTTATTATCTGAGAAGCTTTTCAGCAACACAAGGTATCCCATTGACAATTCAGGCTCCTACTACCCCAGTAATGATTCAAGCTCCCGCTACCCCCGTAACAACTCAAGCTCCTGTTCCTCCTCTGTGCAACAACTCAAAGGTAGTTCTGTAGGAGTATAATGTGGTCCATATTCATGGGAAGAAGTACGAGTGTCCCCCAGTGGTTGACAAGAGTATTACCAACATTGCAGGAACCAGTAACATGACTGGTAGTGGCTGGATATTTTCTACCCCACCACCTCCTCCCAAAGAAACTAACAATGGTGTTATGGCCAAGGCTAGGGGCAAGCAAGTGATTGATAGTCAGCCTGAATCTTCTGTAGGACAAGAAGTGGAGCAACTTTTGAGGATTATCAAGCAAAGTGATTACAAAGGGGTGGATCAACTCAACCAGAAGTCGTCTAAGATCTCCATATTGTCTCTCCTTCTGTGTTCGGATACCCAACATAATGCTTTACTGAAGATTTTGTGTTTTTCCCATGTTACCCAAGACATTTCTGTGGCCTAGTTTGAAGGAATCGTCACCAATATTTCTTTGGGAAATTGTTTAGGTTTCTGTAATGATGAGGTCCCAATTGAATGCAGAGCCCGCAACAAAGTATTGCACGTTTCAATAAAGTGTTTGGATACAGTTTTATCTCGAGTTTTTGTAGATACGGGTTCTTCACTCAATGTGATGCCTAAGGCTACTCTGTTTAAGCTAAATATTGATGGAGTAATGATGTTTCCTTCCACCCTAAGTGTTTGATCATTTGACGGATCAAGGAGATTTATGGATGGAGAAGTGGACTTACTTGTCAATATTGGTCCCCACACTTTCTATTTATCATTCTATGTTATTGACATTCGTCCATCCTACACTTTCCTTTTGGGTCGTCCATGGATCCATGTAGCAGGAGCTGTGACATATACTCTTCATCAACGCCTTAAGTTCATTCTAAATGACCAAGTTATTGTCGTTTGTGGAGAAGAAGATATAATGGTTAACAATCGGACAACTTACCGTCACATGGAAGTGGAAGGTCAGGTGCAGGAGTTTCCCTTTCAAGCTCTAGAAATCATTATTGTTGACAAGTTCCCCGAAGTGGAAGGTAATAAGTATGAAGCACCCCTGGCCTCTTTGAAGGATGCCAAAGCCCTCATAGAAGCTAGACTTCCCCATGACAGTTGGGGAAAGTTGATTGAAGTACCCGAGAAGAAAGATCGCTATTTTCTTGGGTATCAACCATCGTCCTTCGTACAAGTCGGTTGGGCTCCTCTCAAAGGAAGGCAGGGTCCCCCAATTTCAGAAGTGTGCATCAATGCTGGTATAAGCAAAGAAGGACAAGTGCTCTCGACAGATGATGAAGGTGACGATGAAGATGTTTCCAAATTTATCTATCAGATTATGCCAGACCAGGAGGTCAGGAATTGGACTGCCATGGACATCCCTGAAGTTGTTTTCCTTAATGTGTAATTTTCTGTTTCCATTAAGTCATATTTCCTGCCCAAGGCATAATGACAGCTTGTAGAAGGGGCCCCTTATGTTTCAATCTCCATTTAAAATTGAATGAAAAATCACACTTACAATTTTGTTCCATGTCTTTTCTTTTACTTTTACTTTAAAAAAATAATAAAAATGGCAATACTTTTCTTTTCATATTCTAAATATTTTCTTGCACTTTCTAAAATAAAACATAAAATCATTAATCATGCAGATCCATCTTGAACTCCTTCGGAAATGATAGTTCTATGGTTCCTTATATCCTTGAGAATTCAGTTGACCATGCTAACGAAGATAGTGGGGAAGATTGTAAAGTCCCAGAAGATCTAGCAAGACTCTTGAGACATGAAGAGAAGGTTATCCATCCATATCAAGAATAAACAAAAGTTATCAATCTCGGCAATGAAGAGGTAAAGAGAGAAGTCAAAATAGATGTTGCCTTGCAAAGTGATGAAAATAAGGGGTTGATTGAGTGCTTCGAGAGTAAGCTGACATCTTCTCCTGGTCTTATGAAGACATGCCCAGTTTAGACACTAATATAGTGATGCACAGATTGCCACTCAAGCCAGAATGTCCTCCCGTAATGCAGAAGCTAAGAAGGACCAAACCCGACATGGCCTTGAAGATCAAAGAAGAAGTTAAGAAACAACTTGATGCAGGTTTCCTATCTTTGATAACTTATCCGCCTTGGATTGCTAACATTGTGCCTATACCTAAGAAGGATGGTAAGGTACGCATGTGTGTTGACTATCGAGACTTAAATAGAGCAATCCCGGGGGATGATTTCCCGCTGCCTCATATTAATGTATTGGTTGATAATACTGCTAAGTCTTCGGTGTTCTCTTTCATGGATGGATTCTCAGGTTACAATCTGATAAAGATGGCTCCTAAGGACATGGATAAAACAACTTTCACAACTCCTTGGGGTACCTTTTGCTATAAAGTCATACCTTTTGGTCTCAAAAATGCTGGTGCGACATATCAGCGTGCTATGGTGACTCTCTTCACTACATGATTCATAAAGAGATCAAGATGTATGTGGATGATATGATTGCGACATCACAAACCAAGGAAGAACATTTGGGCCATTTGCAGGAGTTGTTTGATCGTCTATGAAAGTTCAGATTAAGGCTTAATCCCAACAAGTGTACCTTTAGGGTTCAATCAGGCAAGTTACTTGGTTTTATTATAAGTCAGAGAGGGATTGAAGTAGATCCAGACAAAGTAAGAGCAATATAGGATATGCCGGCACCGAAAAATGAAAAAGAAGTTCGAGGTTTCCTTGGATGGTTGAATTACATAGCCAGGTTCATCTCTCATCTTACTACTACTTGTGAACCTATTTTTAAACTCCTACGCAAGAATAAAGATGTTCGTTACGTTGAAAGTTATCAAGAAGCCTTAGATAAGATTAAGCAGTATCTTCAGGAACCACCAATACTCATACCACCAGTTCCAGGGAGACCTCTCATTATGTATTTGACAGTGCTTGAAGGATCTATGGGTTGTGTGCTCGGACAACATGATGAAACTGGATGAAAAAAACACGCCATCTATTACCTAAGCAAGAAGTTTACTGATTTTGAATCAAGGTATTCCTTACTTGAGAAGACTTGTTGTGCTCTTGCGTGGGAAGCTCGACATTTAAGGCAGTATATGTTGACACATTCTACACTTTTGATATCTAAGATGGATCCGATAAATACATCTTTGAGAAACCAGCACTTGCAGGGAGATTGGATCGGTGGCAAATGCTTTTGTTTGAGTATGACATCCAGTACGTCACACAAAAGGCTATCAAAGGTAGAATTCTTGCTGATCATCTTGCTCACCAGCCATTGGAAGAGTATTAGTCAATGAAGTTTGATTTTCTAGACGAGGATGTTATGAAACTTGATGATAAAGAAGGACCCGAACTAGGGGAGCAATGGACTCTCACGTTTGATGGTGCATCAAATGATATGAGCCATGACATTGGGGAAGTTCTTACTTCTCCGCGCAACACTCACATACCTTTCACAGCCAGGTTATGTTTTGATTGTACGAATAATGTCGCCGAATACGAAGCTTGTGTAATGGGTCTTGAAGCAGCCGTTGATTTGAAGATCAAGATTCTTGAAGTTTATGGGGACTCTGCCTTAGTGATACATCAAGTACGAGGTGATTGGGATACACGACACCCTAATTTAGGCCCATACCAGGATTACATATTAGAGTTGTGGCCTGATTTCGAGGAGATCACCTTCGAGCATATTCCAAGAGAAGCAAATCAACTGGAAGATGCTCTGGCCAGTTTAGTAGAAATGTTCAAAGTCAGCTACCCAAATCATGCACCTAATATAAGAATCTTTCGTTACAAGGAGCCAACACAAATTTTCCCTTCTCATTGTCTCACAACTGAAGACGTGTCAGGAGAAAAGTCATGGTACTTCGGCATCAAAAGATATCTTGAGAAGCAAGAGTACCCCGAGGGTACTACAATTTGTGATAAGCGGACTCTCAGAAGGTTGGAATCCATGTTTTTACTGTCAGGAGACATCATGTACAAGAGAAACTATGATTCGGTTCTGCTCAGATGCATGGATAGACCCGAAGCAGAATCCATCATACGAGAGATACACAAGTGCTATTTTAGGACTCATGCTAGTGGATATTCCATGGACAAGAAAATCCTACGAGCAGGTTATTTCTGGATGACGATGGAAATCGACTATTATGTATATGCAAAGATGTGCCACAAATGTCAAGTTTACACAGACAGGATACATGTTCCTCCCACTTATTTGAATGTGATGACTTCACCATGGCCCTTTGCAATGTGGGGCATTGATATGATTGGACGCATCGAGCCGAGCGCTTCAAATGGACACATGTTCATTCTTGTTGTTATTGAGTACTTCACCAAGTGGGTGGAACAAGCTTCGTACAAGAATGTGACCAAGCAAGTTGTTACCCGCTTCATCAAAAAAGAAATCATTTGTCGTTATGGAACTCCTAACAAGATCATCACTGATAACGGGTCGAATCTCAACAACAAAATGATGAAGGAAATGTGTGAAGAATTCAAGACTGAGCACGATAATTCATCACCTTATCGGCCAAAGATGAATGGGGAAGTCGAAGCTGCTAACAAGAACATAAAGAAGATCGTCCAGAAAATGGTTAGAACATACAAATATTGGCATGAGATGTTGCCTTTTGCCCTGCACGGCTATCGAACTTCGGTGTGTACTTCCACTGGGGTAACTCCTTTTTCATTGGTCTATGGTATGGATGTAGTGCTTCCAGTTGAAGTGGAGATTCCTTCCATGAGAGTTCTGATGGATACTAAGCTTGATGAAGCTAAATGGATTCAAACAAGGCACGACCATCTCAATTTCATTGAAGAGAAGTTCCTAGAATCCATTTGTCACGGTTAGTTATATCAACATCGTCTCAAGAGAGCATTTGACAAGAAGATTCGACGTCGAGAATTCGACACAGGTTACTTGGTCTTAAGGAAGATTCTCCTGATCTACACTGATCCAAGAGGAAAGTGCACTCCCAACTATGAGGGGCCGTACATCGTGAAGAAATCTTTCTCAAGAGGTGCTCTAATCCTGACAAACATGGATGGGGAAGAAGTTCCACTTCCAGTCAATTCATACTTAGTCAAAAAATACTACGCATAAAAAGACCCGCTAAGTCGAAAACTCGAAAGGGCGGCTTAGGCAAAAGTTAGGGCTAAAAAAGGAATAAAAGAATAACCCGCTAAGTTGAAAACCCGAAAGGGCGGCTTAGGCAAAAATGGGTGTCCCGATGGATTGAAAACCCGAAAGGGCGATCCAGGAAAAAATTAGGGACAAAAAGCGAGAGACTGCAGTCTGAACACTCTTCAAGAATACCGAGTACACCTTCCTAACACATGATGGATCAATTCAACTATCATCCTTCGGAAGCACCATGCTAGGATGATCCAGGATATGGGAACTATAGCAATACCAGTTTTAATGGAAGTTTGAGAATTTCTTATTGCCATTTTACTCGTTGTATTTTGTCTTTTCTTCACAACTTCATCATTTATGAGTTGTCTCCATGTACGAATGCTTATTCACAGGCCAAACTCATTAATAAAATTTTCCCTTCCACCAAAAAGTCTTTGTTATGTCCTTTTACTTTTATTTTCGTATGCGAATTATGATTTAAGTTCTTTGTTAAGCATTGCATTGAAAACAATAAGGAAATAATAATCACAAGCTAAGATGTGAAACATGACATTACACAGATATAAAGGCATCCCAAGGGAATGCCATGGAGTTCAAGTTTTTGTTTTTTGGTGCAGGTAGCAAGTCATAATGGTTACCTTGACCAAGCTTTCATCCTCGTCACCTCCTTACAATCGACCGAGCACCCGATTCTCCAACATCAAGAAACTTGGGGCAGTTAATAAGATCCGCGTATCTGTTCAGTCATTCACAAGAAGTCTAGCATATGAAGAAAGTCAGATTAAGCCACCCCTCCTTAACAAGACTTAATCCCTTGCAAACCCGATAAGGCTAACTCGATTCTCTCAGCTTTTAAGCATCAATCCATATTGATATCTCGAGACAACAGGCAACAGACCCCAATGAGCCTGACATTTGGCACTTTGCATACAATAATCATCACTGCATATTACATTGCATCCTCAAACTCATAGCATATCCACAGATCATCCTGCCACACTTTAAAATGCATATGAAGCATGAGCCAGATTTGGCACATCAATCCCAAATCAATCCCAAGTCAACAAAACATCCCCACAAAGATTATCATCCTTATAATTGCCAATTAACATCTGTCATTACACTACCAACCAAAAATAAGCCATGGTGCCGGTACGTCGTGCTCCGCAACTCTCAATACTCACTTTACTTTTCCTAAGGTCGTAGATCGTCCATAGATCTTACCCTCACTTTACTTTTCCTAAGGTCGTAGATCATCCATAGATCTTACCTTCACTTTATCCTATAGGGTCGTAGGTCGTCCGTAGATCTTCCACTCATGTTATCATTTTAAGGTCGTAGGTTGTCCGTAGATCTTACCTTCACTTTATCTCTCTTAGGGTCGTAGGTCGTCTGTAGACTTTACCCTCTCCTCATCTTGTTTTTAAGGTCGTAGGTCGCTCGTAGATCTTACCTTCGCAATATCATTTTAGGGTCGTAGGTCGTCCGTAGACTTTACCCTCACGTCATCTCTCTTAGGGTCGTAGGTCGTCCGTAGACTTTACGCTCACGTTATATTTTTAAGGTCGTAGGTCATCTGTAGGTCTTACCTTCATAGATCTTACCTTCACATTATCTATTTAAGGTCGTAGGTTATCCGTAGACTTTACCTTCATGTTATCATTTTAAGGTCGTAGGTCATTCGTATATCTTACCATAGTGTCATCATTCCTAGGGTCATAGGTTGTCTGTAGATTTTACCCTCGTGTTATCTTCATCTTAGGGTCGTAGGTCGTCCGTAGATCTTACGCTTATTTTTAAGGTCGTAGATCGTCCATAAATCTTAAAATCGCGCCATCTTTTCTAGGGTCATAGGTTGTCCATAGATCTTACCCTTGTGTCATCTTTTCTTGGGTCGTAGGTCGCTCGTCGGTCTTACCCTCGTGACCTCCTTTCTCTCGATTCGTAGGTTATACACCAATTCTTACCCGTCGTCTGTACCTTTATCTTTGGGTCATGAATCCCACACGATAGATTCTCTGCTGTCGTTGAGTTCTACCCATCATCTCTAAGTCAACATGTTACTATTAGTCCTATTTTCAGTCACCACAACATCGTCAACCATATATTTTCAGTCGCTTTAACACCCACTTCCCCGAGAACCTTGTATTAGCACTGTTACCCTAGTACAAACTCTCATTTTTCATGCAGCCTTTACCCATCATGCCCAGTTTACCTAAAAATTCATTTTTCTCATCCCGAACGGACATCACAAATAAATAACACTCTCACCATCTCTCTAGGGAAAATTTCAAGTCTTGCTATTTAATCATCTTCCACCTTGAACTTTAGAAAGGCTGACGTGAATCCCACTTTCAGGTTTAAGACTATTAAATAGGGGCAATTGTCGTACCCCAAATTTGTCCTACCTGTTACTTTTGTCTGGAATGAACTTGCATCCCATTTGCATCATTTTCACTAAGTTTTTTGCATATCATGCATCTCATGGAATCAGGCTCTTTGGATCAAAGCATTGGGTTTGTGCCATCCTTATGTTTAACTTTGGTTTGAGGTTTTTCTTTATCAGGTAAGACGCATATTCATCTGGTTCTCGATTAGTGGATCGTGGAATGAAGTTTTGAGATGTTAGGGCTTTGGCTCCCTGGATTTTTGTGAAATGTTCTTTTCTCCTGCCTCAAAGATAGCTCGAAGTCAAGTACATTTGGTTAGGGATTTCATCTCCTCGCACGTAAAGCTTTTTTCTTAAGATCTCTAAGTCACCGAGTCAAGAGTTTGAAGTTTAAGTTGAAGAATGTGGAATCTGGGTGGGAGGTTCATGATTATCAAGGCATGTATTTGTTGTTTAAGTTACAAGTTACTTGTGGTTTGGATATCCAAGTTAAAGTTCTTGTTGAGAGTGCAAGTTTGGTTTAGACGTGATATGAAGATTGAGGAATAAAAGGCAAAGCGCGTGGTTTACATGAAATACAAGTTACAAAGGTCATGTTTGATTTCTTAAATTTCAAGTTACAAAAGTGAGGTGTATGATTCAAATCATCCAAGTGGGAATTTCCATTTTTTATCAAGATTCAAAAGTTGTTTGATTTCCATATAACAACTTTATCCTTCATACAATTCAAAGAAATATCATTCAAGTTACATTTTTTGGGGACAATTTACAAAAGGAATTACAATGTGAAATACGAACTACAATTGTTTTGTTTAAAAGAAAGAAATGCTTCTTATTCAAGTCTCTTTGCTTCGTCTCCAAGTAACTCGTCCTCCTTTCTCGCCGTGACTTTTCTTCATCTTTCAACCTCTCTTTGGTCGTCCAATCCTTATGCTCATGAAATAGAAAAAGCGAAAGTTATCAAACAATCAACATGTTAAAATTCCAAGCAAGAATTAATTGTTAAAGAGGATTTTTTTATTTCATCATTAGGATTTGCATTTTGGAATCAGAAATTCAAAAGGAGTTTTCGATCATAGGCTATTTTCTCCCAATTGCAAAACACAAAGTTTGAGCTTTGGTTCATAAAAAGAAAACCAATTCAACAAGCACTACTTCCAACAATTTGTTTCACAAAAAAATCTGCACATATACAAAACTGTCCAACAGTAGCAAAGCGGGCAAAGCCACAAAAACAATAGCAAGCCAGCAAGCGCACAAAAAACAGCATGCCAGCTAACATAAAAATAGAAAGACAGCAAGTGCAAGCAACAAATATACACAGAAGCCAACAACAACAAGTGCAATAAGTCAAAACAACTCAAAACAGCAAAACTGCCCAAGGCAGCGAAGCAATGTACACAACAGACAACAGTAAAACAGCAATGCAAGCAGCTGGCTGCTAAAGTCATAAAACAAGTGCAACAAATAAAAATAAACAAGGCAGCATCATCGAGTAATATAAACTGCGCAACAACAATTCAAAAAATGGAAAGTTATCAAATAGCTCACAGCCCTGCATCATCATTTTCCTAACTTTGCAAACCAGTCAGAAATTTCAAAAAGGAAAAATAGTTTGCATCATTGAAAGATAAAGAGAAAAAGAATAAGCTTGAAAAGATATCACCTAGCCCATACAACAGTCCAAACAGCCTGTAAAACCGGCACCTCATCCTTTCCAAACCTGCTCCAAACAGCCTGAAAATGATATCAAAATAGGAAAACAGAATCTGTACTCAAAAGCCCAAAGTCAGCATACTAACAATGTTAAAAAAATTCACCAATTGCCTCCAAGTTTCCACCCTTCTCTCATTATAAGAAGGGCCACTGTTCCATTGAGAGGGAAAGAGATTTCACACAGCTAGCAAACCAAAAAGGAGATTTTTACATAGCCAGCAAACCGAGAGAGAGAGAGAGAGAGATTCTACACAGCCAAAAACCAAAAGGGAGATTTTTACCAAGCCAAAACCGAGAATATAGAAAAAAAACCATCAACACACAAGAAGAGGCAAGGAAACCAAAAAGAGAGAACACAAAAATATTCCTTTCCTCCCAACCTTTGAATCCCTGACCTTTAACTCACACAACAACAACCAACAGTTACCAAAAAGAAAAACTTAACAAAAAAGAAACAATCACAGAAAAAAACTTTCAAGAAACTCACCAAAAATAAATCTTTTCTCTCTCTGAAATCTCTCTGCATCAGTTTATCATTTGTTATTCATTACCATTACATTTCGTCTCCATAATCTTCAATCCTCAGGATCACATTACCGCAACCTCTCACAACTATAACATCACAACTTCTCAACACAAACCAACAAAGAAATCTCATGAGAGCCTCATCTTCAATAATCTTCGCTCTCCCTGCTACTGCAATAATAATGCCACAATTTCAACAACCAGCAAAAAACCTACAAATAGAGAAGAAGCTCGACAAAACTTGTTCTAGCCTCCTATAAAATGCGTATCCCAGCACACGTTCAACCTATCAAATCGTAACAAATTCAAAGGATCCTCAACACCACAATATGGATCCCTGATGTGGAATTTCAACATGAATCAATAAAGAAGAAAAGGGAATCGCTATCAAAAGAGTTAGAGGGCAACGATCATACTTGGGCTCCAATCGAAATTGCTAGAGGTAAATGACATATTCTTCCCTTTCTTCAAGAGCTTTGGTTTTAATTTTGCGATACCATATTTTTTGCATGATTGTTTGAACTGCTTGCAATTCTCATGAACTTAGTAATTGGAGATTTAGGGTACTATTAGGTTAGGGTTTCATATCGTGAGAAAGAGGAGGGTTCTATTTTCACAGCAATTGAGAGAGTAGCGATTGAGGCATCAACATGAATAGGATAAAAGGGGAAGGATACAATCTTGAGAGGATCGTGAGGAAAAGAGTGGTGGTTGATGAGGCATTAGTGTGAGAAATGAAAATATGAACATATAAGATGATGAGAACATAGGCATTGTAGGTTGTGGTTGGGGTTATCAACCCGTCATGTATGAGATGGAGACTGGGTCCGGACCATGCTGACCCGCTCTGGCCTAACACGTTTTTTTGGTATATCTTATTGGGTTTTTTGGTTTTATGTCATAAATCTTTTTGATATAATTTTTGGGCTTTACAAAAGTTGTTCTTTTCAGCCCATTTTTTTTGCTACACCTTACCACCCCTTTTTCCAGCATCATCCCCAAGCCCAATTTTGTTTTTTTTTTTACTTCTTAATTTTACAATTTTTTATATATTTATTTGATACAAAAACAAAAAAATGATTTTTATTTTCTTAATCAAGTTATAATACAAAATCACAAATATAATATTAGAATATTTATAAATTAAGTTCTAATTTGTTGTTTTTTTAATTTGATAAAAAAATTGTACTGAAAATTTAGAATTAAGGTTTAATTTTCTTTTAATTTTCTTTACTTGATGAAAATCATTAAAAATGTATTTAGGGTTAGTTTATTAATTTTATTTTAATATTTTATTTAATAAATAAAAATACAAAAAATAGATTACTTCTTTTATAATTTATTAAACTAAATTTTTCTTTTGAATAATCGTTTAGGATAGTTAATTTTGTAGATAATTTACGTAGTTTATTTGTAGTTTTTGATTTGGTTGTATTGTTTGTTTAATTGGATTCTTAATCAAACTTTCGATCCGATTAATCCCCATTCATAAAAACTTTTACCCCCATCCCCATATGGCCTGTAATGATTTAGTGTTTTGTTCTTTTGCTATTTTTCTCTGTATGTTTAAATTTTTAATCATTCATATTTTGTCCAAAGTAGAACACTTGGCCTCCTCTTGGGCTCATCATCAATGTACAAGTATCAACCGGCAAAATGCACACCCGCACACGTTTCATAGTTTGGTCCTGGGCTATTCTACAGTCACAACTATTAGATTGATTGTTTCAATTGGTCATTTAGAATACTAGCGCCATGCTAATCTCACTTTTTAGGAGCATGCATATAGCCACCTTGTATGGAATTTTTATCTTATCCATTGAAGCAATTTCCCTCCCCTTGGTCCACATACCAAGCATCTTCTTAAAGGGTCCCATAGTTGAGTTTAGGCATGACCATTCTCACGAGGTTAATCAAGTTTTGCCCTTGGTTAACCTTAACCCGAATCAACCACTTTAGTCCATATACCAAGTGTCTTCATGCACAAAGGGTCTCATTGTTAAGGGTATGAGCACCTACTCTTATGATATTAATCAAGTACACCCCTTGTTTAATCATAACCCAATCCATCCCCCTGCACCAAGCGTTTCATTCACACCTCTCATAATACTACGCGTTTTATCACTTGTGACATGATCGCCACACACGACCACTCTTCACAAACACCACCTCCTCTTACCTATAACATGCTCCCTTAGGATGATAGCTTCCTCATATTCAAGATGCGAGCTAATTAGACCTTAGGTTGAAACCCATGCATGACAACATAGTGCTTTTCTAGTCTCCTCCTTTATCCTTTTTCTTCTTTTGTAATTAAAACTCATAATTCCAAAATCAAAAATCCAAAAACACTTAATTTTACTTGAATTTAATATAAAACTCGCTAAAACACTCAACAAATCAAAACTTCCCCCAAAGGGCATGTTATCTCTGTTCTACCGTGATACAGGTCGTGCCTATTGCTAGAATGCGTGCGTTAACATCACCCACTAAAAAAACACCAAAGAACCAACCATTTTCTAGAGGAACTACGATGTTTTGATTCCTTCACCGAATACGTAGGCAAAGGGTCGCGAAACCCTCACGAACGCAATAATAAAAAACATTTCCTTCCCCTTAAGCAAGTATAGTTGTAGATAAGCATACCCTTAAAGACAAACAAACAAAATGGATCCCGTTGAATACAACAGATGTGAGGGGTGCTAATACCTTACCGTACCATAACCGACTCCCTTACCCTTTCCCTTGGTCGCAAAACCGTCTTATCCATCCTCTTGTGGTTTTAACAATATTTCCCCTTCCTTCAAGATAGATAAAGTTTGATGGCGGCTCTGTGTTTTCTGCCGGTAGCTTCAGAGAGGTAACGGAAGTTGGTCAGGGATGGGCTTATAGATTCCATCTAAAGTAACTTTTGATTTCAAATGGAAGAAGTATTAGGATAAATCTACGGTTGATTTAATCTGAGCCAGCAGAGGTATATTCCTTGTCTTCAACTGGTAGAAGTATCAGAATAATTTTTTGTTGATATATTTTTAGCCAGAAGAGGTCTCTTTAACTTTAACTGGAAGAAGTATCAGAATAAATCTATGGTCGATTTAATTCGAGCCAGGGGGATGTTTATGCTTTTCTTTATCTAGAAGTAGTATCAGACTAAACCTATACTCAATTTTATCTGAGCCAGAAAATATATTCAACTTGAAGAAGTATCAAAGTAGATCTTCACTCGATCTAAGCTGAGCCAGAAGAATGTCTACTGAGAGAAGTATTAGAATAGATCTTAACTCGATCTAAGCTGAGCCAGAAGAATGTATACTGGAAGAAGTATCAGAATAAATCTTCATTCAATTTAATCTGGGCCAAAAGCTATCTGTGACCGTCTTTAACTAGAAGAAGTATCAAAATAAATCTTTGGTCGATTTAATTTGAGCCAGAAGATAATATGCTAGAAGAAGTATTAAAATAAATACACGTTTGATTTAAACTGAGCCTAAAAATGATGTTTGTGACTGTCTTCAACTGGAAGAAGTATCAGAATAAATCTTTGGTCAATTTAATCTGAGCTAGGAGAGGTCTCTTTGTCCTTAACTAGAAGAAGTATCAGAATAAACCTTTGGTCGATTTAATTTGATCCAGAAAAAGGTCCACTGGAAGAAGTATTAGAATAAATGTATGGTCGATTTAATCTGATCCAGAGGATGCTTGAGCTCGTTTTTATCTAGAATAAGTATCAGAATAAATCTATCTCGATCTAAATTGAGCCATAAAATATTTGCTGGAAGAAGTATCAGAATAAATACACGCTTGATTTAAACTGAGCCAGAAGATTTTTACGACTGATTTCAACTGGGAGAAGTATTAGAATAGATCTATACTTGATCTAATCTAAGCTAGAAGATGTTTATGCTCGACTTTAACTGGAAGAAGTATCGGACTAAACCTATACTCGGTTTTATCTGAGCCAGAAAATGTCTTCCACTGGAAGAAGTATCACAATAGATCTACACTCGATCTAAGTTGATCCAGAAGAATGTCTATTGGGAGAAGTATCAGAATAAATATTATGGTTGATTTAAATTGAGCCAACAGATATTTATTCTTGACTTTTACTGAAAGAAGTATCAGAATAAATCCATGCTTGATTTAATCTGAGCTAGAAAATGTCTATGACCGTCTTCAACTGGAGGAAGTATCAGAATAAATCTATGGCTGATTTAATCTGAGCCAGAAGATATCCACGCTTGTTTTCAACTGGTATAAGTATCATAATAGATCTATGCTCGATCTAGACTGAGCCAAAAGTTTTTTTATGAATGTCCTCAACTGGAAAAAGTATCAAAATTAATCTACGCTCGATCTAAACTGAGCCAAGAGATGATATCTTTGAGGAGACTGTCCGGTCATACAAGTAGTTGTCGATGTTTTTCTATTTGATTGATGTTTCATGAAAAGGTAAAGAGTTAGCTGTATGCAATTTCATGATATATGAAATGCATTGCGTAATTATGTTCTCAAAATAAATGAGACAACGTTTTGTGTGCATATGCTATGCTGTTAGTGCATGATGTATGAATGTGAAATGTTGTCGAAATGTATTTGTAAACTTGAACAACATTTTTGTCTGAGGAAAAATAAATCCCTAACTTTTGCCAGAGATGAAGAGTATGTGTATCCTCGATCTTCTAGGGATTGTCTCCGCTGAGGATTCCTACTCTCTGTTTGAGGGAACTCCACTGGGGAATGTTGATTTCTGCTTGGGAAGAAGAGTTAAAAATTTATGTTGTTCCTTGATCTAATGGGGATTATAATTCTTGTATACCCTGGCTGGGGATAAAAGAGATGGATAACCTTCTGAATCGTCTGGGAAGTATAAAGTTTACTAATATCTGGTCCGGGTGCAGGTTCCGTAGCAATTCTCTAAGGATAGCAATCCGAGCTATCTTTTGCTGGAGGCAGGAACTCTGTCGGTAATCTACGGTAGAAGCAGACTTAAGCTGGGGAGATTGAACTTCACTGGGTAAATAAACCATGTTGACGGAAATCGGAACTCCGATGGAGAAGAAAACCCTGTTAACAGAGGAATACTCTGCTGAGGGGAAACTCCATGCTGAGGAGAATGAGCTCTGCTGGAGAGAAGTAGTCTGCAGGGGATTTTACAGTTTTGAAAACACAGCTGGGGAGAAGAATTTCCATAAACTGTAATGATTGGGATTCCGTAGATGGGTGATATTACTGGGAAAGAGACTATACTCCTTTATCTTCCAAAGCAATCTGCCAGGGAAATTGCGGAGAATGTATGAACTTACAAAGATTTCTTTGTAGGGATAACCTCATGGAAGTGGTTCTATGGGGAATGTGGTTTCCCCAGTTGATGTTCTACCCGAAGTGCGCTAGCCGTGAAGAGCGAAAGGTAACATTTTGTGCCAATATTTGCATGTCAAAACCATCTTCTGTATGATCTTCTTTATGCTTTTATCAACGGCTTCACTGTGCCATTCTTCTTAGGTTGATATAGAGAAGAATTGTGATTCTTTATTTTGAATTACGTGTAGTGTTCAGTAATCACTGTTTTGTTGAGATTGGTACCGTTGTCTGTGATAATCCTCTCGGGGATGCCATACCGATATATGAGGTTATGTTTGATGAATCAGGCGACCACATTCTTGGTAATAGAGGTAAATGAGGTTGCTTCAACCCATTTTGTAAAGTAATCAATGGCGACAAGGATGAAGTGATGTCCATTAGAAGAAATAGGCTTGATTTTTTCGATCATATATATGCCCTACATTACGAATGCCCAAGGAACAATTATGACGTTCAGAGGTACTTGTTAGACGGTGTGGCAAGTGATCGTGAGGGGGGTGAATAGATCACCTCTTACTTTATCAAGGATTAAAAATTGTTTTATCAAAGCGAGTTGAAAGCATCGCAAATCAATGTCCTGAATCAATTATGTCTGCTTTGAACTGACTACTACAAAACTTGACATGTGAAAAACTTGCTGGATTTTTATTAAATGAGAAGGATGAATATACAACTCAGAAATCTTAACGTTTCAATGCACTTATCATAAAACAGTATTTCCAATGAATTTAGAAATTTGATAGGAATTTTGTCAAACACTTGGCGTATGCTTGTATAATGATTT
The DNA here is from genome assembly GCA_948472305.1 of Vicia faba. NCBI lineage: Eukaryota > Viridiplantae > Streptophyta > Magnoliopsida > Fabales > Fabaceae > Vicia > Vicia faba. The sequence goes on from OX451735.1 coordinate 79,079,261, forward strand.
AGTAGTGGTGGTTTGGTTAAAATGTTTGAACCACTATGTTTATCATTATACAGTAAAACTTAGCAAGCAAATTGAATTACAAAATTATAGAATATGTAAAATTGTAAAGAGAAATAAAGAGAGAACGATACGCATGCAGTTTGGTAAGGAAGTTCCCCACTGTCGTCCTCGCGTGTGGGTACGTCTCCCTCTCAATTTCAAAATCGAAACTGAGAACTTTTATATCAATATGCTGAATGTTTGATAACAAGGTTACACTACACAGAAAGAAAGAAATCCCTATGATCTTCTACTTCTTGTAAGAACCACCACTTGATATGAGCTGTATCAAGATTTCCTGCAAAGTCATCGAACGATCCTCAGCTTCCACGACCTGTTTATTAAAATCCTTCTGATTTCCAAACCCCTTGCTACGCCTGAATCCAAATCGAGCGACCATGCCTGAAAAAACCCTTTGTTTATTTCTTGAAGCTTCCTCTTCAACCTTCAACTCAGCTAGATTTCTTCAATACACAGCTGAACGTTATCCCAAACCGCTTGATTCAGTTCAACAAGGATGTTTGATTTTCTTTGTTGTTGTTGAATGTAGGATGGTTAAGATGTTTGATTTTGTTGTTGTTGTTGAATGTTGTTGTTGTTGAGAAGTAAGGACGTTATCCCAAAATTGTTGTTGTTGTTGTTGTTGTTGAACGTTATCTCAATACCATGCTTGTCACAGTACTTATCAAAGAGATGGTTTTGAAATTCACCTCCATGATCGCTTCGAATTGAAATTATTTTCAATTCCATTCTATTTTGATATAGTTTTGCAAAACTCGTAAAAGCAGAAAAAGTTTCATTTTTTCTATAAAGGAATATAGTCCAAGTAAATCTAGAGTAGTCGTCAACAATCACAAAACCATAATAATTATTTCATCCTAGAATTTTTGTTCTAGAGGGTCCAAAAAGGTCCGTGTGGAGAAGCTCCAGGGGTCGTGAAGTGGAAATCATGTTTTTGGATTTGAAAGAGACCCTTGTTTGCTTTCCCATTTGGCACGCATCACATAGGTGATCCTTTGTAAATTTTATCTTTGGAAGACCTACTACTAGATCCTTGGATACAACCTTGTTAAGCAAATCAAAGTTAACATGCGCTAAGCATCTATGCCAAAGCCATGAATCATCATTCAAGGTGACTAGACACTTAGTGCTTGTTAAGGATACATCAAAAAGGTCAAGCATATAGAAATTTTTTACTCTAATGCCCTTAAACACAATATCTTTTTCAATATTTTCAATTATACAGTAAGTGTTTGTTAAGGTAACTTTATAACCTTTGTCACATAATTGACTAATACTGAGCAAATTATGTTTAAGCCCCTCTACTAAATGGACATTAGAATTAGTAGTGATAGAGGGATTACCTACACTACCTTTACCGAGTATAGCTCCTTTGTTATTGTCTACATAGGTAACAAATCATTTCTTCTCTGTCTTGAAGTCAATGAAGAGCGATATTCCACCGGTCATGTACCTTGAACACCTGCTGTCTACAAACCATCTTCTATCCATGGGTGTGAGGCATTTTTCCTGAAATATCAAAAGAGAGAGAGGTAGGTACCCAATTTTTATTGGGTCCATATGGGTAAGTGGTAACATGGTTGTCTTTAGGCCTCCATTGGTAAATGCCTTTAGGAACAAGAAACCTCTTAAACTTGCATTTTTCAATGGTATATCCAAAATGACAATAATAATGGCATAAACCATGATGATGATGTATTGTTTTACTTCTGCTCAGTGTATCCTTTGGTAATTTTTTAACAAAAGAGTATTTTGAATATGGTGGATTCAATGTTTTCTTAAAAGTTTTAGGATAGACTGCAAAAGTAACTTTGGGCTGTAAAGCTTTTTCTAATTTGGCATTAAGAGTTCTAACCTCTTGTTGCCAATTATGACAAACTTCACATTCCCTTCTGGGAATACATCCTGTAACATCCTTATCTTTTGAACTTTCTGCAATAATAACTTTTAGACTTTTTAAGTCTTTTTCATCTTTATAGACTTTACTCTCCATAAATAAAAATATTTGTTTATCGGAGGATAATCTCTTAAAAGCATCTTCAGCTTTGTATTGCAGTTTTTCAAAAGCTAACTTTAAGTCAGAAAAGGTCATAGAACAAAATTTGTTAGGATATGCTTGTCTTACTTGTTTGTTGTGGTTGTCTTTCTTGTTGTAGAATTGATTTTTGGTATGTGCCATCAGACATAAATTTGCACTTTCATCACTACAACTTGAATTGTCATCGTCTGATGAATCACTATCGCTTTCCCATGCAATATAAGCTCTTCTTTGTTTGTTGAACTTCTTTGGTGGAGCTTTCCCCTTATCCTTTTTCATCTTTGGACAGTCTGGTTTGTAGTGTCCAACTTTACCACAATTGTAACAAGGTCCTTTACCTCTTTGCTTTTTATTTTCTTCTTGCCTTGGCTCTTTGGATTGTTTTCGAAAGCTTATGAGATTCTTATCGGAGTGCTTGATTCCATTCTTTCGAATAAATCTATTGTATCTCCGAACAAAGAGTCCCATTTCTTCATCATCAGAATTTTCATCACTAGTTGAGCCATTATCATCTTGCTCTTTGGTTGAGGACTTAGAGCTAGAATTCATTAGAGCTATTGACTTCTTCTCACCCTCCCTATCTTTGTTCCTTTCCTTCTTACTCTTATTTTTGTATTTTTCAAGACTTTGCAATTCTTGTTGACGTTCTTCCAACTTTCCAAATAGAGTTGTAATGGTAAGCGTAGTGAGGTCATTTGCTTCCTTGATAGCTGTTACTTTAGGTTGCCATTCCCTGCTAAGACATCTCAGAATTTTATTAGTATCAATTTCATTGGAAACAGGTTTTCCAAGTGGATTTAAACGGCTCACAAGATGTACGAATCTCTTCTGCATGTCAGAGACAGATTCTCCTTGCTTCATGCGGATGAGCTCAAACTCTTGATTAAGTGTATTGATGCGGGATTGTTTAACTTCAGTTGTGCCTTCATGGGAAATTTCTAAAGCATCCCACATTTCTTTAGCGGACGTGCAGTGAGACACCCTATAATACTCTTCAACACTAAGTGCTAAGATCATCATATTTCTGCCTCTCCAATCGCACGACCATTTCTTTTCATCCATTTCATTCCATTGATCCTCAGGTTTAGGTACTATTGCACATGCATCATTCCTCATGGTGATTTGAAAAGGACCATTTTGAATGGCAGTCCATACATTCTTGTCAATGGAATTTATGTGTACTCGCATGCAGTCTTTCCATTATCCATATTTTTCACCATTGAAAATATGAGCTCTATTATACGCCCCATTTGGTTCAAAGGCCATAGCGTTACGAGTAGATACAAAGCACCAGCTAACCGGTGCTCTGATACCACTTGTTAGACAGTGTGGCAAGTGATTGAGAGTGAGGGTGAATAGATCACCTCTTACTTTTTCAAGGATTTAAAATTGTTTTATCAAAGCGAGTTGAAAGCAGCGGAAATCAATGTTCTGAATCAATTCCGTCTACTTTGAACCGACTACTAGAAAACTTGACATGTGAAAAACTTGCTGGATTTTTATTAAATAAGATGGATGAATATACAACTTAAAAATCTTTATGTTTCAATGCACTTATCATAAAACAGTATTTCCAATGAATTTAGAAATTTGATGGGAATTTTTTCAAACACTTGGCATATGCTTGTATAATGATTTAGTAGTGGTGGTTTGGTGAAAATGTTTGAACCACTATGTTTATCATTATACAGTAAAACTTAGCAAGCCAATTGAATTACAAAATTATAGAATATGTAAAATTGTAAAGAGAAAGAAAGAGAGAACGATACGCATGCAGTTTGGTAAGGAAGTTCCCCACTGTCGTCCTCGCGTGTGGGTACGTCTCCCTTTCAATTTCACAATCGAAACTGAGAACTTTTATATCAATATGTTGAATGTTTGATAGTAAGGTTACACTACAGAGAAAGAAAGAAATCCCTATGATCTTCTTCTTCTTGTAAGAACCACCACTTGATATGAGCTGTATCAAGATTTCCTGCAAAGTCACCGAACGATCCTCGGCTTCCACGACCTGTTTGTTAAAATCCTTCTGATTTCCAAACCCCTCGCTATGGCTGAATCCGACTCGAGCGACCGTGCCTGACAAAACCCTCTGTTTATTTCTTGAAGCTTCCTCTTCAACCTTTAACTCAACTAGATTTCTTCAATACACAACTGAACGTTATCTCAAACCGCTTGATTCTTTTCAACAAGGATGTTTGATTTTCTTTGTTGTAGTTGAATGTTAGATGGTTGAGAAGATGATAAAGATGAAGATTCTTTAAGCTTCTAGTTGCTCACAACTGTTTGCACACAATTTTGTATGTTGCTGTAACAGTTCTGAAAGAAATGCTTGCTTATATTTATAATAGAAAAACGGTTAGTCCAAAAGAAAGTGTTATGAGTCGATGCATGTTGGTCATGTTTCGAATCATGTTAGTTATGTGTGACAGAATTAGTCGTTACATTGTGTTTTGAGTCGATACAAAATCATGTTATAACATTTACATAATCAACACTTTTATATCCGTCTACACATAACACGTATGTGTCGATACATACTGATTGTAAATTTAATTTTTTGAATTTAAAACATAGTATGAGTCGACACATGATATTATGTATCGATACATATAAGTTTCAAAATGTTTTCCAGGGGCATCAGAATGTTTTGTATCGATACATGAGGTTTTGTATCGATGCATATAAGTTCAAGAATGTATTACAAAGGCATCAAAGTGTTATGTGTCGATGCATGAGGTTTTGTGTCGATGCATAGAAGTATTACAGGGGCATCAAAATATTATGTGTCGATGCATGAAATTTATGTATTGATGCATGCAGTTTTTAAGTTTACATTCCAGGGTCATTAAAGAGTTATGTATCGACCCATAAGCTTTTGTATCGATGCATAATAGTTTTGAAATAGAATTCCAAGGACTTCAGAAAGCTATGTATCGATACAAAACTTGTTGTGTCGACTCATAATGATGCATTATGAGTGAAATATATTTTTGGCTTATTCAAACATGTTATATTATATTTTTATAGTGCACACATGTATTTAGTGTTTAATATATATATATATATATATATATATATATATATATATATATATATATATATATATATATATATATATATATTTGCAATCATTCAAAAATTAATCTATGAAGGGGTTGCTCACACTCGAGGCACATGAACTTTATCAGCATAAATTTGGCACTAATGACAAGTTCTTGATTGGTGGTGACAATCAGTTTCCATAGTCGACCAATAGTAAACAACTCTAAAAATATTTTTAGCCATAGTATGCCCACTGGAGTGAGTACCAAAGACACATTCGTGCATATCTTGCATAATCTCTTTTGCTTCCTTCTTGTCCATACAACGAAGCAGATTCGAATCATGATTGCATTTGTATAGAATTCCATTGCTCAAGAAGAACTTAGCAGAGAACCTACGTAGGAACTTCTTTTCATTGATGGATTCCCCTTCAGGGTATTCTTGAGCCTCAAGGAGCCTTTTCACCTCATGAAACCAAGGTTTTTCCTCTACTCTATCAGTGTCAATTTTATAATAGTGTGCCGGTCCATCGAATCTTTCAATGGTAATTCTGGGAGCCTCATTGTCCCATCTGAACTTGAACATGGATGACATGGTATCCAAGGCGTCTGCCACCTGATTCTCTTCTCTTGGTATATGCTCAAAGGTGATATCTTTGAAATATGGGATCAGGGTTAACACATGCTCTTTATAAGGAATGAGATTCGGGTGTTTTGTATTCCAATCTCCCTTAACCTGACTAATCACCAAGGATGAGTCTCTATACAATCTTAAGTACTTGATTCTCAGGTCAATAGTAGCCCTAAGACCCATGATGCACGCTTCATATTCATCCATATTATTGGTGTAATCAAAGCAAAGTCTGGCGGTGAAGCGAGTATGGAAACCTGCGGGGGAGATGATCACAACACGGATTCCGTTGCCAAGTGCATTGCAAGCTCCATCGAAAACCATAGTCCATCAGGATCCTAGCTCAAGTCCTTCATACGGTCTAGGTTCTTCACAATCTGTTACTAGCTTAATGTTATCGTCCGGGAATTTGAAGTTCATAGACAAATATCCGTCTACAGCCTGATGTGCCAAATGGTCAGCCAATACACATCCTTTGATTTCCTTTTAAGTAGTGTACTGGATATCATATTTTGTTAAGACCATCTGCCACCGAGCTATTCTTCCGGAGAGAGCTAGCTTCTAGAATATGCACTTGATGGGATCCATTTTAGAAATCAACAAGGTAGTATGGGTCAACATTTACTGTTTTAGTTGGCGAGTAGCCCATGCTAAAGCGCAAAAAGTTTTATCGAGTAGTGAATATCTTGTTTCACAGTCAGTAAATTTTTTGCTAAGGTAGTATATTGCATGCTCTTTTCGACTAGACTCGTCATGCTGCACCAGTACACACCCCATTGTATTCTCTAGCATTGTTAAGTACATTATTAGAGGTTGTCCTTCAACTGGTGGCATCAGAATATGAGGTTCTTGTAGGTACTCCTTGATTTTATCAAAGGCTATTTGGAAGTGGTCATTCCATTTTACCACTTGATCTTTCTTCATCAGCTTGAAGATTGCTTCACAAGTGGCAGTAATATGATAAAGAAAACATGCATTGTAATTTAGCCGTCTTAAGAAACCTCTAACTTCCTTCTCAGTACAAGGAGTTGGCATCTATTTAATTGCTTTAACATTTGTTGGATCATCCTCAATACCCTGACCACTGACGATGAAACCCAGGAGTTTACCGGATCTCACCCCAAAAGTGTACTTGTTCGGGTTTAACTTCAGCTTATACTTCCTCAGTTTTTCAAATAGGTTATGCAGATGATCAAGGTTCACTTCTTCAGTTTGTGACCTGGATATCATGTCGTCAACGTATACCTTTATCTTGTTGTGAATCTTGTCATAAAATAAGGATACCATGGCACGCTGATAAGTTGCCCCGATGTTCTTCAACCCAAAAGGCATAACCTGGTAACAAAAAGCACCCTATTGCGTGACAAAAGTAATTTTCTCCATGTCCTCAGGCGCCATCATAATCTGATTGTAACTTGAGAAGCCATCCATGAAGTAGAATACCTTGTGCTGAGCGGTGTTAATCAGGTTATGTTTGATGAATCGAGCGACCACATTCTTGGTAACAGAGGAATATCAGGCTGCTTCAACCCATTTTGTAAACTAATGGCGAAAAGGATGAAGCGATGTCCATTAGAAGCAGTAGGCTTGATTTCTCCAATCATATCAATACCCTACATCGCGAAACTCTAAGAGAAGTCATGATGTTTAGAGGTACTGGAGGCACATGAAATTTATCAGCATAAATTTGGCACTTCTGACATATCTCGGTTGGTGGTGACAGTTAGTTTCCATGGTCGACCAATAGTAACCAGCTCTCAAAATCTTTTTAGCCATAGTATTCCCACTGGAGTGAGTACCAAAGACACCTTCGTGCATATCTTGCATAATCTCTTCTGCTTCCTTCTTGTCTGTACAATGAAGCAAAGTCGAGTCATGATTGCATTTGTATAGAATTCCATTGCTCAAGAAGAACTTAGCCGAGAACCTCCTTAGGAACTTCTTGTCATTGATGGATTCCCCTTCATGGCATTCTTGAGCCTCAAGGTACCTTTTCACCTCATGAAACCAATATTTTTCCTCTACTCTATCGGTGTAAATTTCACAATAGTGTGCCAGTTTGTTGAATCTTTCAATGGTAATTCTGGGAGCCTCATTGTCCCATCTGACCTTGAACATGGATGACATGGTATCCAATTCGTCCACCACATGATTCTCTTCTCCTGGTATATGCTCAAAGGTGATCTCTTCGAAATATGGGATCAGGGTTAACACATGCTCTTTATAAGGAATGTGATTTGGGTGTTTTGTGTCCCAATCTCCCTTAACCTGACTGATCACCATGGCTGAGTCTCCATACACTCTTAAGGTCTTGTTCTCAGGTCAATAGCAGCCCTAAGACTTATGGTGCACGCTTCGTATTCAACCATATTGTTGGTGCAATCAAAGCAAAGTCTGGTGGTGAAGGGTTAATGGCAACCTGCGAGGGAGATTATCACAACATGGATTTCATGGCCAAGTGCATTGGAAGCTCCATCAAAAACCATAGTCCATCGAGATCCTGGCTCAGGTCCTTCTTACGGTCTAGGTTCTTCATAATCTATTACTAGCATAATGTTCTCATATGGGAATTCGAAGTTCATAGATAGATAGTCGTCTGCATCCTGATGTGCCAAATGGTCATCCAATACACTTCCTTTTATTTCCTTTTAAGTCGTGTACTGGATATCATATTCAATTAATACCATCTGCCATCGAGCTATTCTTCTGGAGAGAGCTGGCTTCTCGAATATGTACTTGATGGGATCCATTTTAGAAATAAACAAGGTAGTATGGGTCAACATATACTGTCTTAGTCGGCGAGCATCCCATGCCAATGCGCAACAAGTTTTCTCGAGAAGTGAATATCTTGTTTCATAGTCGGTAAATTTTTTGCTAATGTTAGGTAGTACATTTTGTACGCAACAAGGTAGTATATTGCATGCTCTTTTTGACCAAACCCATCATGCTGCCCCAGTACACACCCCATTAAATTCTCTAGCACTGTTAAGTACATGATTAGAGGTCATCCTTCAACTGCTGGCATCAAAATAAGAGGTTCTTGTAGGTACTCCTTGATTTTATCAAAGGCTATTTGGAAGTCGTCGTTCCATTTTACCACTTGATCTTTCTTCAACAACTTAAAGATTGGTTCACAAGTGGCAGTCAGATGAGAAATGAAATAGGAAATGTAATTCAGCCATCCTAAGAAACCTCTGACTTCCTTCTCGGTACGAGGAGCTGGAATGTCTTGAATTAATTTAACTTTTTCTGGATCAACCTCAATACCCTGACCACTAATAATGAAACCCAAGAGTTAAACGGATCTCACCCCAAAGGTGAACTTGTTTGGGTTTAACCTCAGCTTATACTTCCTCAGTCCTTCAAACAACTTATGCAGATGATCAAGGTGCTTTTCTTCAGTTTGTGACCTGACTATCATGTCGTCAATGTAGACCTCTATCTCATGGTGAATCATGTCATTAAATAAGTATATCATGGCACGCTGATAAGTTGCCCCGACATTCTTCAACTCAAAAGGCATAACCTGATAACAGAAAGCTCTCTACTGCGTGACGAAAGTAGTTTTCTCCATGTCTTCAGGCGCCATCATGATCTGATTGTAACCTGAGAAGCCATCCATGAAGGAGAATACCTTGTGCTGAGCGGTGTTAATCAGGTTATGTTTGATGAATCGGGCGACCACATTCTTGGTAACAGAGGAAAATCAGGCTGCTTCAACCCATTTTGTAAAGTAATGGCGACAAGGATGAAGCGATGTCCATTAGAAGGAGCAGGCTTGATTTCTACAATCATATCAATGCCCTACATCGCGAATGGCTAAGGAGCAGTCATGACGTTCAGAGGTACTGGAGGCACATGAACTTTATCAGCGTAAATTTGGCACTTATGACAAGTTCCCGGTTGGTGGTGACAGTCAGTTTCCATAGTCGACCAATAGTAACCAGCTCTCAAAACCTTTTTAGCCATAGTATGCCCACTGGAGTGAGTACCGAAGACACCTTCGTGCATATCTTGCATAATCTCTTCTGCTTCCTTCTTGTCCGTACAACGAAGCTGAGTCGAATCATGATTGCATTTGTATATAATTCCATTTCTCAAGAAGAACTTAGCCGAGAACCTCCGTAGGAACTTCTTTTTATTGATGGATTCCCCTTCATGGTATTCTTGAGCCTCAAGGTACCTTTTCACCTCATGAAACCAATATTTTTCCTCTACTCTATCGGTGTCATTTTCATAAGAGTGTGCCAGTTTGTTGAATCTTTCAATGGTAATTCTGGGAGCCTCGCAGTCCCATCTGACCTTGAACATGGATGACATGGTAGCCAAGTCGTCCACCACCTGATTCTCTTCTCCTGGTATATGCTCAAAGGTGATCTCTTCGAAATATGGGATCAGGGTTAACACATGCTCTTTATTAGGAATGTGATTTGGGTGTTTTGTGTCCCAATCTCCCTTAACCTGACAGATCACCATGGCTGAGTCTGCATACACTCTTAAGGACTTGTTCACAGGTCAATAGCAGCCCTAAGACTTAGGGTGCACGCTTCGTATTCATCCATATTATTGGTGCAATCAAAGTAAAGTCTGGTGGTGAAGGGTTAATGGCAACCTGCGAGGGAGATTATCACAGCACAAATTTCGTTGCCAAGTGCATTGGAAGCTCCATCAAAAACCATAGTCCATCGGGATCCTGGCTCAGGTCCTTCATACGGTCTAGGTTCTTCACAATCTGTAACTAGCATAATGTTCTCGTCTGGGAATTCGAAGTTCATAGACAGATAGTCGTCTACAGCCTGATGCGCCAAATGGTCATCGAATACACTTCCTTTGATTGCCTTTTAAGTAGTGTACTGGATATCATATTCTATTAATACCATCTTCCATCGAGCTATTCTTACGGAGAGAGTTGGCTTCTCGAATATGTACTTGATTGGATCCATTTTAGAAATCAACAAGGTAGTATGTGTCAGCATATAATGTCTTAGTCGGCGAGCAGCCCATGCCAAAGTGCAACAAGTTTTCTCGAGCAGTGAATATCTTATTTCACAGTCGGTAATTTTTTTGCTAACATTAGGTAGTATATTTTGTGCCCAACAAGGTAGTATATTGCATGCTCTTTTCGACCAGACTCGTCATGCTACCCTAGTTCACACCCCCATTAAATTCTCTAGCATTGTTAAGTACATGATTAGAGGTCGTCCTTCAACTGCTGGCATCAGAATAGGAGGTTCTTGTAGGTATTCCTTGAATTTATCAAAGACTATTTGGAAGTGTTCTTTCTATTTTACCACTTGATCTTTCGTCAAAAGCTTGAAGATTGGTTCACAAGTGGCAGTCAGATGAGAAATGAAATAGGCAATGTAATTCATCCGTCCTAAGAAACCTCTGACTTCCTTCTCGGTACGAAGAGCTGACATCTCTTGAATGGATTTAACTTTTGCTGGATCAACCTCAATACCCTAACCACTAACAATGAAACCCATGTGTTTACCGGATCTCACCCCAAAGGTTCACTTGTTCGGGTTTAACCTTAGCTTATACTTCCTCAGTCCTTCAGACAACTTATACAGATGATCAAGGTGCTCTTCTTCAGTTTGTGACCTGACTATTATGTCGCCAATGTAGACCTATATGTCGTGGTAAATCATGTCATTAAATAAGGATGCCATGGCATGCTGATAAGTTGCCCCGACGTTCTTCAACCCAAAAGGCATAACCTTGTAACAAAAAGTGTCCCACTGTGTGACGAAAGTAGTTTTTTCCATGTCTTCAGGCGACATCTTGATCTGATTGTAACCTGAGAAGCCATCCATGAAGGAGAATAGCTTGTTTTGAGTGGTGTTATCGACCAAAACATCAATATGTGGTAGTGGGAAGTCATCTTTAGGGCTTTCCCTATTAAGATCCCTGTAATCTATGCATAGACACACTTTGACGTCTTTCTTTGGAACCAAAACAACATTAGCATCCCATTGAAGATATGAGTTCACTGCTAAGAACCATGCGTTGAATTGCTTCATAACCTCGACTTTGATCTTTTCTGACCTTTTAGGATGCATGCGACATACCTTTTGTTTTATTGGAGCACAACCCTCTTTCATTGGCATACGGTGCACCACAATATTGATGTTGAGCCCTGGCATGTCTTCCTATGACCAATCGAAGATTTCAACATATTCATGCAGCATCTGGATTAACCCTCTCTTGACACTGCTCTCTAAGTTGGCACCAATCTTGACCTCTTTCTTGTCTGTCTCGGTACCCAAGTTTACAACTTCGACCGGCTCCTCATGTGGTTGGATAGCTTTCTCTTCTTGTATTAAGCGTCTGGAAAGTTCTCTAGGTAGTTCACAATCTTCCTCACCTTCGTCCTCGGCTTGGTAGATCGGATTTTCGAAGTCATATGCGGAAATAGCATAATTGTTATCGACGAGTTCCAGAGTGGATGAATATCTGCAATATAGTGTGTGGGTGTGCGTAAGACCGACATAGACATTTGAAAATCCAATAAGATAAAAGAAAGACAGATATCATAAAATTTGCATGCAAAACATCCAATATTTTTATTTAATGAACAAATGTTTATGAATCATCAACCCTTTAACAAATGACCAATTGTGCCCCGGGTAAGACACAAGGTTTTAAAGTCATCGTTTATTACATAGCTAAAAACTTTTGAACACAATAAGACAGGAATATGGCTATTACTTTTGACTAAAGGAGATCAGCAAGATGTCTTTTGCCTTCTGTTGTACCCCAAAATTTTCCCTCTCATTTTATCAACATTTTCTCATCACAAGACTCTTGGAACTCAAGACCAAGCTAGGGTTTGCTCTGCTCAAGACATCTCCTTGTACTGTTGACCTGAAATTAGGGTTTGAGTTTGCATAGGGATTTTTGGACCTTCAATGCCCAATTTGACTTTAATTCTTCATGTTGGACTCATAAGTTTGCCCATACCAAGTTTCAAGCCTTGAATCAAATTTTTGCCCAGTCAATTGGACAGTTGACCTATAAATCAGCTGTATTGGGGAAAAAGTCAACTGTGGCCAATTTACAGTCAAACCTCATGAATTTTAACCCACATCAACAATATGAACTCATATGAACCATTTGATCAAGTTTGGATCACAATTCCATAAGAAATTTGATCAGATCACCAAAAGGGCAAAATGGTCATTTTTAGGGTTTTGACTGTACAAAGGCAATTTTTGACTGTTTGACCTAGCCAGTGGCAAATCAAGTTCAACCATGGGCTCAAGGACTCAATTAAATCATCTTGACCCATTCAACATGTTCAAAAGATCTCAAATGCATAAGATTGACAGATGAATTTTTTAGTCAACTGATCAAAATTTGACTGTACACTGAAAAGTCAAACTTTGACTTTTTGGTCAAAATCAAGTGCCAAGGATCATTTTTCCTCAAGACATGTCAAATTATGAAACTTGTTCATCAAGAAACCCAAAATTGCAAATTAGGGTTTGAAATTGAAAATTTTCATAACTTAGAAATTTTCTAAGTTATGAAATTTTCTTAATTTTTCCTAACTTTGTCCCACATTTTCACCAAGATACAAATGGATTCAAACAAAACTTACAACATGAAAGTTATAGTCCATCACAAAGTCTACAAGTTTGATTCATAAAGTTTTCTCAAATGAAGCTTGGATCTCAAGTTATGATTTTTGGAACAAGGGTACCTTAAACTTTTAACTTAGAGAAATTTTGCCCTAGTTTAGGCAGGATTTTGACCCATCTTCTTGGACATTTTTCACATAGTTCCACTTGGAGTATCAAGTTTCATTTCAAATATTTATTATAGTACATGTTGCAAGATTTCCAAATTGTCCAAGAACTCCTCAAACACATTTGTGGTTAGGGAGAATCGAATGCTTGAAGTTGGCAAAAACTCACTTTGTAACCATGGCCAATATATGTTCATACAAGTTGCAAAATCTGACCAAGATAGCTTTGTACTTGATTACATGTCTCTAAACCAGTTTACACTCAAAATTTGAATGCAAATAAATTGGTTAGAGGCATTGTTCTGATCAAGGGAGCATTATACAATGAACAATTCCATTTTGGGCATAAAGATAACACTTCCATTTACATAAAGCATGCTTTATGTCAAGTTTCATTTCTTGAGCCATACACCAAACCTTTTTCTGCAAACAAGGCTCCCTAATGTCAGGCAAAGCTCAACCACTTTGTGCAGCTAGGTTACAAGCCAGTACAGTCTTGCATTGTCAACTCTCACATTTTGCTTCAAAACCAAGTCACTATGCAAAAAGTCCATATCTTGCACATCTGATAAAATCAACTTAAGCCAACATTTGAAACAAGTTTTTACACATCCTTGTAAGCCAGAAACACGAGCCTTTCACCTCTAAAGCACCCTTATACACAAAAACCACAGTTTCTTGCAAAACAGGGCAGGGCCTGCAAATCACAAGCCAAATCACATTCCACTCGTGCGTTTTGCTCCTTTCCACTTCAGACACCTTCCATTCAACTCACTCAAGTTTTCCCAAACCTCCATTGCCAACTGTAACTCCATTTACAGTGTTCACCATTTCTGTTTCAAGCTTATGCAGGTTGACTTCTAGAGGTTGATTCAGGCCATTTCAAAAGAAACTAAGCATTGAGAAAGATTCAGGGAACATCAAGCAAGCTCAAAAGAACCTCAGGCCTCACTGAAAGTTGTGCATTGCCCAACTCGAATCCAACTGAAACAGGTTTTTTCATGAACTTCTATCTCTCTATTTAGGAACATTTAGCCTTAGGTTTGTGAACGATAGATGTAGTACTCGTTGCCCTGACACCATACATATGCTCAGTTTTCATTTATATTAAACGTGCTAAGAGAATTTCATCCATGAACTTTCTGAAAAAACTAGGTTAGAAATTAGGGCCAGAGAAATTCTCTCTGGTCTTTGAGAGTTAGATTAAGTTTTTTATATGGTTGGAATCGTGTGATTATGCTCTACAATTTTCATGTTACAAGTTTTTGTTTTTAAGCACTGAAACAGAAGATACAAGTTTGAACTAAGCACGCGCGTGTTTCTGTTGGACGAAGGTTGAAGATGAAGTAGCTGGGATGGGCCTGACTACTTCCTATACTTGGCACCCCCCCCCCCCCCCCATTTTCAGTTTCACACCCCCTGGCCCATTTTCTTATATTTTGATATTTTTGCATTTTATTTTCTTTTCTGACTTTGATATTTTATTTTCAAATATAAAAAATACTCTAAAAATATTTTCACAATTTTTTTTATTTACTAGATATTTTATTTTGATTTTTCTAATATAAAAAACAATTTAAATACTTTATATTGTTTGTTAAAACTTGAAAATAATGTAAATAATACTTTCATTTTCATTTCTTATTTTTATTCACATTGAAAATACTTTCTTGAATATTTTTTTATTTTTGTAAATATTTTATTTTATTTTATACATATTTATTTTTTTATTTTATACATACTTTCTTATATATATATATATATATACTTTATTTTATTTAAAAAAAACATAGAATAAAAAAAAATACAAAAATAGTACATTTGTATTGTTATTGTTATTTTATACTAAAAAAACATTTTTTTCAATATATTTTTATTTTTGTACATATTAATATATTTTTGTATATAAATAATATATAATATCATTTTCTTAAGAAAAATTAGGGTTTACCCCTTAATTAAATAAAATCAATTCTTTTATTTTATTTTATTTCTTTATATACTTTTTCTTTGCATTTAAAAATACTTTGCATACATAAAAAACTCTTTTGCATAAATTCATTTTTATTTAACATTTATTTATTGCGTTTATTTAAATATTGTCCATTTAAATATTATGCATTGTAAATTCAATTTGGTTGTAATAATTTAGGGTTTTAATTTCTTGCAAAATAATCCCCTATTCAAAATTGTACCCCCTTCCTATATCAAAGTTGTAATAGCTTAGATTTATTTTTACACACTTAATGCTTTCAATTATGCCATGATTAGAGAATTAGGGTTTGTATGCAAAATCAAAACCAACAAATAGTTTGACCTAATCAAAGACAAAAATGCATGAAAAAACAAACACAATGCACACTTGCACCCCTAGGGTTACAATCCACTTGTTGCCTTCAAAAATGGGCCATGGTATGCATGTTAAGTACTTTGGCAAAACAAAAACAAAACAAAAGATCATAGTCCCTCGATGACGCTATCTGAGTTGCCTAAACAAAAATGATCAAGTCCCTTAAGAAAATTGCTAAAGATACTTGACACAATTGCTATCATGGTCTATACGATGACCCGCGCCTGTCCCGTTTAACATCCTAACACAAGGTTGTTCACCAAATACAATGGTGAAACAACACTGTTAAAAGGATTAAAAACATAAGAAAGATCTTTGAGTAAAATAGGGTAGATAACTCTTAGTTACTTGATCAAAAGCTTGCAAAAACATCCTTGCTATTTTCAAAACACACTTCACAACACAATTTCAAAACCCTACTTTCAAACATTGAAAACTTTTCAAAAGACAAAAACACCTTTGTATACATTCAAACAAGAATCATTACAAAGGTTGCCACAATGATGGCCTCTTTTCAAAACATCTTTCCAAACCACACACAAAGCACCATTTCAAACAATTGAAGAGCACCATTTCAAACAATTGAAAAGCAAAGCAAGTGATCTAAACAAGTAACTAAGATCCCATGGATAACCATGGATCGAAAGGGTGCCAATACCTTCCCTTTCTATAATCTACTCCCCGAACCCAAGAAAACATCTCAAAGGTCTTTCCTGTGCTTTTTGACCTTTCCTTAGGATAAAATAAAAAGTCGGTGGCGACTCTTGCTAAACCGAAACATTTGCAAACACAAACGCAAAACCTCAAGTCAGTTCTCCCACCGTATCACACCTTCAAGTTATCCATTCCATCACCAACAGTAGGGAATATCCAATTATTGAAGTCACAATCACTATCTCCATCCTATATAGCATTAAGTCTGTTGTTGTTAATGTGGAACGGAGGTCTTCCATCCCGAGTGCAACAAACATCCCTCTGACCTTCTGTAGTAAATCCCATATCAAACATGTTATATTCATAAGGGATATCAGGAAGCTGAACCCAAATATTATTACCACCTTCTATAATAGCAGGCTTAGCATCGTTCAAGGAGGCCATCTTGTCTGGATTTTTGGTGATCTTCAGAATGGCTAAAACATCCTCAACAGCAGCATGGGAGATCACCTCAAAGGTTTGATAGGGTGTTTCAATGAATTCTATGTCCATCTCTACGTATAGAAATGAATTGAGGTGGATGACCATATATTATTCTTCCCCACAAACAGTAACAACTTTCTCTTTTACTGGATACTTTAGCTTCTGGTGCAAAGTGGAGGTGACAACACCTGCCCCATGGATCCAAGGGCGTCCCAATAAGCAAGATTAATTCGGATGGATGTCCATGACTTAGAAAGTGGACTCAAATATCTGCGTACCCACATTGATCGGGAGGTCTACCTCTCCATGCACCATTCTCTTCGATCTGTCAAAGGCTTGAACTATGATATTGTTGGGATTTATCACAACCCCTTCATGGTTTAGTCGGTTAAGAGCACCCTTTGGCAAAACATTCAGAGAAGATCCCATGTCAATCAATTCAAGGGCTAATGTAGTGCCCACACATCAATGGAGACATACATGTCCCTATTGTGATTTCTCTCCTCCAGGAGTCAAGTCAGCATTAGAGAAACCCAAACCATTGTCAGTTTTTAGACTAGCCACATAGCTCCCAAATTGATAAGCCAAGATTTCTTGCACCACATGGGCAGTCTTCAAGAGCATCACTGAAGCATTCACATGGGCCTCAGAACACAGCAGTAGTGACAACATAGATATTCTGGATGGGATCTTCCCCAACTGTTCCACAAATTTATAATCGCTCCTTCGAATGATCTTCAAAACCTCTTCCAAGTCCTTTCTAGAGGTATCTTTAACTGGGCAGGCTCTATCACTAGGTCTTTACCCCGAGCCTCAGCAGTTGCCTTGGTAATTGTAACTTGAGCAGGTGGAGAGATTTCCAGAGAGAAAATTCTTCCGCTTCTGGTAATTTTTCTAGTCCCCGCAATATAGACAATACTGGGATCAACTTCTTCATTCTCTTCATCGGACAACTCTTGCTTAACACCATGGTAATAAACATCAGACCCTTAATTCCATGGAATAACCTTCTCCGAGGAATATGGGATAGGCCCGGGAATTGTAATAACCAAAGGAGCAGCTTTCGGATTGGCGGTACTCCTTATAAGACCTTTGGAAGGGATCCTAAAAGAAGTACTAGAGATAATAGACAGATCTTGGCACACATTCTCAACAAATAAAATATTTTCAATCAAAACCACATGTTCATCCATCAGGCGTTGAACACCTTCTTTCAGCAACCTATATTCGTTGGGTTGGATTGCATAATAATAACATCCTTCACCACAACTCGGAAATAAATCGGCTTGTAACAAATTTTTCTTAATTGTAGAAAGAGGAGTAACCATGTCATCTACAGTGGTAATATACAACACATCTTCAACAACACTTATGCCCTTGTCATGCTTGGGCATAGGTGCGGTAATCACATTTAGAGTCTTTGAAGGGTCAAAATCAATTTCTTTATTATCAATCATGTTCGAGATTTTGCTCTTAAGGGCCCAGTAATTGTTGGTGCCATGACCAGGACTGTTTGAATGATAATCACACCTCGCGTTCGGATTATGCTTTGGAGAGGAGATGTTGGGATTTTGAGGAGGATCCCGCAGTGAAATGAGTTTAGCTTTTAGCAAATGTTGTAACACATGAAATAAAGGCATGCCAATTCTAGTAAACTGCCTCGCGCAGAGCATTTGGCCTTTGTCGGTTAACCTGCTATTGTTATTGAACAGGCGCCAGATTCGAAATCAACACCACTCCCACAAATTAATGGCAGTTACTTTTACTACGGCTCTTGTGGCTATAGACAATGACCTTCTTTTTACCTCCAAATGGCTTCTTTACAGCATTTGAAGATGTATCCATTTGGATCTTCCCACTTTTAATGCCACTTTCAGTTCTCTCCCCTGTCAGAATCATCTCTGTAAAACCCGACGAAGAGCTGCTGATCAATAGATTAAAGATCGGGTCTGTTAGAGTGCCCATAAACATATCCACCATTTCTCGATCAGTCAAGGGAGGTTGCACCCTTCCAGCCAAGTCCCTCCATTTCTGCACATATTCCTTGAACCCTTCATTAGAGCCCATGGACATATTCTGCAGTTGCACTCGAGTTGGTGCCATGTCAGTGTTGTATTGATATTGCTTATAGAAAGATGTAGACAAGTATTCCCAGGTATGAATGTTGGTTAACTCTAGCTGATAGAACCATTCCAGTTGAGTGCCAGCCAAACTTACATGGAAGAAATGGACCCATAACTTCTGGTCAGTAGTGTGAGGCTGTATCTTTCAAACATACAACCTCAAATGGAGTTTAGGACAAGAGACCTAATCGTACTTTGCAAAGGCAGGGACCTTGAACTTATGTGGGATGACCACCCCCAGAACCAAACCTAAATCACCAAAATCTAATCTAGGTACCTTTTGGACTTCCATAGCCTTCATTTTGTCCTCCAACTACTTATATTTGTCATCCGCAGAAGGATACTGTTCGTCAGAAAATTCTTCATCTTCAGGAGTATTCTCATAACCCTAATTGTTCCTTTCATCATTCTTAATGCTTCTACCATCTTCATCATGGTTGTCATCTTCTTCAGAGGAGATCTCTTCCACCTGGATGGGTTGAGCATCACCTTTGAACCTTCTCCATATATTAAGGATAACAGCCATCTTCTTGGTCTTCTTTTTCTTGGTGACGAGCGCCAACATCTCTTTTTGTCCCCGTGCCAGATTCATGAGAGTTTCTTGGAATTGGGCATGTTGAGCCTGAAGATCCTTAACGGTTTTTTCGAGGGCCATTTTTTCTGCTGATATAAATAACAAGAAAATAAGAAACATGTATAAAAAACGTTAAGAAATTATGTATGATATGTAAATGCAATGAATTCAAGGACTTCAAGAAATTTAAATTTGCTAAGAGGAAACAAAACAAAGATTTTATTAGCAAAGTTCAAATTACAACTGCCTTTTATGCTTACAATGACAATAAAAGCTCTCAATAAAATGAACTCCTAAAATCTAATAATCAAGTCTCCCATAGACGCTTACTCTTTGTGCTAATGTATGCATTAAGACTCTACTCCTCATGAAGTTGTCTGGTGATCTCTAATACTTTCTTCTCATTTGCATAGAATTGAGTCTCAAAGTTGTCTCAATCTTCCTTCAGTTGAATCCATGACTTCTGCAACTCTTCAAGGTCAGTAGGCATGTCCGGATGGAGGATGGTGCGAGAAACGTTTCCTTAGACAACAAGCTCTATGATCACTGGTAAGATAGCTGGATATAGCATCATCAGGTTTTGAGCACGAGCTCGTACCCATTTGAGATAAGGCTCCAGAGAGATGGAATTCTTCTGCCCTAAAGCCTTACTATCAATCTTTCTTACCATTCCCCAAGCATGTATAAACTTCCAACGATAACCTTAAAGATCACTTTCATAATTAAACATAATGCCATGGATAAGTTTGTCATGAGGGTCATCTTTTCGAGTGTATCCAAAATGACGTAGAGCGAAGGAAGGGTTGTAAGTAATACTTCCCCTAATTCTAAGGAGTATAACATTAGAGAATTCCCCGCAACGATCAATGATAGTGATATCTTCATGAGATCGGTAACACCAGTAAATATCTGCATAAGAAAGTGACAATATTCTTTGCGACCACCTCAAACCTTGTTCATTCTTCATTACCGAGTGAGGAAGGTGCGAAATAAACCACCTGGATAGCAGAGGAATACAACACATGAGAGTTCCTTTCCTCATCATAGTACGAGTGTGAAGGGAATGCAAAATATCTCTAAGCATGGTAGGCATAAGATTACGAGTGAGAAAAATCTTGACGAAGTTCACATTAATGAGCTGGTATGGATTAGGGAATATTACCAGCCCATAGATTAGAAGAGCCAATATATCCTCAAAGGTCTAGAAACTCATAGCATCTAGAAATAGTTGAACTTTCTCCAACAGAAATTTAGCCACAAAATCTTTGACGTCGCTTCTTGTTTCCCAGTTGGATATAATGTCGGACCACTTCAGATGTAAGGCTACTGAAATAACTTATGGCTCCAGAGCTTCCTCTAAACCGGTGAAAAGCATCTGATCCAGAACATGTACTCCTAGTAATTGAGAGAACTCTTCCAGAGTGGGTACAAACTTATAATCGGGAAATGTGAAGCAATGATGTGCAGGGTCAAAGAATTAGAATACGACCCTCATCATATCTTCCTCAAAACCTGAAGTAACCAAACTAAGCAGTCGACCATACCTTTTGTTAAATGGAGAACTTTTGAGAACCCTTGAGACCAACTCTTTAAGTTGAGGAGGTACCCTTACAAAGCTGAATTGGATAGTGTTTCTCCGAGCGGAGGCCATAGTCTTCAAAACAGAACAAAGATAAATTCACTGGTCCTTGAAATGGTTAGTAGAAATGAAATGGTATGAATGTTATGATGCATGATGTTAGGTTCGAACAATTTAATCATACACAAGAAAAACACACAAGGCCTTAGGTTAAAGCTTTCATGGAGTTGTAGGTAAGTACCCTCTTGAAGTTTTAATTAGCTCAACCTATCCTAAAAGAAAGTAATTGGATTTTAGGAGTCTCAATATCACAGATCTTTCTCTCGGGCATTGTTTCGACTCAAGCATCTGATTTGCGACCGAAATATCCAGAGAGTCTGACCTCAATGACTGTAGCATCAAGTATCAACCAACTTCAGTCTGGTCCAAAGCCACTATCTCGCTACCTTCTAATGGATAAGTTGTGTCAACTAAGGTTTTACGGCTAGTTAGTGCTTTATGACACCATACATTAGCTCAGCATTCTCCTTGACTTAACTCAAGAGACACCGGCACCAACCAATTTGTCACGCTAACGTAGCCATTGCTTCAACCGTATCGGTGTACACCATATATTTTTCATGATCTATTGCTACTTACCTAAATTCCCCAGACCCGGGTATAACATCTTTACAATAATAACTCAAATAACCCTTTAAGAATAAATTAGGCAAGTCAAACAATGAAAGCATTTAAATATGAACTATCTCTAAGGTAGCCCCACTTTAGTGTTATGCTCCCTAGCAGAGTCGTCGGTTCTGTAATACGGTGGGAGAACTGACTTTACTAGTTTTGCATTTAATCGCAATGTTGCGGTTAGCAAGAGTCTCTACCTACTTTTCTTTTATCTAATAAAGGAAAGGGTGAAAAGAACAGGAAAGGCCTTTCGAGAATTTTCTGAGTAAGGGGGTAGGTTATGAAAAAGGAAGGTGTTAACACCCTTTTCATCTGTGGTAATCCACAGGATATTAGTTGCTAGCTCACTTTGAAAATTCTTTTTGTGTAAGTGTATTTTTATAATATTTTGAAAAGATACCTTAGTGTGGAAAACTTTGTAATGATTCTCGTTTCGTTGAGAATGCATACAAAGTGTTTTGTCTTTCAAAATATTTAGAAAAAGAGTGTATGCGTGAGAAATTTGTTTTGTTTTGTGAGCAAGCAACTACAAGCTGTCTACCTACTCGAAAGATCCCTATTCTTTTCCTCTTTTCCTTTAGATAGTGTTATCCTTCTATTAGTTAGTAGGTAACCCTATCATTTGATGTTTTGAGGGACAAGTGAGGGTCATTGTACAGTCACGAAGGAAACTCGTAAGACGTTTTAGAAATTACCCTAAGGTACTAAGATCATTTACCAAGGCAGCATTGAAGGGTCATCGAGGGACTATGATCTTTTAACCAAAGGGTCTTTGCTAAAACTTCTCACGTTCGAGAGACGTGACTGTTTATTTTCCGAAGGCAACAAGTGGGAGTACTTTAGAGGTGCGCGTGTGCGAAGTATGTTGTGTTTCAGTTAAGTTTATCTTAGATGTTAGGTTTTCTACTGTTTGCGTTTAAGTCTTATCATACACGCCTAATTAATCTAGCAATTAGATATATACATAAGGGCAGAAAATAAATGTGTGGGAAGTAAACTACGCTATTACATCACATCGGGGATGGGGGAAATACAAACCAAAAATTGGGAAAAGAAATGTAAAAAGAACTAGTTTAAACTATTACATCCCTTTTGACAGTTACAATATTGAAAAAATACGAAGAAAATAATAAACGCACGGAAATTGAAGAGGGAAGATATCTAAAAAAAACCTAAAAAAATTTCTAAGTATAAAAATGTTTTTGGTATTTTTGTTTAGAAATATAATTGAATTATAAACCTAATTATAATTATATTCTAATTAATAAAGTAAACTTAAAGTGATTAAATAATTAATTAAAATTATCAAAAAAAAAGATTAAGTTAATTAAAAAAACTTAAAGAATTAAACCTAATTCTAATATTTTTT